>OZ010797.1:175080769-175672769 GCA_963932465.1 Maratus speciosus
CTCCCTAAAGCGACCACATTCCGTACCAATAAAAATTGGTCGCTCCGAGAGGTGGTCGCTTAATGGAGGTCTTGTTTAAATCTAGATTTAATTGTTGAAAAAAGGTAACAAATAATGTTTCTAAAAGTTATTTTTCACATTAGGAAAAAAGTATTAAAACAAAAGTTAATTGCATAAGTTAATTACTGCAGAGTTAAAAAAATGAATACATTGACGTTTGTTGTGATTTTACATTTTTATCCTTTCCAACTTTTATTTCCAAGTCCTTTCGAAGTTCAGTAAGTAAATGCATTTTTTTTTTTTTTTGGACGGGAACAAATAATGACGATTTCATTAATTTATCTATTTCTTTGAAAGTTTTCTGACAGAATATGGCGGGGAGTTTATTGACCGTCATTCTTAAATTGTCATCAGAGTTCAATTCATTGCCTAAAAAGGCACAAAGGGGTTTAAACACTTAAAAGTTACCGGAATAAAATATATAAAAATAAGAAATTCTAAACTTAGTTTAGAAGTTTGATGAATAATGCGCTCTCCGGAATTATTTTTCTAATAAAACCTTCTTCAAGAGACCGGGAAAAAACGGAATTTGTTTCATTTACTTTAAAGAAATTGGTCGCTCATGGAGGGAGTTCAACTGGAATGGTCTTTGAATGGAGGCAGAATTAGTATTGAACCTATGGGAATAAATTTCGTTCCATGAAAAAATGATCGTTCAGGGAGGTGGTTGCACAGGGAGGTTTCACTGTATAAGCGCTGGAAAATCCGTGAGCCTTTGATGGTCAGTTTTTACTTCTTTTAGGGTAGGCTCTTCGAAACTTAACCCTAGAACTACCGGAAATTTTACTCAAGTTTTATAAAAACATTCTACACCAGAATTTTTACTTAAAACTATTTAATTTGTTTATTTAACTTATTATTGTCTGATTTATACATTTAGTTTATTTTGAAGAAATTTCTGGTTTGAATAAATATTTTGAATATACATGTCGGGTCCATTGGACCCTTCTGGTAGACAGAGGGTTAATGCTCGAGAGTCACAAATTATCCAAACACGTCTGGGTGTAATGTTACGGAATTTTTTATTTTTTATGGGTATTTTTTTTTTTTCGCAAATATCCCTTGTAAGAAGTATAAAAAAATTCTGCAGGCGAAGCAGATTTTTAATGCTTTCTCAACATTTCGTACAGTAAATGGGCGTCTCAATGAAAATAATTTTAAAGCATATGTAAATAAATTTGCTGTATCGATGAAATTTACAGACGATGCAGATTTATAAACCTTTCCCAACATTACATTTACAAGATGAGTCATTAAATTGGAATAATTATAAAACATATGTAATGAAAATTGTTGCATCAATAAAATCTGCACATGAGGCAGATTTTTTTTTTCAATATTTCGTAGCGAAGATTGACTGATAATGAAAATAAATATAAAAATATGTCATAAAATATCTGAAGAATTAAAATTTACAGATGGAAGAAATTTTTAAATTTTTCCCATCATTACATAGAGAAGGTGTTTTGCTAAAAGAAAATAATTACAAAACATACATATGAAAATTGCTGTATCAATAAAATCTTCAGGTGAGGTAAATTTTTAGTGATTTTCAGCACTACGTAGAGAAGATGCATTGCTGAATGAAATTAGTCACATCAAATATATTTGAAAACTGCTGTACTGGTAGATATGATTTATGCTCCTGATCACCTGAGATTACTGATTAATTTAATTTTATGTCTGTAGCGTACTTCAAAGAGAAATAAGATCGCAATGCGCACAAATGCTTAGATTACTGTGTCAGCAATATATTGTTTCTAAGTAATGTTGGATAACAAAATAAAGTTTTGACTTGGTTGCAGATTTTCTTTTTACCGGTTGGGTAGGGTAGAGAAAATTCTACCAAAAAATAATGTTTATTAATGTTAATTATAATCCAGGTGACAAGTCGAATCTGCCAATAAAGCCATTTTCTTCTTTTTCTACTTTTTGTAATCAATTTCGTTCAGCAACCCATCTTTTCTACATAATACTAATAAAACATTAAAAACATGTTATTCTGCAGATTTCTTTTTTACAGAAATTTTCATGTATATTTTCAAGGTATGTTTTCATTCATTATCTAATCGATAATGCTGAGAAAACTTTAAATTCGCCTCATCTGATTATTTCATTGCTACAGCAATATTTCTTATGCATAATTTTTTAATTATTTTAATTCAACCACCCATCTCTTCCACCTAACTGTGGGATACATTAAAAATCTACCTTATTTGCGATTTTATTGATGCAAAAAAATTTTTATTTTCCATATTAACACATCTTCTCCAACTAATGTTGAGAAACATTAAAAATCATTAGATTTTAGTGATACAGCAATATTCCTATATATGCTATATAATTATTTTCTTTTAGAAACCCACCTTCCCTACCTAAACTAGGAAAACTAAAATAATCTGTCTCATCTGCAGATTGTATTATTGCAGAAATTTTCGTATATAGTTTTTATGTATGTTTTCATTCATTAACACACATTCTCTGTTAAATGCTGTAAAAACATTAAGGTCGTCCTCATATGTTGATATTTATTTATACATTAATTTTTCTTATATTTGCTTTAAAATACTTTTAATTTAACCATCCATCTCCACTATGTAATGGTGGGAAACATTAAAAATCTGTCTCTTCTGCGATTTATTGATAGAAAATTTTTATTATTTTCATTATATCCATCATTGTTCTCTGCAAAAGGTTGAGATACATTAAAGGTTTGTAGATTTTTGCTATACAGCAATTTTCTTATATAAAACTGAAACAAATCTGGTTCATTTGCAGATTTAATTATTAGATATAACTTTAAAAATATTTTTTATATATGTTTTTGTTCATTAACCCTATCTTCCCAATAAAATGTTGGGAGAACATAAAATTATGCTTCATCTGTAGATTTGTTAGATGCAGCCATATTTTCATATATGTTTTATAGTTATTTTCATTTAGCATCCCATCTTCACTATTTGTTGTTTGGAATATATTAAAAATCTACTTCATCTGCAGATTTTATTGATATTTTTGCAGGAAATGTTTGCGAAAAAATCACCTTTAAAGTAAAAATAAAGTACTCAATGTCTTTTGAAACTAAGTTACGTTTATGAAATCTGTCAATTAAACAGTTCCAGCTCCTGTTTTGTATGCTAAAAGTTTGCATAAACAATCGCTATACATTGGCCATATTTTTTAAAACCTGGATGAAATTAATCTGTTTGGACAAATAGATGGTCATTTTTTAGTTGGACTAAAACTTCAAAGGCTGATTGGTATGTTTCTGAATTAGTCTAACTCTGCACAGACTGTTGCTATAAGCAGTTTTGCCAGGTTGGAGACTTTTTTAATTCAGATTATTTGACTGTCACCACTTTTTTAAAATAGTATAATTCGCCTTATTTTTCAAAATTTTTAATCTACCTTTAAATAAGTCGAATATTTCTATTTCAAAAAAGCGGTGACCAATCAACAATCTGGGGACAAAAATGTACCCAATCTGGCAACAATGGCTATAAGTCAGAAAAAAAGCAGGCTGATTGAGAAACAAATGATCATCACTGATTGAAAACTTCTAGATTAGAGGGATACATATCCATAAAAGCTCGAATGGTTTAGCAACTTGTAGAGTTCTATTCCGAAAGCAGGGGCAATGCTGCCAGATTGGAGACTGTTTTAATTCAGATTATTTGACTATCACCACTTTTTAAAAATAGTATAATTCGCCTTATTTTGCATAATTTTTAATCCAAATTTAAACAGGCTGAATATTTCTATTTAAAAAAAGCGGTGACAATCAACAAACTGGGGACAAAAGAAATTCCCTATCAAGCAACACTGAGTAGGGGAATAAAAGTGAGACTAATATTTCCGTACAGCATTTTTTTTTTTTTTTTTTGTCTAGCAGTTTTTTTTTATTACATAAGGTGAAAAGTATTTTAACCCCTTCTGGACTGGAGCCTTTTACGAAATTTTTAATATTTTGTCACCGTTTTTTAAAAACAGAAATTTCTGTCTTCTCGAATCGAGAAAATGCGCTGATTACATAAGGCAAATTTTTCAGTAAAATTTTAGTGGTGAGGAAAGACAATGACTCTGAGCGCTTCATGCGGCACGTATATGTGCCTCGTCGCAAAGGGGTTAAACAGGTAGAGATATTTATAGCCTGGAGATTTCAGTTGACGAAAATTGTCAGACCCAACCCGAAATCTGTCTATCTTGACCCGGTGTGATTGATTTTATAAGAAAAAAGCTTACATTCTCCATAAGTAGTACTATATACTACAACAAAAAATATTCTAATCCTTTGAAGGGCTTTTCTTATATTAATTAATGTTAATTAAGATTTGTACCAGAAGTTTCAAACAAAATCTTACGTTTAGAAAATTGTTGAAAAAAAAAATTAAAAAAACTGCAAATTTCATATGTTCAAATAACATTTTTCGGGTGTGATTTAAACATTACAGAAACACAATTATTTGCCTTTGAAAGGGTTAAAAGAATTCCTTATACATATTTGTGCGAAATGCACATTTTTCTGCTTATATGTCCGCAAGCCATAGGATATGGAATAACAACATTATTGATTATTAAGGCAAATACTGCCAAATAAAGACTCGTTAGGTAAATTAATATTTTTTAAACCCAATGAGTGTTCCTTCCTAATAAGATAAATGAACATGTAAAATGTAAAACCACAAATCTACATGCTTATGCCTTGAATACAAAATATTTTATACAGCTTTAAAGAAATATGCAACATATAGCCAACTTTGGTGCATTGGATACGTGTTAAAGACCCCTTACTTAACACTTTCAGGGGCAAAGTTCTTCTATGTGTAAAATTCTGAAATCATTGATTGACACCAGGATTTAAAAAAAAAATTTGAAAATAAGTAAACGCTTTTCTTAGCGTACTTCATATAAGTAATGAACCACCGCCCTGGAAGAGGGTAAGAGCAAGGCTGCCACAGACTATTTTTTAATTCTATTTCGCACCACTTTTTCAAACAATAATTGTTTTATATAAGTTTTGATAACATGACAAGAGAAACACACTACAAAATGTATTCTTAAAATAGTGGTGCAAACATAAAAATAGTACCCTGTGGCAGCCTTGTAAAAGGGATACATACTGATAAAAACCCTCACATTGCTTAACGCAAAAAGTAGTAAAATTTGCCTTATTTAACCTTATTTAATGACATATTAATTAAGACGAAAACAATGGGAATTTTAACATTTCAGAAAAGTGGCGCCAATCAAGAAATCTGATTTTTTTTTTAAAGTAGCCCACTGTTTTCATATTGGATAGTTAGTTTGACATGGATGCCAGATATGACTAGATGTGGGTGCGTCAATGTCTATATAGGGCATCCCGAAATACGCTAGTGAAATTTCGCAAAATATACAAAGATGTACCAAAAACATATTTATTTCTTCTAAACTACTATAGATGTTCAATTTAATGTCTTACAACTTCTAGAGACGTATATGAGTGCTAATCAGGTTCACGAAAATTCGTTTCAGCATGGGCGGATTTATATACAATTAAGTCGAAATTTGCTGCATTATTCGGGTAATTGTTGATCATATTCTTCATCTGAATTCTCGTAAAATAGTATTCTAACTTCTTTGAATGATTTCAATTTGGAAAAATGAACTTTGTTGATTCAAAGCACTCTACTGTGAAAAACATCTTATTGACGTCATTGTGTCAATTTGATTTTTTATTCAGAAATTCCAAATTCACACTAAAAATTCGAAGTAGTTTTTCAAGGATAACTCAAAAATACTTTTCGAAATAAGCTGTAATCTTAAAAAGTAACTTTAGAATTTTACAAGACTGCTAGACACCAGGTAACATAGTTTTAAGCACTTGAACAAGACTAAGCACTTGAACAGAAATTTCCGCTCCGAAGTCATAGCAACTTGTTTTTCTTAGAACTCGCAGAGTGTGACAGATATCGACGTCAAGGCGGCCAAGCCTCTGGCTTTTTGGATGCAAGTATTTTAATACAGAAAATGTTCTTTTATTTAATTAGAACATTTGTGCGTTTTAAAAGAGCAACATTTTTTCTAAGACAATATTGGTGTTCAAAAAAGCCGGAGACTTGGCAACTCTGCGACGAAGTGCAGAAACAAACCGATCAGTGAAAGGTGTACTTCGAGCAACGGGCAGCTAAACTAATAGCGCGAGAGAGGGAGTGGCTTAGTATAACGAATCCCTACCTGGTAACGTAGGGATTTCGAGGTAACAAGTCTAGTGTCCAAATCCCACGGGAAACTAGATTCATGGAATTAAGATTAGAAATAAAAATAGCAAAATGGCTTTTAAAAATATTCGAAAATAAAAACTAGCTTCTCTCAGAATATAATAGCTTGAGTAGCTGATAAAAATTTATGAAGGAATTAAAAATTTTAGATTAAGATTTCGAATAAGATAAATGTTAATATACGCGTTTTAAATTTGAAGGAAATTAGATAGGAATAAATAATAGATATTATTAATAAGTAGGGAAATAATGAATATACCGGAAACTTAGAATAATTTCAATGATTATCTCAAAGTAATTTTATATAACATATATATACTTAGCACCAGAAATATTAAATAATATTTTCTTTATGTAAAATGAAAATTTCCCATTTCTTCGACACGTTCATTTTGTGAAACTAATTCTAGATATCGCAGTCATTTGGTGTGGTTGCAAAATGAAATAGCTATTCAAGATATTATGGGATCAATATTAATCCTTATAGGGGAAAGATCGTCAAATAATTAAATTTCACCTGAAATTAGGATCAAACGTTTGAAAACAAGTGAACACATATCTTAACTTACATTTTTCAAGCTAAATTTTATTTTAAAAGATCAACGTGCTCGTAGTTGGGATTTAAAAATTAAGTAGCATATACCAGGGTTCGAACGGGTACCGTTATTTTGAAGGCCAAACATCAGAATTTTTTTATAGAAAAATAAATCTAGTTTAACGGACGAAATTTTGCCTTATTTCAGGAGAGATTTTCCATAAGAAATACTTGTCGCGAAGAATTTTTTAGTCTGGAAATTCAAGCACCTGTACGAACCCTGATATACGATATACCACTGTCCTTTGAAGGGTTAAGAGCGATTAAACAAGTTTGTGATATACAAGTGATGAGAACGACCCGAGATTACAATGAATTTTTCAAAACAGTTCCTCAATTCGTCTTTAGAAAGATTTATACACAGCTGAGATTTCAGAGATTCTCTAATAATTCCCATATAACTATTTCCTATACAATGATTTCCTTAAAAAAATGTTTGTGTTAGTTAATACCTCTTGAGTGGTTCATTGTTAAAATAACGCTCAGCTGCATTAAGAACTTTATAAATGTTGCATTCCGTAAATTTTGCTTTAGGTTTAAAATTATGATTTTTATAAATATTTTTATGCGTTATGTCAGTAATGGCCAAATATCGGCCCGCGTACAGGATCTCCCTTAGTACATTTCGTCCAGATTCATATATGACTTGTTACTTTTCTAACGCTATGCATAGGTGTCAACTTTCATGCTTTTTTATATTAAGTAAATATATTTTCTTGGTTCGTACGGATACCGTTATTTCTACAAGAAAACTACCAGTATATTTTTATAGAAGAAGAAATCTAGCTTAAACGCACGAAATTCGCCTTCTTTTAAGATGAAATTTACTATAAGATAATACTGGTGCCAAAAATTTTCTGGTCTGCAAAATTCAAGGAGGCGTACGAACTATTATTTTGAGCCAGGAAATGGATTTAATATAATGTATGCTAAAATTATCTGATGAAATGTGCACATTTTATTTTATTTTATTTATTAAATAGAGTTTCTGGTTAAATTTCTAAAAGCGTAGAAGTTATCTAGAGATAATAACTGCTGGTCGGATTTCAACGAAAAAAAATAAGGGATGTATAATATTGCCATACAAATAGTGGATAATTTTTTCAGATTTTTTTCCACCAAAAGAACAAGTTTTATTACATTTTTCTTGTTTTTAATTGAACGTTTTAATTAAGAATCTATCGAAATATTTCAGTGACCACCTTAATTGTTTTCCAGCAAATACTACGAGATATGATGTATATTTGGTGTCAGTTTCAGTTTTCTTCGCGGGTTGCATCATATAACAAAATCAATCCCTTGAACCCTAAAAATTAATCATCTTTCTTTCCAAAATTTGTTTATTGCACAGCAATAGAGAAAATTAAATTTGCCTTATTTAATCCGAGCATTTTTGAAATCGTGTACTTGAAGAAAACTTCTAAAAAAAGTGATGCCGACCTAATAAAATTTGTGCAAGAGATGCCGGAGTCCAAAGGGTTAAAAACCTATTCCGTGAGGTGACGGTAGGGAGTGCCTCACCCTAATCTCACATTTATTTATAAATGAAATGCATTTTGGTAATAGCTTCAAATCAGTACAGAGTGCGCAGAATATTACAGAATATATTAATCATGGAATTCCTAAACTGATTGTTATCGTTAGCCACCAAAAATATTTTTTACAAAAAAAAAAAAAAAGCAATAACATTGTTTCGACTGTTTTCAGAAAATATTTCACAATCAATCTTCATCGCTGTCTTCGTTAATAACAGGATTTGTGTTTTCAACATCGAAAAGCCTGCTTAAAATCTGTACAGGACGGGCAATTTTACACAGATACCGGGCATGCGAAAGATAGAACAGTATAGCAGCAACATGAGAACTACAACCGACCGTTCTATTGCCTTTTCCGCATTCGCAGAAATGGCGTTTAATGCCCAATTATCCGATGGAGTTTGGTGTGTAGTCAACGTAACATCGATACGATTTGCTGCGTATGTGTCGAGACATTATTTAGAACTTTATAATAGCATTATTTTCTTTTAGCTATTGCAGATGAATTGTGCTGTCTTTATCCATCATTTTGGTTAGATTGACAGCTTGAGACAACTGGTAAGAGCCAGTAAAAAGAATTTTTAAGCCATTTTCTGTCATTTCTGGAAAATCAAGATCATCCGTCGATTTAAAGTTTGCAAATGGCCGTTTACGTCTATTAAAATCCGATTCATTGACTAGAGATGCCAGTTTGTTCACAGCACTCTGCTGTCGTTCCATATGTTCAATAACTTCTTTCGTCTAGCTTGCATCTGAATTCAGACGTTTTCCTAATCTGTTGAATAAATATAAGGCTATTCGGCATATGAACGAACTTTTGGAAAAAGTTCGTTATACTTTATATAAAATATTTTATGACAATCAGTTATGAATTCCATAATTAATATATTCTGTAATATTCTGTGCATCCTGTGTTGATTTGAAGCTAGTACCAAATGCACTTGATTTATAAATAAATGCTAGATTAGAGTAAGGCACTCCCCCCCCCCCCCCCTCGGAATAAGTTTTTAACACTTTGGATTCCGTCGTCTGTTACACAAATTTTATTTATTCGGTCTGCACCACTTTTTAAAAAGAAGTTTCCTTCAAATACACAATTTCAAAAATCCTCGGATTAAATAAGGCAAATTTTATTTTCCTTTATTACTGGTGCCTAAACAAATTTTGCAAAGAAAGATGATTAATTTGTAGGGTTCAAAGGGTTAATTTTTTTATATGATGCACCCTGCGTAGAAAGTTGAAACTGACACCAAATATACATCACACCCCGTAGTATTTGTTGCAAAAAAATTAAGGTGGTCACTGAAATATATCGGTAGATTCTTAATTAAAATGTTCATTTAAAAACAAGAAAAATGTAGTAAAATAAGTTCTTTTGTTGAAAAAAATCTGAAAAAATTATCCACTATTTGTATGGCAATATTATACATCTCTTATTTATTTCATTGAAATTCGACCAGCAGTTTCGTCACTATGAACTTTTTCCAAAATGGACATTAAGGGTCATAACACCCCATGTGCTTGAGATATAAGCTTCAAACTGAGGAGAAATTCATTTCTTTTTAGGGCTATCCATTCATGTATGACTCGACTTGGTTGACTTAGGGGCATATTTTACTAAGGAACACGGTTATACCCTTTGTTTAATAAAAGCTGAAGAATTGAATCTTTATGTTTCATATATAAATGTTTTGAAAAATGTGCTGTAAATTAACACCTTAACAGTGACATTTGTTTTCTTATAAAAAAGTTAAAAATGGGACTGGACACCACTTTTTCCATACTAAAATATTTACCTTACTTAATCGAAAAATATCTGACAATCAATAAAGAGGAATTTACAGTTACAAATTAGTGGTATCAAAATGCTTTTAATAACGAAGCAAGCAAAGTGTTCTTGCCCGAATCCAGTTCGGGCCACACTGTCAAGGGGCTAAACACTGAAGTAAAACAATTACCACTCAGTAGATTTAGCTTTGCTGGATTTAGAAAGTAATTGACAGACACTATAAAGTTTTAGTGATATCTTTATGTAATAAATTTAATTTTCAAGTGGGGGCCATCTTGAGGCTTCTTCAGCTCTTGAATATTTCAAGGTATCGCGGTCTCTTTGGCTATGCAGAAATCAATTACTATAAGCGCAGGATGTACATTTGACGTTCTATAGAATCAATTTTTGCTTTGTTGTAGAAGAATGTGGTGTATTCAGCCTTTTTCGATTTAAATCGCCAAATCAGTGGATTGTTGAATTTCCGCTTGCCAAAAATTGTCGAAACACGACTTGGTGCCTAAGGATAGGGAAAGCTTAATTTTTTTAGACGTACGTTTTTCACAAGCCCCCTTTTGTAGAAACAATAAAGAAACTGCAGATGAGGCAAAATTTTCATGTTTTACCAGCATACACAGTGATGAAAATATTTATAAAACGTATGTAAATAAAATAAATTTTTCAAATGTTGTAGATTTTTAATAATTTCCGAACATCACGTATGGAAGATGAGTTGTTAAATGGAGATAATTTAAAACTATGGATATGAAAATTTGCAGGTCAGGGAGATTTTTTTAAGATCTCCAATCATTGTGATCCCTTCAAAAGATTTCCATCCCAGAAGGTGTAATGCTAACTGAAAATACAGAAGGTCGTACGCACTTTATGGAAACGATTTTGATAGTTTTATGTATAAATGCCGTATTTATTGCAGTGATTAGCTTCTGTCTGATAGCAATTGTTCTTAACAATAGCTCTAGTTCGGATTTGCCATTAAAGTAAGTCTTTTTAATTTCTTCTATCTTCAACCGAAAGAAGTGTAATCGAATTTTATTTCGACTTCCGGTTTTGACGGATTTACATGTTTTAGTGGACAGAGATTACAAAAACATGTTTATACAAAATGTTTGTCTGTGCGTGTGTCCGTATGTCAGTGGTGTGTAATCTACTTGGATATTAAATGTAATCTGCCACGACTATTTTGGATTAAAAAATTCTGTTTAATATATGAAGCATAATTTGATTTCTCCTTGTTTAACTTCTGTACTTTAACACATCGGCGAGGGTATGTTTTTGTGATATGTGGGTTTTAAAACAATAGTATCTCCTCCCTCTTCTGAAAGTCATTGGTAAATTGGTTTTCTAGGTAGGTTTCTCAGGTTTATGCGTCAGGTAATATCTTTCAGTGTACGGATTTCATATAAAATGTTTTACAATCTATATAAAAAAAACACGCACAACATGATATCCCTTTAAACCCTGACCCCCACAATTGTGGGGATGATACTAAAGTAAAAGAGAATGACTATTTCCTGTTTTTGTGAGATTTAAAAACAAATCTGCACATTTATATGATTTAATTGGCTTCAGATATTTTGATAAGACACCACTTGGGGCGCTAACTAAAATACAGGGATAGATTTTCTGCTTTTAAAAAGACTATATCATCTGACAGCAAGAGACAAAATGTATGTACTGTCGTAATTTCTTTTAAATATGATTTTTAATGTTTGCTTCGATTTAATTTTTCTTTTCATATACTTTATTCATGATTTTAATTGATCTTGTCTTTGATAAATTTAATTAGGTTTTACAAATGTTGAAAAACAAATGACCCATACAATTGTGCGGGTCCGGGTTGGTTTTACCGTTTCCAAAATGGGTACAATTCCTAATATATAAAATTTTTATTTTTAAGTGATTTTTTAAAACTTATGTTTTTAGCAGTTTATTTTTTATTAATTACATTTTTAAACCGGATTCATTTTAAATAGGTTTGTACTATTCATGATTTCTATTTAAAATTGATAGCATTAGATATATAATATGCACACGTAACGAACGGTATGTTTCTGCTCTGAGTTATAAATGTCATATATGAATTATATAAGTTTTATACGAGTTATATGCATATCACGAGATAGATTTTTAAGTTTGATAAATTCATTCCATTTTGTCGACACAGCAAGTAAGCCACCAGGAATAAATAATAAATTATGGAAAGTTCAGCAAATGCTCGACAGATTCCGTAGTGTCTGCTTGAATTTACCAGGAGATCAGGGGAAAATTTCCATAAATGAGCAGACGATTCCTTTTTTTAGGATGTGCTTCGGTAAAGCAGAATATATAAAATAAACCACACTCTGTTGTAACAGTATCACCTGGCATAGTTTTAAATTTTGTAGTTTACCAGTGGGAAAGTACAGACCTAGTCCACAAGGATCTGGGCTTAGTACCTGCTGTTGTCCTTACTCTGGTTCAAATCTAGTTTTATGTATTTCGATCGGTATTTCAACAAAATACCGCTGCTGGAAAAACTAAAAAAACAAATTCGAAGGATCAGGCACAATCGAAACGGAGTGAAGGGCATACCGTTTGTCAACGGCTCTTAAGAGGGGTGCGAGCATTGAGCACATCTCAGAAACGGAAGTTGTGGTGGTCTGTTCAAAAACAAAAATTGTTTTAAACATTTTCATTGTGGCTGATGAAAATTATCTCAATAAACAACAACTTTGTTTGCTTAAACGTTTATTTTTAGATATTTGCACACGTAATCACAAACTACACAATTGTGTAGATACAGCCCAAAAACGGCGGCATTAAGCCCGAAACCACACAATTGTGTGCGTCCGCTCTTGACATAACCTGACATGGGGTACCTTTTTAAATATTTTTTTTTCCAATCAAATACGGTCCTATCGGTAAGGGGAAACCACCCAAAATTTAAATTTCTACTAAAAAATCTCCCGGTCTTAAAGGGTTATCGGGCAGATTCAACCTGGACTTTTGGCCAACGCCCCATTGCAGGAGCAGTGTTGTTAATGGGCTACTTTATTAAAATGAGACATCTTGATTGGCACCCCTTTTTTGAAATGGTAAAATTCGCCTTATTTAATGACATATTAATTAAGGTGAAAACAAGGGGAATTTTACCTTGTCAAAAAAGTGGTGAAATGAAATCTGAATTTAAAAAAAGTAGCCCACTGGCAAAACTGAGCAGGATTGGCACTTTATCCTCCAATTTTCTTCCAAACTTCCGATTTCACAACGGAACCATCTTAAATAAGAATCCTTATTCAAAGTAATCGCGAAGTGTCTGTAATTAATTAAATTAGAAATTACTTTTCGTATTTTCTGGAATGAATTCGAAATTTTGGAATAAAAACGGAGGCCAAACTGGCAACCCTGGACCCCAGATGAGGGAGGTTCTATTTAATAAATTGATTAAAAAATAAAAATAATAATATTTTAATATTAGTGGTAGAAGTTTGAATGATCTGTCCCATAACCCCATTAAGTTGGCGTTAAAATCGGACTCGCAAAATATTTCCCGAACTTCTCTCTAGTCCTCTTCTCTCAAACGTTTCTTAATATTTTGTCGATTAGTCCCGATTTGTCAGATGTATTTTCTTGCTAGATTGCTACCACTTTTAGGAAATAGTAATATTCCTTTTATTTAATGACAGTTTAAATAAAGTGCAAATAAGGCTAATTACACTAGTTAAGAAAATGGCCATAGATATTAAGCAATCTAAACTAAAAAAAAGTACAGTCGTGGGAAAAAAATGTAAACACCCCCTACTAACTCCTTAACAAATTATCGTAGGCGAAAGTTACTGGTACCTAACGATTGGAAATAAAGTCTACTTTTAAATGATGTATATAATATTTTCTTAGGGGGCCATCTACGTATTAAAACAAATCCAAATTTCATTTTTTTTCAATGGCAATACCCAATTTCAACGAGATATTTCAAATCTTTGTTTCAAACTATGCATAAACACCAAATTTCAAGTCATTTGAATGATAAGTTTTTGAATTATAAACATTCAAAATTTAGGGCTTCTAATGTTAAATTACGTTTTCATATTTTTATTTATATCTTCTGAAATAATGCTCTTAATGTACTAATTTTTTGTGTAGCAATACTATTAATATACCAAAACATAAGTATGCTGAATTTGCAATTTTTAAAATTTTATGATAAGAATTATGAATTATGAAATTAATATTCGAAAAAATTATGAAATGCAACCTACAATTTTTTTGATGGATTTAGATTTCTTAGGTCCTGCTTTATGAAAATCCAAAATTTCACATTTTTCTTCCAAGTAGTTTTCAAATTATACCTAAAAAACTTCAAAATGATGGTTTAAGGGGCCGTCTATGACAGAAGTGACTAGATATTTTGAAATTTATTATGCTCTCCTGTTATCTAGCAGCCTTCATTGACTGCTCGAGTGGATCTTTAGGTGCCTTCATCAAGAATGGATGTCTCTCTGGGTTAACAATCCAGTACCGAACTTCAATTTGGATACAGACCTTAAAATACGCTCGTTTTAAAATAATTAATTTATCGGAAACTTATGGTACGAATTGCATAAAAAATTGTTTTTAATCTAATTGAAGGGTGTAGAGTTCATTTATGCAGTCAGAATTGTGTACTGCTATTGGAAAAAACAAAGTTATGATTCGTTTTAATATGTAGATTGCCCCCTAAGCAAATTTTATATACATCATTTAAAAGTAGACTTTATTTCCAATCTTTCGGTGCCGGTAACTTTCTTTTACGATAATTTGTTGAAGAGTTAGTAGAGGGTGTTTACTTTTTTTTTTCCCACGACTGTACGTAATTGACAATATTGGAACAATCGCGAGTGTTTAACTAAACGTGAAAAAATAAGGAATGTACCGAATCTTTAGTTTTCTTACGCAATTTTTCTTGCTTAAAACCCCTTGAAGGGCGGTGTGATATATTTTATCCCACCTAATTTAAACAAGATTCGCACCAAAAACTTTAAACTAAATTTTATATTTTTAACTTTGGAGAGGTAAAGTTGATAAATTGCTTTTCCTTATTCTAAAATAAAATTTTCAGATTATTCCGGTGAGAATCCAATATTACAGAGGCATTATTGCTTGCCCCTCAAAAGGTTAAAACATAATATTGCATTCATAAGAAAGAAAACAATCACATCAGAAGCAAAAAGCCATATGTATCACATACGTTGGCCAAAAATGTCAAACATTTCACAAGCATTCCAAACACTGTAAAATTTTTGTCCTTGGGTAAATTCAAAAAACCCATCTAGGCAACTAAATTTCAAGCAGGGTTACCAGTTTCACCTCCATTTTTATTCAAAAATGTAGAGTTCTTACCAGAAATAAAGAATAGTATTTCATGCTTTACCTAATACGAAACATTTTGCGATCACTAGAAATAAAAATTCGTCATTGAATTTTCTGGTATGAGTTTGAAATTTCAAATTAAAATTGGATGCCAAACTGGCAACCAGTGTTGGCAGAAAAATACTAAAATTTTACTTTGAATACCACTCTTGATTTGATCTCAAAATTTTAGTAAACAAATAGGGCGACTAACTCTCTGAGAAAAAAGTGGTATTCAGAATAAAATTTTAGTTTTCGCCTGGCAACCCTGGTTTCAAGTGACGGCATAATTTCTATCGTTTTGAAACGAAGTGATTTTCATATGAATTTTTTGGCCAACAACGTGCTAAACAGATCTGAGAGAGTAAGAACAATGAGATAAACGAGACCTGTATTGCCCACAATAGCAAACAACTTCAGCGAGTTCCCTTTTTAAGCATATTATGTACTTCAACCCTAAATGTAGCAGAAAAAAATTACTTAGAATTTTATACAAACTGTTTTGCTGAAAAATGTATAATTTAAAAATATTTTTTAACCCTTTCCGGCGCAGACAAATTCTGCTGTAAAATGATGAAATGATCGACTGACACCGGAATTTACGTACGACTTTTTCTAGAAATTAAAAATGTTACTTTATACTTTCATTGTAAAAGTAAAATTTTATTTAAATATTCTTGGTGCCGTTATTAAATTTAGAATAAAAAATAGGTATATCCCGAGCCGGGTCCACTGCGTCGGAAAGGGTTAAAGAAAGAGTCTCTGAAACTTTATTTTTTTACTTTTAAGGAGACTTAGAAAAGTTGTGATTTTTTATTTATAATCTTCAAAATAATTGTTCATTTCATTTGGTACAAAGTTGGTGTGTCTACGAAGACTTTTGCCCCCCTTTACAAGTTTTGTTAAAATAAGTTCTTCAAACGTATAGAATACGATGAATAAATACAACTTTATCCTAAACAACTATATACCATTTTTATGAGGAAAAGACCATCGTGAAGCTAAGAAATATTTTTTCTTAAGCAAATACTTATAAATATAATATGTTTTTAAAAGCAATTTACCTTTGTGCGATATTTTTGGGGAAAATAATAATAATAAAAAAATTGTAACAAATATTTGAACGCACATAGATATTTCGAAACAGTTTCAGATAAACATGCAAAAAGAAAAATTATTTAGTAAATATTAAACAGATATACAACAGGATGTGTGATGAAAATAAAGTTTATTATTAAATTTAAATATGAGACTCTGCTTTTAAATGAAATTTTCAATAATAAAAGTATGAAAAATGCATTTTTAAAAACTAATTTATATTAAAAATATGTAATCTTGAGAGCTAAAAAATATCTCCTCTGGCGGAAAATATTTTTAAAGAGAAAACATTTCAATTCATAGTTTTTATGAATAAATACAAGTAATAAAATTATTATTCTGTACCTTCAGCTGAAAAATAGAAAAGCTTCAAAAAATACATTGCCGAATTAGTTATTTTTTTTTTTTTAATTTAAAGGTTTACCACTTTTTCCACTTAGTAATATTCGCCTTATTTAAAATGCAAATCTCCAACTCGGTCCATTGTTTTTTTCTAATGCAGTTTTTTTTTTCAAAAAATAGTCATCATTTTAAATATTTTTCACTAATTTTTCAGACAGCTACCCGGAAGGTCATTTTTCATTCAAGTGCAAAAATCTAGCACGAACAATTTCAGAAAGACAGGACTCACAAGCAAAGTCTCCATACGGGCTTACTGCGATAAATCTCAAAAAAGTATAGAATGAATGAACTCATGAAGATAGATTTGTTTATTTAGAAAAATTCGCGGAAATTCGATGGAGCGTCTGTAAAAAAATAATGAAAATTTCTATATTTGCGATTTCTCACCAGTTGGCGATTGAATAAAATTTGAAAAAAAATATTTTTTTTTATCTCAAATACACTTTAAGATAAAAATGTTTCATATTGAAATTTAAAATGAATTTTATGCAAATAACTTTAGTTTTGTCAGTTTTAATTTGATTTAACTATAGTTTTGTCTTATATATATATTTATAATGAAAGTTAACTATTCAATTTCATAAATTAAAACAAAATTAAATTAATTAAAATTGTTTCTATCTCAAAATTAAGTCCAATGGAGCACTGATTCAATTTTGTTGCTATGGAAACAACGACTTCTTTGATATTGAAATGAATAACTGCAGCATTCTTCATGTTGCCTTTATTTTGAAATACGCTTAAATATATGAAAATATTTTTCATACATGAAATTGTTTTTAACGTAAAAAAAATAAATAACAAGCAACATAAATATGTAATACAAGAAAGAGGTATTTATTAAACTCTCTCATTGTATAAGTTTAAATTCATTAAATACTATTATATTTACAGGCATTCTAAAAATCAATTAACAAGCAATTTTCAAGTGCATTAAAATCGATTGCTTTTGGCGAGGAAAAGTACTGTTCGCCAAATCGCGTGACGCTGTTGTCTTTTCGCCCCAAATACTCGAAAGTATTTTATTTTTTTACATACTTTGTACTGTAATTCTGCTTCAAAATTTGACTGATCCGTTATTTACATACATAAGTAGGTTAATTATTATTGTTTTTTCTAAATATTCTAAGTATGCCCGGTAAGGAGACCTTCCTTGTTAGAAAGCGGACTAGCTGGAGCACTGTAACTGTTATCAGATAAGGCAAATACTACTATTCGGAAATGGTAATAATTTTTTAATAAAAGATCCATTTAATTGTCAACATTGATCGTGAGTTTTTTTTTTTTTTTTTTTTTTCAACACTATAAATATTGTACTTGATACAATATTTTTTTATTTTATTAAACATAAGAATGCAGAATGTGTATGTATATTTTAACTTATATTAAGATTTCGATGTATGTACATTATTTAGTAATGTTAAATTATGTCAAAATTCGCTAATTATCGAAATGACAATTTTTAAAAATTTAATCCCCAGTGGTTAATTTATTATGTCAAATATTACCGTGCATTTTTGCTTCACATATAATTTTTTTCTATTCTTTTCTTTTCTTTTTCTTTTTTTCTTTTTCTTTTTCTTTTTTTTTTTTTTTTTTTTTTTTTTTTTTTTTTTTTTTTTGCTGCGAGATATCACTTTTTTGCAGATCTTTGTATTCGGAAAACTTGTTCATTAATTTTCATTCATTGCTCAGAATCTTTTTTTGGGTTATAAATGAAAAATAACGTATAATTATGCGTCAAGCTTAGATTATGAAACATTTTCCAACACATACCTAATGCTATAATAAAGTTTCACAGTTTAATGAATTGAAAAAAAATGATGTCTAAAGGACTAATTTATAGAAAACATAACACATGTGAAAAGACAATTTCAGCAATTATTACCAATAATCCGGGAACAATATCTAATTTTTTTGAGTTGTTCTGTATCTGATCTACTGATTTATCATATAACAGGAAACGCCTGCAACAGTGTAAAATGCTCCACCATTACTTTCCATCATAAACCGTAACTGTACTTTAGATGTTTTGTGCAGCTCAGTATACTATCTGTATAATTTATACAAGCTAATTAATATTTTTAAAAAAATGTTAAAATTAAAAACACATACCGAAACGGAAAACGAACTTCCAGCAATTATTGTTCATAGATAGTATTGTAAATTAATTATTTCGTATGTCCCTGTATATAAACCATGACAGTTTCGCACGGCATATTCTATAGTAAGTATCTTTCACTGCACCTTAGAGATATATATATTAA
This sequence comes from Maratus speciosus, assembly GCA_963932465.1. Lineage (NCBI taxonomy): Eukaryota > Metazoa > Arthropoda > Arachnida > Araneae > Salticidae > Maratus > Maratus speciosus. Next base: position 175,100,143 of record OZ010797.1, read on the forward strand.
TTTAAATATGTTTGAAATAGTGTAATATGACTAAAATACATCCCCAACGATATTTTCCCATAGACCGTAAAGTAACGGGATTTTTTTTTATCACTCGTGAATGAATTATGAATCTATGCATACCATATTCTATTGTAAACATCATGAAGTGCACTTCACATTTATACATAAATTTCACTGTGTTTAAAATTGTGAAATTTCATTAAAAGATTCAGTAAATGATAACTCCCCGCATGTGCCGTAATGTAACGGAATTCCATTGGATGTTCCTGTAAAAGAACTATAAATGCGACACACTTAATTTTCAATGCCGAACATGCCATAGTAAGTCTGAATAATGTATATCAACTTCACGGCGATCCGACTATATTTACGCAAGTTAGAGCACGGACGTACAAACAGACTGAATACATAAAAACTTTTCAACTTTGTCGGAAGGAGTTAAAAGCGAGTTTTTTCATTTTCGAAATTCGAGAAAACAAAATGTTAACTCCAATAGCATACTTAAGGTATATTCTATACATGAACGTTGCAGATTTGCAAATGATGCTGTTAATGTTATCTGATTTTTAGGGTTTCTTTCATCTCACTAATCCTTATAACCTCGCTTCTTTGTCTGTCCATCAGAGAACTCATACTCGTAAACTATTTAAGTGACAGACTTGATTTTTTTCCGTAAAGCTGAATACTTCCTGTCATACGCAAAATCATAAAGTTTTGAAAAAGTTATGTTATTTAATTAAATAAATTAATGTAATAACACCCCATCATTTTTGCGACTTCAAAATACAATCTTAATTTCAATCATCTTTTAGTGAACGCGGTACTCTTGGGGTAAAGTGTGTTATTTCCAATCGAAATGTCCCGGATTCGAAGCATGCCGGCGGAAGCTGAAATTTTCAATATTTTACATTTAATTGTCCGATGGATTTAATGAAATGATATTTCGTAATTTTTAGACTATTTACCTGGTTTTTTTTCGAATTTTAATAAATGCTATTATTATTAAATTAAAAAATAATTTTAATAATAATAACCATCCTTTATTGGCGTCATCTAGTGAGTATTTGGAAAGTTTTGGATTTTTTCGGAATTATTTCAGCATTTTAAATATGTTTTAAACAAGTTTTTCTTTCAAAAAAATTATATTTTATTTATACCTCCGATAAATTTTTTAATTTCTGAATTTTAAAAATATTCGTTTTTTTTCTTTAATTTTATTTAAATATTATTTTTTCAATGTTTTTAATTTGGTCTAAAATTATTTTTTTAATTATTTTAAAATTAAATATAAATATGCTGACATTTATGTAACGGTTTCATAATAATAAATTCACAATTTTCATACATTAATTAAGAATAAAGCGTTTTAAAAGAGATATTAAACGAAACCCTCTGTGAGATTTGGGATCATACTTACCAACTTGTTTTGATCCATCTGATAGAAAGTTACTAAACTTTTTCAAAAAAATAATTCATAAGGATTTTATGAACTACTATACTGAAATTAAACTATTTAAAAATTATCAAAAGTATATGATTACGGTTTTATTAACCCATTGAAGGGCAGTAGAATATGTTTAACCAAACAATATTAATTAAAATTTCCACCAGAATTTAAAAAAAAAAAAATCCATAACTTTGTTAAATAAAAGCTAAAAAACTGTACTTTCATATTTTCAAATAAGCACTTTTCAAACGTCTGGTGTGAATTTAACATTTCAGATATTGAATTAATTTCCCTTTACAAATTAATATTTCTCTCACCAGAAATATTAGTCGATAACCGTGTAAATAATTTTTCATTTGCTGTTGTAGGAACTTGTGTAAGTCGTAAGGTTTTTGAGTTCAAGTTGTCACAGTCACTTTGTCTGTGAAGCGATTGAAAAATATGTAAGCTTGGCTTAGATTAGGGGTATTTAACCCTCCGTCTACCAGACGGGTCCATTGGACCTGACAGGTACGTACAAAATATTCATTCAAACCAGAAATTTCTTTAAAATAAACTAAGTATATAAACCAGACAAAAATAAGGTAAATAAATAAGTTAAATAGTTTTAAATAAAAATTCTGGTGTAGAACGTTTTATTAAAACTTGAATAAAATTCTCGGTAGATCTAGGGGTTAATAATGTTTATTTTCGGAATCTTTGGGGTAATTGTCATGAAACTATTAAACTCGAGGGAAAAAGCGTTGCCAGTGGGCTACCTTTTTTTAATTCAGTTTTCTTGAACGGCACCACTTTTTTGAAATCGTAAAATACACCTTATTTAATGACAAATTAATGTGAGCTGGAAAAGGGGTAGTTTTATTATTGAAAAAGTGGTGCGAATCAAGATAACTGAATTTTAAAAAAGTAGCCCACTGACAACGCTGGGGGCAAACATGACAGAATTCTTAACACGGGAAAGCTAGTGCAAATCCAGGATAAGTAACGATATGTATGTTGCCATCAATATCTTCAAACAAAAATCGCCATTCTATTTAATCGTTTACATTACTAACAAATTCTGCGTTAGAGTAATATGAAGATTACTTTTCAAAAGTTATTAGTGAGAAATGATTACCGTGCCCATTCTGGGTATCTCATAGCCTGCGCATGTAATCCCGGGTTAAAGTTCCGTGGACAACCCACATTTCAAACGTCACTGCGACTTTGTGTTTAAGATTAATGAATACTGCATTTTCAATTTAAGAAAACATTTTCACAAACAAACCGCACAGAAGTAAAAAAAAAATCTGCAGATGAGGGATATTTCTAATGTTTTTCCAACATTATGTTGAGAAAGTTGTTTGCTAGTGAAAATAATTATTAAAATTATATTGGTAAATTTCTAAAGTAATGAAAACTGCAGATGAGGCAGATTATTAATGTGTTTTTCAAGATTACGTAGATAATATGGGTTGCCGAATGAAAATACTTATAAAAATATGTAAGAGAATTTCTGAAATAATCAAAACTGCAGATGAGGCAGATTATTAAAGTTTACCTAGTATTAAGTAGGAATACTGGTTGCAGAATGAAAATATCTATAAAACATATTTCAGAAAAAAAAATCTTAAATAATAGAATCTAAAGATGACGCAGATTTTTAATCTTTTCCAACATAACTAATAGAAGGTGAGTTGCTAATTGAAATAAGTATAAAACACATATCTATATTATAAAGGACAAACATATCTGTGCGTAACGCATACATCATTTTGTGAATGGCAACACTTTGAAATTTGAAACGAAATTTCGGTTTTGCAATTTTCGCTACTGCAAATTTTTAAACTTCTGAACATCGCACAGTTTCACTTTTTACACCTTCGTATAGGGGAAAAATGTGCTTTTAAATTCAATTTGTTTGAATGCTGTATCTCAATTTATTTTTGAGATATTATTTTTTTTGTAGTTTTTAGTACAAATTTTGTAATCGTGGCAACTGAAGTACTCCATTTATATTAAAAGTAAAGGGAAAATAGTCATGGTTTATTATTTTTATTGATTATATCCTTATTGATGCCATTTTCACATTACAAATAAAAGTAACTTTTTTATATTTTTTGAACAGAAAATGACGTCAGACATAAAAAAAACACGCCTTTTTCTTCATAAATCAGTTATATTTCAATATTTTTACATTACTCTGATACTGAGTTTGAGGCGCTAGGCAAAATGATTAGGTGAGTAAAAATGATGTCATATTTAAAAAAAAAAACGATCATTTTTTTTTTTTTAATAAAACTAAATATTTGACCAATGCTAAATGGCCAATATTATGACAACTAAAGGCAAATTTCTGAATTCTTTTTTTCGGGGTACTGAGCTTAGAACTTAAATTTTGTGCGAATGATCACATGAAAAGTTGTATCGGACTAACGTTACTTTAAGTTTGGAAATACATTTATTAATAATCTATTGCGCGTTAAAATACTTTCAGATTGTGAATTTGAGTGGTGCGATGTAAATTATGAGGATGTGAAAATAACGTACACTTTAGATTTTATGAGGGTAAATTTTATGATGTAACAAAGCGAAATCCTTTTTACTGATTTTCATCCCGTAAAAACAAACATAAGAGCCTCAATCGATAACTTCATCATAATTACTCATCTTGATTACGTATTCTAATACAGTTTAATTTTTCAATAATTTAAGCAGTTGAAATTTGTGGAAATAATATTTTGGTAATTTTAGGTTAAAAATGTTTGTATTAAGAGTTAGACAACCAATGTAAGATTTTTTATTGTAATTATTTTTGTAGGTTTATTATAAATTCGATCTGACAGTTCTTTTCTAACATTTTAGTTCGTCGAATTTCGACGGGTTCCAACTCGTAACAATAATTTCTGTATTGAGGCAATCTGCATTTGAGGCATATTTTCATTTTTTCTCCAACATTTCGTAGTGAAGATGGGTTGCAAATGAAAATAATTATTAAAATATATAAGAAAACTTCTGCAGTGATGAAAACTTTAGATGATGCAGTTTGTACTGATTTGCCAATGTTACGTGGAGATGACGTGTTGTTGAGTGAAAATAATTATACAAAATGTATAAGAAAATTGCGGTAGCAATAAAATCTCTAGATGAAACTAACTGATAGAGTTTTTTCAGCATTCCATTGAGCAGGTGGATTGCTGAATGAAATTAATCACAGCAAGCATATATGAAAACTGGCCTATTGTCAAATACCAGTTGTACACCTTATTACCTGAAATTAGGGATTCACTTAACCCTTTCGGTGGCGGTGTCCTTAAAATTGGACAACAAATTTTAATTCCAAAACTGACAAACGGCACCAAAAATATTTAATTAAAATTTTCCTTTTGTAATGTACGTGAAAATAAGCAAGTTCGTATTTTCTAAAAAAATTCGTTTAGAAATTTTGGTGTCAGTCCATAGTTTATAAACAGAATTACTCCGCGCCGGAAAGGGTTAATATAATTTTAAGCTGTAGGGCGCTCAAAATAAAAATAGGATCGCACAGCGTTTGAGTGCCTGAGATTAACGATTGAGCAATATATTATTTTTTCATTATACGCTTTAACGAGATCTAGATAGTATTATTATGCATTTTTATCTGCATTTTATGTTAACTCTCTCTTTTTTATAGTTAAAATATACATAAAGGTGCAGTATATCTTGGACAAAAAATAATATCATACTCCAATAAGTCGGACTGTTTGCAAACAGTCTGCGTTCTTTGCAAATAGCCTGATTTATCAATTAGCCTACGACATATACGTACATAGTTTTCAAGACAAGTGTCAGGTTGTCAGGGCAATCATGATATAAGAGGCATCGTGCGTTTATGCATAGATGCCAACATTTCTTAATTATTCCGGAGTCTGTCCAAGACAAGCATATTTTAAACCGGAAAAAATATATTAGGAGATGTGTCTTCTTTTTTCAACAAGATGCATTTTGGATTTCATTTTAAAATTTTTTATTTGATAAAATTTCCGGTTGAAAACAATTTCGTCTTGTATCAGACTCCGGAATAATTAAGGGATGTTGGCATCAGTGATATATGTCACTGGAAATCGTTGGCACTGTCAAAACCTTTTTACTTTTTTCATACTACTATTTCTAAACAGTCTTGCAGTTTAGTATAAATATGTCGCAATTTAATATAAATATGCCACATAGATTATTGATTTGAAATATTGGCAAACAAAATAATAATAATAAATAGTCGCCAACGGCAACACTGTATAAGTATTTTCATAAAATAAATCAGACGATCAACTCCATTTTGCAAGACATAAAAATAAAAACTTGTTATTCATATTTGATCGTAAAATTATTCATTGAATTTCCCATGGAACTCAAACAAGGCTCCGATTTCCGAGACAGGATCCTAAATTACACGTAGTGAGGAAATAGAGCGACACATTGAGAAATACGAAAGTTCAAAAGTTATTTTATATATTTACGGTGGCAAATGAATATATATACAGAATGTATGATTAACCATGCATTAGATTAGAAAAGCACATTTTTAATATATTAAAATTAATGATTAGTTATGAATTTAAGGAGGTAATCCTATCTGAATATTTAATTGTTATCACTTTCAAAAAGAATAATTTTTGATAAATTCTTTAGGCACTTGCTCATTTTTGCCTACTGGGCAACTTGTATTATTCAAATCTTTCTATTGCTTTTATTTTTTAAATAAAAAATGTTCACCTTATTTAATCACAGATTATTATCAGATTAAATTAGGAGAGTATTACAATTTCGAAACACTGTTTGCTTTTAAGCGATCGGAACAGAGAAAAATAGCCGAACTGGCAATACTGGAAGTACTATTGGGGTCAAAAGTTCGGCGCCTCCACTGTTCAAAGTTATCAATTTTGTACGTATTTTATTCAAAAAGCTACCAGAAAGTCCGAATACTAATTTTCGTTTTACTCAGTTACATATTTTTTGTCATTTAATAAACCAACGATTACTGTTTGAAAATTCAGGTAGATATTTTCAACAATAAACGCGCTAAATTGGGAACTCTGATGGGATAAACTATGAATGTTAACTTTTTAATCGTACTTGTACAAAAATATATAAGTTAACACCGCGTACGAGAATACGAGGGTGAGTCGGAAAATAAGTTTCCCCTGGCAACTGTGGACAGAGGTGTGTATGAAAGACAAAAAATGTAATGGAACATTAAAGATAAGACGTAACCTTATTTTTCTACTAAAGTGCCAAGTGAGTTGAGACATTTGTCATACACTTTATAAGCTTCATAAAGCTCTCCAGGAAAAAAACAGGGCTCTGCATACAAAAGAAGCGTTGAACGGCTTGTGTGACTTCAGCATTGCTTACAAAGAAGTAATCAAGCATTGCTTTCGTCTGTAGTGGTCGTGGTCATGTATGTCCGTCCAAGTCTTGGCCTGTCCAACACTTGCTGACACCGCTCACTGAATTGGCGGCACCATCTCCGCATCATGTGTTTCGACATCACTTCTGGCCCATAGACTCCCACGTGGCGGTTATGGATTTATGCTCCCAATACTCCACGTGCCCACTCATAGCAGACAACCGCTCTCACTTCCTCCTTTTACCACGAATTCACAACGCACTTTCTCTCCATATCTGCCGGGAACGGAATGATGCAGAGCCCTGATTTTTTCAAGGAGCGCATTTTGAAGCATATAAAGGGGTATGAAAAATGTCTCAACTCACTTGGTACTTATGTAGAAAAATAAAGTTACATCTTATCTTTAATTTTTCATTACATTTTTGGTCTTTCATACACACCTCTGTCCACTTGTTAAGGGAAACTTATTTTCCAACTCACCCTCATAATATACACCTCGTAAAATAAAATAAACATGGATATTTTATGCATTTTACAACTGTCTTCAAACAATGTTACATTTAGCTTAGCTTCACAGACTTTTAAAAAATTGAAATTAAAAGTCTAAATTTTGACATTGCTTGTCTATAAATTAGCCCAAGTCATAGTAAGAAATAATAAGAAAAAAATAAAGGCATCTAAAAATATGTGACTAAAGTATCTTAAATAAAAATAAGAATATTCGAATATTTATAAATATTAAGTAGAAAACCATCATCAAATATCTGGATTTAGCTTTTTGAGTTTTTGAATTTTGCGTAACTGTATATAAATAACATTAATTTTAAACTGTATTTGAAAATCATCTGAATTTCTCCAGAATCGACTTTGTTGCATGAAAATGAGTTTTCCACATTTTTGTAACAAGTCAGCCAAATTAAGCTAGGAACAATACAGCCAGGATTCGTACGTGTCCTGGAATTTCCGGAGCAGGAAATTCTTCGGTACCAGTATTTTCCTATAGAAAATCACTCCTTAAATAAGGTGATATTGCGTGCGTTTAAGGTAGAGCTTTTTCTGCAAAAAATTATTGACATTTTCCCTGGAAAATTCCCTGAAACGTACGAACCCTGTACAACTAATTTTGAATACTTTACTAACCTAGTATTTGCACAATTACAAGATAATATCACGCATTTTGCGGCAGTTATCGTGAGTCTAAAATTCAGATGCAGCCATCAAAAACATTTTGTCTCAGGGAACTCAACAGACAATTCAGCAGTAAAAATGTTTACAACAATGTTGAAACAATTTTAATAAACAGAGTTTTTCTTACTACTAAATGTTTAGTATTCTAAGTATTCACTAAATATTTAGTATACCCCAATTTCTCAATATTGTATCACTATATACAAGAGAGTCCGTATTGTGTATTAGGCGTAAAGAGTAAGTTTGAAAAAAAATTGTAAAATTTCAATTTATTTTCTTCCTGCTACGAGGACAAACAAGGAACTAGTACCAGACTGAATAAAAAAATAATATTTAACTCTAGAACGTCCCGAAAGTTTACCCAACCTTAATAAAATCATTTTAACATCAGAACTTTTATTTAAAACAATTTCCCTTATTTATTTAACCGAGATTACTGTAGTTGCAATTTAACTAATTTTACGAAAAAAATTCTGGCTCGAATGGACATTTTGTCATTTGATCGGTGTCGAATGGACACCAGTTGGACGTTCTAGTGTTAATAGTTTCCAATCTCCGGCTTTTTATTTTAATTAAGAAAACATACTTTCAACCAAGAATTTTATTTACTTAAAAGTGTCTGGCATTAAATGAGTTAGTCGTTTGAAATTTACTTAATTTCGTTACTTAAATACATTTCTGGATGGACGTATTATTGTTTGATTTGAAAAAAAAATCGGAGATTGGCATGTGTGATATTTCCAATCACCCGTTAACCCTTTTAGGGGCTAGGTACTTCTACTCATAACATGCTGAAATGAGTAATCGACACCAGAATTTAAAAACACATTTATTTCAAAATAAGCAAACGCTTTTGTTGATGTATTTAAAAAGAAATTCTTTTATTCCAATATTCTGGTGCTTGTGTGCCATTTAGGAATTAAAATTAAGTTGTCCAAAAATAAACCACCGACCTCGAGGGTGTTAAAATTAAATAATGGAAATGCCTGTAGCTAAAGAACATGACTATAAGGATTCTGATCAACAATAGTGTACATTTGTGTAAATTTGCATTTATCTTCATGGAGATATAAAGTTTTCATAAAAAACGAGCTTTCCACATTAATAAAATACAACTTTGTGTACAAAACATAGATGAAAATCTTTTTTTTAATTGAAAATTATAATGGGCTTTATTACTAGTAATATATTTTTACGATTGCCCACTAACACCATCTAAAGGCATTTTTATGCGAAATATATCAATTATATATTCAAATAAACTTTTGAAATATATACTAAAAAGCATACTTTCGTATTATCAAAGGTTAATAGTCGACAAAATTGCCACAAATTTTACTGCTTACAGGAGGAATCTTTATTCAGATAAACTGAAAACTATAGAACTACTTGCATTATTTTATGCAGAAAATTTTCAAACTAATGCGAAAATATCATCTGAGTGTGAATTGCGCTTTTTACCATACTTTAATAATTAACCCCTTTAGAGGCAAGCAAAAATGTCTCTAAATATTGAATTCTCACCGGAATAATCGAAAAATTTTATTTTTAAATAAGGAAAAACAATTTCTCAACGACTTTCCTCCAAAGCTAAAAATATAAAATTTGTTTAAATTTTTTTGGTGAGAATATTGTTTAAATTAGGTGGGATGTATTTTATCCCACCGCCCCTCAAGGGGTTACATAAGTTTAGGAGAATCATCTACACACTTAACCCCTTGGGAGCGACCGACCTGTTTACGTGCCGCAGAAGGTGCTTAGAATCCTTGATTATTCTCACCAGCACAATTTTATTATAAATTTTGGCTTATTTAATTCGGGCAATTTCCTAATTCAATTAGGCAAAAATTTCTGTTTGGAAAAATCAGTGATAAAAGATCAAAAATTCTGTAAAAGACGCTCGTCCCGAAGGGGTTAAATGAAATTTTTTTAAAGGGGTCTATTGTTATCCAAATACGGTAAAGTAATCCAATTCTTGGATACATTTGAAAGTGGCAAACAGAATTTCAAACGGTACTTCGATAAAATATAGGAATTACCAATGTGTAAAATTTTCACATCTCGAACAGCAGGGTTGCCAGATTCGCCTGCTTTTTATTGAGAAATTATGATTTTATACCAAAATTTCTGAATAGAAATTTTTGCTTTATTTAATGACGGACATTTTATGACTACTTAAAGTAAAAAAAGGAAATTGTTTTCGAACTATACGGTAGGAATTCTAAATTTCTTAATTTTAAACATTTTTTTAATCTTTTGCTTAGAGTTTTTAAAGTTTATTTTAAAAAAGGGAATTGCTGATCTCACAAAAATACTGAAGAATAGAAGTTTAAGAAATCCCCCAAATTATCACGTATAGTCCGCAATTATCGCTGATTTCAAGATTTGCATTTCGCTATTCAATATTGCATCATAAAAATTAATAGTTTCATTTAACAAACAAAATATTTTTTTATGCCATCAAATGTTAAATGTTTTCAAATTATGATACTTGGAAAAATCTTGCCTCCCCTAACATCTACCCATATTATCCTACCAGACCCTATATTTTAAATTTTGCGATTACTTTAAACCGAGTTTAACTATATAAAGAATATTATTCATTATGTATTTATGCTATTCAAAGCAAAAAATCTAAAACTTTTTTATGGCAGCATGGTTTTCATAGTCTTTATTACTGCTATTTCCAGATACTGGTTTTTAATATCACTATTTTCATATATTAATTTTTACTCTATTTAAATGAAGAGATTGTGTGATTAAATAAAACGAAGATTACTTTTTTGGAATAGATGTAGAAAAACACTTTAGAAATTCGTCAATCCCTTCACAACGTACTGTCCAAAATTTTTTTCTTTTATCGCCAGTTTTACAAAGTAGATTTTTTTGCCTAATTTAATCCCGGAAATGATTTAATTAAATAGAGCAAGATTTTCAGAAAAAAAAATTACTGGGAGGAATAATCCTGAATTCAGAGCACTTTATGCACTGCATATACGTGACGCTCATTTCCATGGAGTAAGTAATTTCCCTTATTGTCTTGAATTAAAATATGTCCCAGAAAAATTATGTTACAAGATATATGAGTATTCCTTAACCTCTAACTGTGTTGCTTATGGAGGGTTTTTTTCATAAGTTTGTCTCAAGGAAAAATCATTTCTCAACGAGATGGTTGCGTTAAAAATAACTCGATATCGGGCCTTGCCTCATAACTTTGTGAACTTCCGATATCACGACACGGCTTTGTGTGTAAAAAAAGATTTCTAAAAAAATCGCTTTTATGGATAATTTTTAGACTTTTATATTTTTCATACAATAATAATACCATGTAAAAAAGGGAACGTTGATATCATTTATAATATTATTTCGGATTCATTGCAAATTAGGCCTCTTCTTATAACCAGAAATTCCAGAAAGTCGTAATATTTGTTTGATATAAGGACAGACATTTCAAGGTTACATAAAGTAAAATTTCTTCTTTTGGAATATTTGCTGTATGAATTCTGAATTTCTCAATCGAAACTGATGCAAAACTAACAGCCTACACCGATGCTTGTTATTGTTAAACATTTTCACCAGTTACTTTGCTATTTCTGCTGCGAGAGTTTGCCGCTGCGTTGTTAATCAACAACCACTAGGCATAAAGTAATCATTTTGCTGTGTTTAAGGATTTTATGTAAGAAATTTTACTTTCTACAAATGATGATGAACGAAATAGAGAAAGAAGCTTATACCTGCCGTATGATGAAGAAAATTACACGAACAATTGTTATGTATTTATTCCAAAAGCAAAATCCAAATTATTAATTAATTTTTTGTATTCTGTAACTTCTTGTTAAGTTATGTTAGAGGAATTTATTCATGTTTTCTATCTCTTTCTTAATCATAATTCAGGTTTTTTTTTAAGTTGAAATATGTCAAACTCTGATGTCAGGCGTTCAGATTTAAAAGTCGTATAGGGATTCGGCCCTGATGGGTGTGTAAGAAAATATTTCTAAATCGGAAAAAAAACTTTATTTGTGGATAATTTTCAGGCTTTATCTGTGAATATATTTATAGAAAGTCTTTTACAGCAAAATTTATCGCGGGAATGTAAAATTTTATATAATAAATAAGCTGTTAAATCGGAATTAGTTAAAGCATAAATTTAGTGTTTAAATACATCAAACTGTTTTTCTTAATGAATATATTATATCTTTTAAATATACAGAAAATAATGATGCTACACTTTTGGGGATAAAGTATTTCTTACAATAGGGTTACTACTAGCCAGCGAATATGAATAACAGTAATTTTAATTAGAAATCTTTGACTTATTTAATCGCAAATCTCTGTGACTGAATATGGCATTAGTTAGCAGTCGTAGCAGATTGGTTATAAATTGTATAAAGCACCAGTTTCGTGGAAAAGTTGGCAGAGATTATTTTAAACCGACTCCTTTTCAGGTGTGTCAGTTTGGCTTCATTTTTTAAATTGAAAAATTCCAAATTCATAGCACAAATTCTGAAGAGTAATTTCATCTTTACTTCATCACAGCAGTTTGTTATTTCGTAAATTTATAATTCCGCTTTCGTTGCGAATTCGAAAAAAAATGAGTCCAACTGGCAGCCTTACTTCAAATAAACTTTCACGACTTCGTCTAAGGCTGTGTTATCTTTGTTGAGACAGACATGTAATGTTCTCTAGTGAACAAATGAAAATGACAAATACGTCAAAGAACAACTCGCATTACAAAATATAGTCATAATAACAACTCAGTCAAATTACATGAAACATTAATGACACATTTGCGGTTATAATCTTTTACCAGTTTGCCTATGTTTTTAAAAACGAAATAGAAATTTACCTGGCAAATTTATGGTATAAATTTTCAATTTCAAGCAAACCCGATTTGCACTCGGGCTTAACTGGTTTTCATTTCTAATGGCATAGTTCTAAGGAATATGTATGGAATTTGCTGCAAATGTTATTGACATATTTATACCACTATTTGCTTGCAATTTTGATGGATTAAAAACTTTCTTTTATCCGAATTTAATGCACCAACTTCCAACTTTCAATACTGATGATAAATTGCATGCTATGATATCCGAAAACGTGTTATGGATGCTCTAAATAGTCATTTAGACGCAATTTGTACAGCAATAGTGTTCCGGTTAAACATACACTTTTCTTTTTTCGTGTAAGTACTGTAGCCTCCCGCTTAACCGGCAAAAAGGGGACCAAGGGTTAGCCGGTTAAAAGAAAAACCTGTTAAACCGGAAAAGTAACTTGATAGGATTTAATCAAATAAATGCGTAGAATGCATTTAGTTTTTTAATTTGTGTAGTTTTAAAAAAATGCATATTTTCTATATTTTGTGAAATGGATACTAAGTGCAATTAACTGAATTGAAGTAAAAATTATCACTTTAACAAATAATGAACAATATTTATTACAAATTAAATTGTTGAAAACCTTGTCACATACCTTTATAAGAAGTTGAAGTTATTCTACATTATGTAAATTTCAGTTAATTAACAATAAAGAAATGTGAACCGAAATTTTCCTTTCTGAATTTTGCCTGATTTTGGGAAAAAAAGTCGGTCGGTTAAAGTGGAGTTCCGATTAATAGGAGGCCGGTTAAGTGGAAGGTTACCGTACCTTTCTGCCATTTTCTACGATCAAACGTATAATTTTCTTGACATTCAGAGACAAGACTTGGGGGAGGACACAAATTTTGATTTCTCATAATTCCTCCTTGTAACAAACATGAACATTTAAAAATTTCAATCTAAAATACCCAATTCTTATAACTTTAGTAACAATTAAACTTTATGCCACTAATTAATTCACACAACTGAATCTTCTACGCTTTTCGACACCACTATTTTCTAACTATAAACTTCTCCTTATTTTGTAGCAGATTTCTTCGATAAAAATTACGAGAAGGCAATACTCGGAAATGCTGGTGCCGAAAAGAGTAGAAGTTTAGAGCTATGAATTGGAGTTTTGAACAAGAGGGACTTTCTTCCTCTCGGATTTTCTAAATGTCTCCTTCAGATATAAAATTTTCTGCTTATGATAAGCCGTAAAATAAAACGACCTCCTCTCTTAGAAATTTCATTCTAAAAATCTGCCTCATCTTTTCACTTTACTTAAAAACCAGCAGTAGACAAATATGTCTTTTGCAATTAAAATAAAAACATAAATAAAGAAAGAAAATGAAATTATACTTAGTCAACCAGAAGCGTACATAAAATCTCCAAATAAAACAGTTTTATTTTCCTTATATATAGTGTAAGATAAAAAAAATAATGTCTATGTTAAATTTCAAAATTACGTATGTTTACATAATCACTTTTATAAATGCTAAGAGCTTGCAGAATGTAGTACATTTATTCTCGAGCTAAAATTTTATTTACCATTCTTAATGTCTCTCAATTATGAATTGACAGCAAGAAACACTAATATTCGACCAAGTTTGTCGCCAACTTGACGGTATATCGCCAAATTTGGTGACCAAAATGAGTTGACAAAAGTAACGCCCACTTGGCGATATCTCTAATATTTCGCCAAATTCCCATAGACTTCCATTGTAAACCTACTTGCTTATAGAAAATCAACTAATTGAGATATTTTAATGCAACAAAGACTAATATTAGCTTAAGGGATTATATTAATTTTTTATTTGATGACCTAAGTAGGAATTGACTTTAAAAACCACATTTTTATATTACTTGTTTTTTTGGACAGCGCAAATAATATTTCATTTCTAATAAAAGTATTTTCACGTGAATATTAAAAAGGGAAAGATAAGTTTGGTGAAAATTACGTCAGATTAAAAACGATATACTTAAAATGTCTTATTTAAAAGGACTTTCTTTTCGCTTTGTTAAAAAATACCGAGAGACAAAGACTCTGTTTACTTAATTCCTTTTATATTAAATAATTTTGAAATGCCATTGTATCTTATAACAGCAGCTGATTTTTCCGTAAAATTCCCGAATCAAAGAGAAATGAATAGAAACCCGTTTATAGTGAAATCGCCTTTGTTTTTTTAATTATAATTCAATCTTCCAAAATCATTTTAAAGCCGATCAAATTAGCCTGCTTTTAGAGACTGCAGTGTCTGAACGGGGGGTTGGCGAGCGTAGCTCGTAGGGGGCCGAGCCCCCTAGTATTTGAAAAAAAAAAGATATAAAACTTTTTATGCTGTCTGAGCGAGGGATGGGGAAGTAATGTAAATTTCAGTGGGGGTGGAGTTATATATTTTGATGATTGATTAGTTACTGTAACTCCAAAATATCAAGTCGGGCAGACACTTCTTCAATAATTCTTATAAACGTAATAATTTATTGCAATTTAAAAAATATTTCAATTTAACATTTTATTCATAATTTTAAAATTAATAATTTTAAACAATTGAAAATTTTTGATCTTTTAATCTTTTTCATTTAAAAATTAATTAAACTCTTTAAGCTCTCTTGTTTATTTCTGGGGAAGACGACGCTTTAATTTTCATAGGGAGATAGGATGATGTAGATAGGATGATGTAGAAAATTATTTAATTATTTATAAATTATTACAATAAAATATCAAATGTGGCAAAATACAGGGTGTCCGAAAAGTTTGGAAACGGTCGAATAACTCAAGAAATTTATATAAGATTGAAAAAAAAAATACGTGTTAAATATTTTTTTTAATCTATTCCGTGATACCAAAGTTGACACCCCTCCCCGACCACCTTGGTGTGAGAGGCGTTCCAACTTTGAAATGGTAAATGATAATCCCCATTTTTTATTTCAGATTCGGATTCTACGGGAGAAATTGCGCAACTTTTGCTTTTAACTTTTTTTTTTTCGGATCTTTGCAGATGACGGTGTAATCCAGCAAAATGTGTCAGATACATATTTTGTTTTCTTAATCATGTTTTGCAATCACGAAATGTGATGGGCCAAAGCTTTCGTTGCCAAAGTGGGTCGCCTTAGCTGGAATTGTGTTTGTCGAAAACTATCAATGGAGGTTGTTTCGATGGCAAAAGTGCTTTATATGATTTTGCCATGCAAATTAACAGAAATATATTGAATTAGATTTCTATTTGTGTTTTTATTTTATCCATTCAGCCCATTGTAATCAATTAACCTGCGGTTTTTTTTTCATATTTTGATGTGTAAACATGCCTCCTTCCTCTTCCGAACAGAAAAAAAAAGATAATTTTAGTTATTTGGTACAGGTAGGCGTGGATATTCGGCATTTCAATGGCTTCTGCTGTTTTTTTTTTTTTTTAAATACTCTAAATCGTGGTCAGGAGGTGGGTGTATGGGATTTTTTTACTATTACTATAGAGTAACATATAGGACAAAATAAAAAGAAGTACATATAATTTTTTTGTGTGTGCGGGCGGAGCAAAGAATGGGGAAGTAGTGTAAAATCGAGGTGGTGGTCGGATTGGAGATTTAGATCATTGATTAGTTACTGCAACCAGAAAATAACAAGTAGGGCAAAACATTTTCCATAATTCTAATAAATGTAATAATTTTTTGTAAATTAATACATTTTTCAATTTAACATTTTTTTCATAAATTTAAACAATAGGAAAATTTTGATATTTGAAAATTTTTAATTTAAAAATTAATTTAACTCTTTAACTCTGTCGGGATTTGTTAGGCACATATATTCATCGTCAAAAAGTGCATGCGGAATTTGTTTTGGGCACCATTAATAAATGAATAATATTATTTATTTTTTTAATTAAAGGATTTTTTGGTATTTCACAAGTAAAAGGGACAGTTAAAAAAACACGGTGTATTCCAAATAAAATTTGTGTACGCGATGCGGTCTCGAAAGGGTTAACGTGTAATGATTATTTGCTGGCGTAGACGACGTGTTAATTTTCATAACAGAAGGATAATGTAGACAATTGTTTGTTTATTATTACAATAAAATAACTTATGTGGCAAAAAATATAATCTAAAATATAATTGGCAGAGCAAATTAAAAAAAGATCAGTTTATTTTCTTCATTATTTAAGCCCTAGAAGGGGCATTTATTAATATATTTCATTCAGTTAGTTCTACGTTCTTAAATTTTTATAACAAATAAGTTAAACCAATTGAACAATTTAAAAAAAATCAAACAGTATGATACATAAAACCCATTAAAAACTTAGGTCCCGTTAAAAAGAAATCTAAATAAATTTTAAACTTTTTTCCTTTTTAAGTTGCAAATATTTGTATTGCAGATTTTGTATTATATTTATGATAAGTGTGTACAAAATTATACGGCCCATGTAAAATACAAAAAAAAAAAAAAAAAAAAAAAAAAAAAACATTTTTAAAAGTCTCAGATTTATTTCGATTTCATTTGGAGGAAAATTTTAGGGATTTTTTAGCTATTTAAATTATCATATTGTTTAAATTTTGTTTTTATTTTTTAATGTTCATTTGGTTTAACCCTTACCGGCGCGGAGTAATTCTGTTTATAAACTGATGAAATGATAGACTGATATCAGAATTTATAATCGAGTTTATAGGAAAATACAAACTTTCTTATTTTCAAGTACGTTATAAATGGAAAATTTTAATTAAATATTCTGGGTGCCAGTAAAATAAAAATTATGAGTCCCTTTTAAAGGACACTGTACGCAAAAGCTCTAACTTGTTATAAAACTTTAACATTAAACATCGAAGTAATTGAATGAAATATATGAATAAATGCCCCTTCTCGGGCTTAAAAAATGTAGGAAGAAACTGATTTGTTTTAAATTTGTTCTGCAAATAACGTTTTTGTTTATATATTTTTTCACATTTCTTATATTATTGTAATAATTAATAAATAATTAAACACTTTTCTACATTATCCCCCATGAAAATTAAAACGTCTTCTCCCCCAGGAAATAATCAACAATGCTTAAAGAGTTAAATTATATTTTAAATTCAAAAGTTTAAAAGATCAAAAATTTTCAATTGTTTAAAATTATTGGGTCATTCGGAAAGTCGTGTCCGTTTGTAAAAATCAATTCGTACCGGTAAATTCTATCATTTAATAATTAGACATACATTCCTATATATAATGTCTAATAATCACCGGACAGAATTTTCCGGTGCGAATTGATTTGCCTAAACGGACACGACTTCCCGAACAACCCAATAATAAATTTAAAATTAGGAAAAAATAATGGAAAAATGGAAAAATATATTAATTTACAAAAAAGTATTACATTTATTAGAATTTTTTAATGTTTTCTGCCCTACTTGCTAGTCAGTAGTTGCAGTAACTAACCAATCATCAAAACCTATAATCCCACCCTCCTCCACCTTAAATTTACAGTATTTCCCATGCTTTGATCAGCCAGCACAAAAAGATTTTATATGTTTGTTTGTTTTTTTGCTCCTTTATGTCATTCTAATAGTAATAATTAAAAAAACTTATACACTCCAATAAGGCCCCGAATTAAGAGATTTTTTTGACAGCAGACGACATCGAAACACAAAATATCAACACAGTCCGCCCCCAAATAATGAATACTATCATTTTCCTGTTCGGGAGGGGAGGTGCTTATTTACTCGTTAAAATATCAAAATACGTAGTTTATTATTTAAAAATGACTGACTTGATAAAAAGACATGCAAATAGAAAACTAAATTAATATATTTCTATTAATTTTTATGGAAAAAGCATATAAAGTGCCATGAAAACAATCTCCACAGATGGTTTTTGAGAAACACTATTTCCGCAAAAGACGGCAACTTTGACGTTAAAAGTTCTGGGCAATCAGATTTCGAGATGTCAAAACCTAGTTGGGAAAACCAAAATAGGTAATTGTTTTATTTACTCAATTACACCGTGATCAACGAGGATTAGAAAAAAATGTTAAATACAAAAGTTACGTATTTTTGTCCGTAGAATCCGAATCTGCAATAAAAAATGGGGGTTGTCATTCAAGATTTCAAAGTTGGACCCCCTCTGACCCCCGGGGGGTCGGTTGCGGGGATCAAATTTGGTATCACTGAGTAGCTTTTTTAAAAATATTTAACACGTATATTTTCGTTTTTCAATCTGCTTTGTATTTCTCGAGATATTCGACCGTTTCCAGACTTTTCGGACACCCTGTATATATATGTATATACTGATATTTTGCCAGAAAAATAACGGGACCCGTACGAACCCTGGGTTTAGTTTTACATTTCATTCTGAAGTGCATTAATATTTCAAAAATATATTATAAATATATTTCATAAATAAAAATATATTTCAAAAATTTTACCTGAGCAACTTAAAAGTTTTAATCTTTTTAAAAAACACTTATAAAACATGAAAGAGTTTTTTAATTTATCTTAACTAAAACAATGTTTCTATATACTATCCATTTTCCGCATTTACTTTTTGAGTTTTATGAGGGTTTGTTTTGTGTTTTTTCTGTACTATACTGAGCAGGGTTGCCCAGTTTGGCGACCATTTTAATTCCAAATTTCAGATTCACACCGGAAATTTCTAAAGAAGAATTTTTACTTTATATGATCACAAAATACCACTAGCGTCTAAACCGCGCCCCTCACAACGGCTCATATCACAAATGCACCCGCGAAATTACCTATGCTACTGAGAAAGTCTCTATTTAAAGAGAAAATATGGTCTTGCTTTTTTATCTGCTTTATCTGGGGAAACAAATTAAATTCAAATGCTTTTTTTTTTTTTTTTTTTTTTTTTTTTTTGCGTGTATGTGTGTGTGTGTGTGTGTGGGGGGGGGGGTGCAAAATGATTTTTAAAAGATTTTATAGTAGTGAGATTAAATTCTTATTTATTGATTCTGATGTTATCCTTTAGATGTTATGAATACGATTTTTGTTAATGTTGTTATTTTTTTTGCTTATCAAATCTCTGGTTGTTTCAGTATTTAAAGGTAAGAATAAATAGTATATGAATATTAGTTTTTTAAATTGCTTTCTTAGATAAAGGTAAGACAATCAGATTTTAAATATCTGGCATTAGAGATAAGAGAATAAGCGACTAACAAGTTGAGTATAATATATTTAAAAGTTTCAGTAACTTTAAGTGTAGATCGAGCGAAATATTCGTTATGTTTTCGGTCCAAAATCTGAGTTTCAACAAACATTCGTTTTCGGGGAAAATGCTGCTGAAAATTTGGCCGAAACTATCTGTATTTCAAAAATTTCGTTTGTTTCTTCGGAAATTTTCTACATTACTTATTGATTTGAGCTGTATCGGCTTAAATGAGTCACCCTTCATTTATTGCTAAGGACTTCACTGTTTATAATTATCAGTCGTCAGGGACTGCAGATGTGAGTGCAAAGTATAACGCGAGAAATGCATAGATGACTAAACTTTGAACATGATTTCCACGTGCTCATTAAAAGCTACGAACTTAATGGTAATTATTTATTTATTCTTTTTAT
Source organism: Maratus speciosus (assembly GCA_963932465.1). Classification (NCBI taxonomy): domain Eukaryota; kingdom Metazoa; phylum Arthropoda; class Arachnida; order Araneae; family Salticidae; genus Maratus; species Maratus speciosus. Next base: position 175,120,544 of record OZ010797.1, read on the forward strand.
TGAACAACAAATGTTACAGATTATTTTCTTTAAATAAGGAATTAAAAAAAAAAACTGTCGAGTTTTCTTTCTGTCATGTTATTGATTTGCATATATTTCATTTAATTTGGCTACTATGACGCAAACAAAATATTTACATAAGTTTTACTTATGATTTTTGGATAGCTTGACAGAAAAGATAACTCAATTGATTGAAATAAAACATTTTAATGTATGATATAGGCTCAGTGAAAATTTGATATATTTAACAGTGTACTGGAAAATTAAAAAATATCGTTTGGATGCGAAAATATATATAAAAAGACAAACCTAAAATAATTTTTATCGAATTTTAAAACAAACCTTTTAAAATCTTATAAATTCGCAATTCAAATTTTCTTATCATCTCATTTAAAACCCATATTTTGAATTTATCAGACACCTGAATGAAACAGCATTAGTGAATAAATTGTATATATATATCAGTTGATGTTGAAAATACTGTTTGCGCTTGTGAATATAAATAGAAAAAACAAAATGATGACATATTTTTCTTTTATTTAATAGCATAGCGTTACCCAAATTTTTATATAATTATTTTCAGTACCTATATTTAAAATTTTTAGAGCCATAAGGTAAAGTGCTGTCTCACAAAAGTTTAACCCGTTGTGTGTTTTGTAGTGATTTTAATTACTAATAAAAGTGTAAATGAAAAATCCATGTTTCCCAATTTCGTGTTCTTCTATCTTTACAAGAGAAAATTAGTTTGATTCGTGAAAATTTTCGACTTCTGGTTTTCGATGGATATAGAAAATCCTCAACACGATTTAATGTTTTTTAGAAAATGTCTGTCTGTCACTCTGTCTGTGAGTCTGTCTGTATGTAACAAAAAATTTTTGTGCGTGCTCTATCTAAATAACTAATACACGAAATTTCACAAACCTATAGATACAGTTAGACCTTGATATAATCTGGGCTAATTAGTGTTTGGTGTATATCGCCCAACAGGTAGCGTTGCTATGCTGATTTTTTCACGATTTCAATAATAACTCTATCAAGAATTGATGTACGGAATTTAATAAAACTTTAGATTCAGTTAGACCTTGATATAAACTAGCTTGATTTGTTTTTGGTGTATATCGCCCAGCAGGTGGCGCTGCTGTGCTTCTTTCTGTACGATTTCTGAGTAATTAATAGCTATATCTCAAGAACTAATGCACGGATTTTCATCAAATTTCATATTCAGTTAGACGTTGATGTAAGCTGTTAATGAGTAGCTTTTGGTGTAAATCGTACAACAGGTGGCGCTGCTATGCTTAATTTTTCACGATTTTCGCAAAAACTATATCTCAGAAACTAATGCACACAGTTTTATGGAACTTAGTATCATGTTACATTTTCACATAAATAGATCCTTATTAGACCTGAGTGTATATTGAACAACAGGTGTTGATTTTGATACTTTGGGTTAGAAATTTGGTTGCGGACATCTAAGAGTTTGGGTTCCGAATTCAATGATTTGTTTGAAACAATGCGATACTTATATCTTCTTATTAGATACATCCAATTCAACGATAATTAACGACAAAATATTAACATATATACCTTTACATTCCTCATGATGGACATAGATTGCCATTTAATTCTAGCACTGTGATAGCGAATTTTGAATTATTAACATGTATGAAATAGAATAAAGTTTTGGAAATGGCACATCAGTCTAATTATATTTTTACAAAAATAAAGGGATCATCTAACTATGAAATGAAGCAGTTTTTAAAAAAGAATATTTATCCAACTTTTATTTTTAGGATATTGTATCTCGCATCAATACTTAAAAGTCAGATTTTTTTTAAATGCATTCCTGTATTTAATTTCATAAAATAATAGCGAGTTTTTTTTTCTTTTCTAAAAGAGAGAATTTTTATAAAATGTTACCTCTTTCATTACGTTTAAGTTGTCTGTAATACTGTTTTAATTTCTCTTTATTCAACATTAATAAATAAAAAATCCCGTCTCCAGCAAAATTCAATCCAAAAGAGAAAATAAACTGATTTTATTCAGATTTAAAAAAATAATAATAATACAAATAAATGATGATATCAAGCAATTTAAATCCGGTTTTAAATAAATCTCATATAACTTGTACATGAATAATATTTGTTAGCTGTTTTATTTATTTATTTTTTTTTATTTCTTAAAACTATGAAGACAGGATACGCTCCGCTTTTAAGGTGAAAGTAAACAATGCATCCTATGAGCTAGCGCGCCGTGCTAGGGAATTTCGCGGGTGCATTTGTGATATAAGCCGTTGTGAGGGGCGCGATTTAGACGCTATTCAAAATGCCTCTTGTTAAATAAAATATAAAATACTATTCTCTATTTCTGGTATGAACGTTAACTTTCTAAATAAAAATGGAGAACAAACTGTCAACCCCGATACTGTGTGAGACAAGCACTGCGCCTCCAATCGATCAATATTCACTGCTAAATTTTAATAGTATTATTCTTAGCCTTATTCGAAGATCTGTTATTAAATAAGCCGTTAATACAATTAATATTTAAAGGTGAAAATCGACATACGGTAGCACAGCATACATTTAAATGCGTGAAATATTCATTAAATTTTATACTTAATAAATAATTTTATACATTATACGTTAATAATTAATGTATACTATAATAATTTTATTTATATATACTATAAAAATTTTATACATTTATGGCGATTTATTACATTTATAAAAATTGTATCATTTGTCGCCATAGCGGTTCGCTTTATTTAATCAAAGAAATCTGTGATTAAATAAGGGGGAAATAACTAAACGGATATACTGATCGCAAAATAGCTATGTTTCTCGCAAGTTTTTCAAAAAGTGTCATTAACCCATTAACCGCTGGGGTTGCGTTCAAGCAACGGTCAAAATAAATGCACATATTTAAGTTATTTACACTGCCACCACTATTTTTTAATTAAAAAATTGGGCTTTCTTATAGACAAAAAATTTTAAGATTATATAAAGCAAAAACTATCTTTCAGAGTTGTGGTGGTGAACAACGTTCAGCTAAAAAGTTGAAATTTTGAACATTATGGTTTTGGCGGTAAATGGGTTAACGCCGAATCATTTTTCACCGAACAGTGCTCGGGCGGCATGAAGAGTTTATTTAATTCTTTACTGAAAGCTGTTGGACACCACTAATTTTTAACTGTAATTTTGGTTTTATTGATTAAGCGTAAATTTTTCGATTGCACAAGGCAGTTTTAGTACTGGAAAAATTATGTTATGTCTCTGTTATTAGTTTTTTTTTTTTGTAAAAAAAAATGAAATTTTTAAGTGGTTGAAAAGCAAATTCAAATTAATAAATCACCCCAAAATCTTAAATTGTAAAAATAAAATAAGATATTCGATCATTTAAATAAACTATTTTTTTATTTCGAAGAAATATTAAAGATAATTTGTACTTATTTCAGGATATCAGGGGTCGCACTCTGTAGGGAAACTTTTATTTTTCCTACCATTATTTTGAAAATAATATCTTCATCGCACCTTTAAGTAAAATATGTTAAATAAAATGATCATGGAGGTAACTCATTAAGGGTTCTGGTAGAAACAATAAATTTTTTCCTATATAATGCGACTCCTGGTATATGAGCTTTAGTAATGGAGGAGATTTGGATATCTCATAATCTTTTCTAATGTTTGCTATTGTTTGTACTGTTTGTTTTGTTATGTTTTGGTAAAAAGGATTTCGAGGAAAAATAATTTAGCTGTTTTTGATTGAACATTATGTTTTTATTAATTTCCGAATAAACAGCTCTTCACACATAAATCCCAAAACAGGAGAACTTAGCTTTTATTTGTTAGAAACCAGAAACATTACATGGTGCATCTTAAAGTTATTAATGTAACAGGGTTTGCTTGGTGAATGATAGGATGTTCGTATCAAGTTCAAGCGATCGCGGTCACCCTAGGCTGGCGGCTACGAGCTGTAAATATGGTCAAAAACGCTTGTTAAGTGGCTTATTCTCTTTTTCCGACTATGTTTGAGTTGGACTTGGGTTTAAGAGGCCACACTAGTCACTCAAAAAGACCCGTATGAGAATGTTAATCCTATGGGGAAGTTATTTTCAAGTATCTTGTTTGGATTTTAATATTTTTACATGATTTTTTTTTTGCATAGGATAGCGGAGGACGGTCTACATCCGGGCTAGTTTTTACTTTTTTGATTTTGGTTATAGATTTTTCATATTACGATAGTTTCAATTTCAGAACCGGTTCCAACCGCTTCTGAAAGTAAAATTCATGTTTTAAATAGAATCTGAAACCGAAATCAAAAAATGAAAAACTAGCCCGGTTGTAGATCATCCTCAGCTATTCCATGCAAAAAAAAAAAAAAAAAAAAAAAATTAAAAAAAAAAAAAAAAAAAATTAAAATTTGAGCGAGATATTTGAAAATAACGCTCCCATAGACTTAGCATTAGCGTTTTCCTTTCTTCCCGTGGCTGAAGTGGGCTCTTAACGCGAAAATTTTATTTAGTCACAAGCTTAATTTGCCATTTGAGGAAAAAGAACATTGTCTAAATTTCTTAACTCTTTCGAGGGCGGCGTCCTTAAAAAAGGAAAATTAATTTTAATTCCATAACTGACAAGCGACACCAAGAATATTTAATTAAAATTTTCCTACTATAATGTATGTGAAAATAATCAAATTCATATTATCTAATAAATTCGTTTATAATTTCCAGTGTCAGTCCATTATTTCATCAGTTTATAAACAAAATTACTCCGCGCCGGTAAGGAGTTGTACAATCCTTTAAAAATCATTTTGAAATGAAATGAAATCAGTACTGATGGATCAAATAGAAAAATTGTATCCCATTCTGAAAAATTTGCAACGTTAGTGCTATTTTCATGAAAGAGCCGTGGGATATCCCCTGTCTATCCTGGACTTCTGTTTGAAGATCTTTTCCAGAATTACTAGAAAACGAAACTCATCTTTCTGCAATAGGTGTAAAATTATATGAAATGTGACATTTTCAGATTTCTGCGTATAGTTGGGTATACGTAACAAACTTGCTACTTTAATTATTGCTATTAAAAGTTTTTCAGGAACAATTAACTCACGAAACTGTCATGAGACAATATGTTGGTTAATGCTTATTTCTATCCAAGACGATACTTTAAAACGGCAAAATTAATCTAGAAATTTTTTTAAAAATCGTATAAACAAATTTATAGTGTATTCGTTTGGTTCTGAGCTCGGACTATGCTAAAAGAATTTTTTTTAAGATTCCAGAACAGAACCTGAACTCATCGCTATTCCCCTCTTAAAAGTCTGTTAATATATCGGTGATCTGTTTCGTGTTGCTAGTGCCCTACATTTTTTATTTGGATTGCTTGAATGCTGTAATTTTTGGAAACAGTAATATTTGCTTTATTTAACGGCAATTTAAAAATACGAAATTCGTTTGGTTCTGAGCTCGGACTATGCTAAAAGAATTTTTTTTAAGATTCCAGAACAGAACCTGAACTCATCGCTATTCCCCTCTTAAAAGTCTGTTAATATATCGGTGATCGGTTTCGTGTTGCTAGTGCCCTACATTTTTTATTTGGATTGCTTGAATGCTGTGAATTATTCTTTCCAAAAAAAAAAAAAAAAAAAAGAGAGATAGCAATTTAACAATCTGAATTTTATAAAACAATGTAGCTCAACTGACTATTCAGGACCCATCACGAGTGTAAAGTGTACCAAAAAGTGTACTGAATCCTTAGTTCCATGAACGTAAATTTTGTAGCGTAAAATATAATATTTTTTTGTAACTTTTATCAGAAAGAATATGCCTTGTGTGTCATATATTTTGGTCATATTTTATTAAAGGCAGGCAGAAAAAGCAGGAATAAATATAATCCCATTTAGATATAAAAATAAAAAAAGAAAATATTTACATACGTAGGAATGGAAACTAGGAAATTGCAGGAAAGATTGAAAGAACATATGACAGACATATCAAGAGGAAAACAATCTACATCTTTATCTCGTTTAACTTTAAAAGCAGATATTGACATCTTTTTCAGCAATACTAAGATCATCGCACAAATAAATGATTTGACCCTTAACGGTCGCATTAAATTCCCGTTTAAAAATTCAAACTGCTCATTGGCAGCACTTTTTTGAAAAAGAAATATCCACTTTACTTAATGACAGTTAAAATGATACCATAATAAAGCCAATAACACTATTTTATAAAACTGGTGGGAACCAAACAATCTGGGTAAAAGACACAGAACGTGAATATCACAGAGAATTATCCCTTAAAAACGTACTGTTGCCTTCTGGCAACATACTATCTTCCAGTAAGTTGGTGGTTTGCGCACCAGTAATTGTGAAGAGAAATATTAGCTTTCTCTGATGACAGAAACTCCACGTTAAGATGAGACAAAAATTTCTATTTTGAAAAAGTGGTGTGAAATGAAATATTTCTATTTTAAAGAGAAAAATAATTCCGGCATTTGAGGGTTAAGTGGTTAAAGCACATGCATTTTGCGGAAGTCTATAGAGATATTAGCTAGAGGAAGGAACTCATGTAATGATACATTATCATGCCATAGTCCACACATTTGTTTAATCTGCTTGATGTTACTGGCTTTTTTGGTTTAGAATGACCTACGTCGCTTCATAGACTCATCCACCTCCCCCTTTCCCCTCTCCCTTTTTTCAATTTTGGTTTCGCCCTGCAATATTTAAACCAGTGTGCGTTCTGGAGGTTTGCTGATTTCTTCTCACTTCACCCCTTTCTGATGACCGGGGTTTGGTCGAAAGCGCTCTTGACTCCGGCGAATTCTTTTATATTTAACATTTGTAAATTGGTTTTAATGTCTTAAAGCCTTTTAATTATTTTTACACCTATTTTAGTAATAAACTATTAATCATTTGATGTATTCATGTTTTTAATTCATATTTTATTAGGCAGTCAGAAATTTCATATATATTCCAAACTTTGTAAAATGTTTATTGATGGTTAAAGTCAAAATACCTTTCTAGGCAACCAAATTTCAAGTGACATTAGGATATTTGTTATTTCGAAACACAGGGATTTAATAGGAAACTAATGGTCAATAATTTGATAAAAAGACCTGGTACACTGTACAAATATTGTGTAACTTTACACCAAAAAATGATGGCAGCTAACTTGCCACCAAAAGTGGTAATGAAACTCCAACAATTAACTGGTGTAAAGAAACCACATTTCTAGTGTAATAAATCACCACTACTGATTTCGTGTACTTTAACACCGAATTGGATTTTCACTGATTCATTTTAGGATGCGGTTCTGAAAGATCATCTAAACCCCCCTTCTCTGAAAGTACTGAGTTTTCCCTTTAAATAGCAGCAAATGGGCGGACTTGACCATTTTAATTACATTTTACCAATGTAATAAACGCAGGAATAGTTTTTAATTTTAACTATTACTAATAATAATTAATAAACTATTATTGTGAATTAAGACATGTTGAAAGAATCTTTTTTTAATAAAACGGAGTTAAATTTGGGGAGTTATCGAAATCGCACCTAATGGGACAAAACTGAAATTTTGTGAAATACCAGAAATTTTACTGAGCAGTCCTGTTTAATTCAACAGCTTGTTATTGACTTTTAGTAAATCCTTATAACTTTTCCCTACATTCTTATATAAATTCATTGCATGAATAAGCATAGCATGAATAAGTGGTCAGAGGACTTTCCAAGAGTATGTCACATGTGGGGGTCGGTAAACGTTAGAAAAATGCCCCCATTTGGGTCTACTATCGCGCCTCCTGGAATACACCCCCCCCCCTCGTCTCTTTGAAATACCAGTTGCAAAAATGTGTTACTGTGCACACTGACTATATAGAAAAGGACTCATAAAATGTAGCAATTTAATAAATTTCACTCAATTATTTGCATGTGAGGGGAAAACTTATTGATACACCCTCGTAAAATCACCCCAAGAAATATTACTTTGAACAATAAAAACAGGGATGAGGGCGCTCAAACCCAAATGACCGATTACTACCACTAAATTTTAATGGTATTCTTTGCTTCATTAAATCTCAGAAATTCTGTCGTTAAATAATGCGAGAAATTCTATTAAAATGTAGTGGTAGTAATTGGTCATTTGGGTCGGAGGGCCCTCATAACTGTAAAAAGGAAGTTTTAGGTTCAGTTTATACAGACAAACGTGAAACATAAGTTTTAAAAATTTCATGAAAAAAGATTCAGAAGTTTTTGAGATATCCCGCGCATTATGCCCAAAAAAAGTTATTTGGAGAAAAATGACTTCAAATATCTGGAAACGCCACTTTAGCTATTGAGCGTGTATAATTCTAAAAGCTATAACTTCTGTTCTATTGGAAATTTCAAGGAAACAATTATATCAAAATGTTGAGAAAAGATAGACGGTTTAACATCTAAAAGAATTAAAATTTCGAAAATTTTGAAGCTCTAAAAGTACTGAGACCCCTTAAGAGTTGGAGTTCAACTACTTTTAGGGGAGCCCAACATATCATTGACTTTGTAGCATCGACGGGGCCAGTGATGCAAACTTCCTCCACCAATTAAAAAATATTATTTTATCTTATTTAAGCACAATTATTAAATTTTTTAAATTAATGGTAGAAGTACGCCTGATTGCCTATTTCGCCCCCGTAAAGTCAGCACCTATGGAGCACGAGCCCATGGATTTGAAATCCGAGGCCACCGGTTTCCTAAAAATTTTGAATCAACAGACCTCGATGCCAAAAGTACGCAGTCGAATATTGTTAATTACATTTAAAAATTGTTTTAAAAAATCTGTTTAAAGCAGCAATTTAGTTATTTATACCCATACCCAACACTGACTGAAATCTACGAAATCCATGGTCTTTATTCTTTTATAGAACCATTATACAATTATAGCAGAAAGATGCGAGTTTTGTTTTTCAGTAATTCTGGAAATGGATTTCAAATAAAAAACCACTATAGACAAGGAGTATCCCACGGCATTTTTATGTTACTAACACTTACCATGCAAAAGCTTCAGATTGAGATAGATTTTGTCTTTGCACATCCCGTTAATAAAAATGCAATTCCCATTCAAACTGATTTTTAAAGCATAGGAAAACACTTTAATAAACTTGGGCTGGATTCTTTTTTCGAAATAGCAACATTTTTTCCTTTTTCATTTTGTGAATAAAACAGATTTTCATTTCTGCCCGAGCTGAATCCTTTTCTTATCTAGTGAAGAACCAGAATAATATAGAACATTTGCTTTCTACCCGAACCCAAAATCCGGGTTGAGACTTACAGATATATGTTAACCCATTCAAAGTCGGTGGTACGTTTTTCAAACCACTTCATTTGAATTCCCAAATGCCACAATGATACCACAATTTTGGGTATAAAATTTTACTTTTATTATGTAACTGAAATATAGCCGCTTCTTATTTCCAAATATATTTGTTTGTAAAATCAGGTGCCATTTATTCACTTCAACATCTTAGAAATTTAAATGCTTACACCCTAAAAGGGTTAAGTAAACCAGAATACTACAAAACGCAAATTGCAGTTATACACATGTGCAATTCGCACTCAAACTACTGCGATGTCTTGAACAACCATGGCAACCGTATAATAAAAGTAAAATATATCTTTTAATATTTTTTGTGGATATAAAATAAAAAATAACTTTTACTACATTAAATAAATAAATAGAAATGCTTAATTCATCTTTAAAAAGTTAAACTTAAATTTACACTATGGTCAAAACTACTTAAAAGATAACAGAATACTAAAAAGATGTTAAATTATTTTAATACCTTAGTACTTTCAACTATAAAAAAAAAAACATAGTTTTCATCTGTGGAATATAAGAAATACATTACAGACGCCAACAACATTTGTATTTCTTATATTCCTCAGATGAAGACTATGTTTTTTTTTTAATAGTTGAAAGTACTAAGGTATTAAAATAATTTAACATCTTTTTAGTATTCTGTCATATTTTAAGTAGTTTTGCACATAGTGTAAATTTAAGTATAACTTTTGCTGTTCGTGAAAGACCACTTATTCGAAATTTCATAAAATCGAAATGGTGTTTCGAAGAAAGTTAAATTATTTTTCTTCGACGAATTTATTTAAGAGAAAAAAAATAGAAAATCCATCAGTAGAAAAAATAAGAAACAAAATAAAAAAAAATCAGATTTACTGTCATCTGCATCAATGAAGATAATATTTTGATATGGTTGCATTTTTTCCTAAATAACGGTGAGAAAAACAAAATAGAAAACTAGCTTTTTAAAATAATCAAATTGTTTTTTTTTAACCGTTTGGAAAAAGGGTTATTGTCCTCGGTCAGGTAGGAAATCAAAAACATATCTGAAGCGTTTTTTTAGTTGAATCCTGTATTTTATTCGTTTTCTGATTGGTCTATACAGTAATCTGTATTTTCCCTTTACTTTCAACAGAGATGAACACTTCTGTTGCCACTATGACAAAAAAGTAATAAAAACTACAAAAAAAAATTAATAACTCAGAAACAAATTGAGATACAGTTTTCAAAATTGTGCGATTTTTTATGTCTTAAATTTTAGTCTTTGAAAAAAATCATTTTCCAAATGGTCGTTGTAATTTGTTAAATTGCATTTTTTTTTCTGTTTTAATATTTTAAGAATTTTTGATTTTCTATTAATTTGAATTTGCTTTTTTGTGCCACTTGCATCTTTTAGTGTATTATTTAAGTAAGAAAGATGTTGCTTAAAATGCTTAAGAAAATGTATCAGAAAACTGTTTTATATACAGATTTTTAACGCAACTTAGTGTCAAAGATTATTGGCACCTTCCTTTTTATTTTAACGGTATATTTTTCTGCATAGACTCTGTGCAAAACTATCTATAACATTTGCAGATGAAGCAGATTTTTAATGTTTTCCAAACATTACGTGGAGAAGATATGATGCTATATGAAATAAATTATATATAGAACACATGTAGAAAATATTACTCCAAGAAAGAAATCTACAGACAAGGCAAACTTTGCCCAAATTTCGCAGAGAAGATGGATTAATGAACACAGACATGGATAAAAAATATACACAAAATTTTCTCTAATAATGAAATCTGCAGATGAGCCAGATTTTCTTTATTTTTACTATAGTTACTTAAACCAAATTGGTTTCTAAGGAAAATAATTATAAATTCCGGGATGAGATCGCCCAGATCCGAATCGTTGATTTTCACCACTAAATTTTAATAATATTCTTTGCTTTATTAAATCTAAGAAATTATGTCATTAAACATTGAGAGAAATACTATTAAAATTTAGTGGTAGCAATCGGTCATTTGAGTCGGAGCACTCTCATCCCTGTAAAATATACAGGGTGTCCATAATTAAACGACCCTACTTTATAAGTTGTCTACAGACAAAACTATTGTTCATAAAGATGTGAAATTTTGGGGAAGGCATAATAAGGGGATGGGAATTCATTTAAGCTAAAAATATATAAATAAAAATAGTTTAACATTTCCCCACCAGAGGGTGATATTTAATAAATTACATATTTAGCATTAAGATAGTTTAGAAATTTTATTTACAGGATGTTCATCATTAATCGACCCTATTTTAAAGATGTCTACAGACGAAACAATATGGTTCAGAATATTGTGAATTTTTTTTGAGAACAAAATAAAAGTATGGGAATATGTTTGAGCGAAAAAAAATTAGGAGGCCTTTTTTTTAACGAATTACACATTTAGCATACATTTACGATAGTTTAACAAATTTTGTTATAACCAAATATGTTTTGCATGAATTTCATCGTTTTCAGATACACTCTGGAACGTTGCCACAGAAACACTCAAGGCCTGAGGACACGAGTTGTGACGTCATCACTAATCGACCGGCTTCTTACTAGTGTTGGAATTCACACCGGAAAATTTTGAATAGCAATTTTCTTTATTTTATTTGTGAAATAGCTATCATCTTATAAAGCAATAATAACTATTTTGAACTTACTGGTGAGAAATCTGAATTCCTAAATAAAAATTCAGCCAGATGCGGAATGTCTCAGTGTTGCCGCATCTGGTTGATTTTTAATTGGGAGACTCCAAATTCTCACCAGTAAGTTTAAATAGTTATTATTGTTTTATCAGATGATAGTTATTCCACAAATAAAATAAAAGAAAATTGCTATTCAAAATTTTCCGGTCTGAATTCCAACACTCGTGAGAAGCCGGTCTACTAGTGATGACGTCACAACTCGTGTCCTCAGGCCTTGAGTGTTTCGGTGGCAACGTCTGGAATCGTAAAATACCATGCTCCACAGTTGACCGCAGTCTGTTCTGGGAAAAGCTAGGAAAATGTTGTGAAATCCTGTCTTTAGAGTAAGATTAAGTTAATAAATAAAATTTCTAAACTATCGTAATGCTAAATGTATAATTTAATAAAAAACACCTTCTGGTGGCGAAATTTTGAACTACTTTTGTTTACATTTTTTTAGCTTAAACAAATTCCCATCCCTTTATAATGTCTGTCACAAAATTTCACAACTTTATGAACAATAGTTTTGTCTGTAGACTACTTTAAAGTAGGGTCGTTTAATTATGGACACTCTGTATATAAGAAAATTACGGGACCATTAAAATTCGCGTTTTGTTTTCTCACCATTACGTAAAGGAGATGGGTTACTAATGAAAATAATACATGTTTTGTATCAATAAAATCGTAGATTATGTAGATTTGTAATGTTTTCGATCGTAATTTGTAACGTTTTCGATTGTAATGTTTTTCGAATATCGGTGAAATCATCAGATGAGGCTGACTTTGATATTTCATAAGCATTTAGTACAGAAGATTTGTTAATGAATGAAAACAAACATAAAAATATATATGAGAAAATAATACTAAATCTGCTGATGAGACAGATTTTTATTAAGTGGAACAAAAGTCAGTTTTGGAAGCTGGGTTTCTAAGTCAAAATACTTAAAAAGCATATATAAGAAAATTGCTATATAAAATATGCAGATCAGGCGGATTTTTAATATTTTCCTACCATTAAATTAAGAAAATAAATTGCTTGAATGAAACCATATACAGTAGAGCGCCGATTATCAGAACAAGTTGGGACCTACCCTAGTTTGGATAAGCAAAATTCGGATAAATGGACAGACAATTTAAGTGATGTTCCTGACTATACTAAAATCTTCACACATTATCCACGCTTCGGACAGATTGCACAAGTTAATACTGGCTTTTCAAAAAATGATTTTTGTCTTTTTAATTTTTCTGTTTACTTTTTATATCGTTTTCTGAACTCCTGAGATTATAATTTAAGCAAATAAAAGGTTTCGATTATTACTTGCTTCAAAGAAGATATTCTTTTCAATGCTGGCATATCTCGATTTCTTATTAAATACGTTAGTTGAATAGGATCAGCATTCTTCGTTCGAGCCCTTTCATAGCTGCTTCCAAACATTCAAACGCTTCATTATGTGATGGACTTGGATCATTTTCCGAGTCTTCATTTGCATGTTCTTCAATCACATCCACAATCTCATCATCATTTAAAACCTGATATCCAGGTCTAATAGGGTGTTTGGATAATTGGAAGTTCGTTTTAAAAAAAACGTTATGAGAGAAATAGGCTATTCCGATAATTAGAAATTCGGTTTAAAAAATTTGAGAGAAACTGGTTATTCGGATAATTGGAAATTCGGTTAATTAAAGTTCCGATAATCGGCTCTCTACTGTACAGAAAATAATATATAAGAATTACTTTAACAATGAAATCTGCAGATTAACAGATTTCTAATGTTTTATCAGCATTATGCAGAGCAGATGGATTCCTGATTGAAATTGATTACAGAAAAAATGCTTTTTTGGCACATTTGAATTAATCATTGGAAGGCGGTGATACCGTCACGGCATCACATAATTTTAACCCCAAATTACCACATTGGCACCGGAATTTTATGATAAAAATGTCATCTTTATTAAGTACGCGAAAATTTACTTTTACTTGTTTACAAATAAAATGTCTTGTTAATACTGGTGTCAATAAATTATTTGAACATTTTACGAATACAAGTACCTTGGCCATGAAAGGGTTAAGCTAATGTCAGACGAACGTCTTTTTGAACGCTTTTTTCTCTCTTCTACCATCACCACACATGCTAGGAGAGGTGTGTGGCGAGGATGGTGGAAAAGAGAAAAAAGTGTGCAAAATAACGTTCGTCTGACATTAGCCTTAAGCAGTCGGATGATAATTAAGGTTAATAAACACTTTAAATCCTCCCACAACCGGTAACATGTAAAACAAAATCGGCAGTCAGTGCAGAATATTATTTTATTCTCCAGCATTACTTAGAAACAATATATGGCTGAATGAGTAATCTCAGTCATTTAGGCACACTGTGATTTTATTTTACTTTTAAGTGCGCTGCAGACTTAAAATTAAATTAATGTAATCACTAATTTTTTTGATCAGGAGCATAAATCATATCTCCTAATAAGGCAGCTTTCTCCTGTATTTGCTATGGGTAATCTCCTTGTGCAATTCATCTTCATTACGAAGTGTTGAAAAAACACTAAAAATTTGCCTGATCTAAAGATTCTATTTGATACAGCAGTTTTCTTATATATTATTTTATAATTATTTTCTTTTAGCAACTCATCTTCTCTATGTGTAATGCTGGGGAAATACGGGATATTTCTCTCATCTGAAAATCCATTAATACAGCAGTTTTCTTAGATAATTTTTATAATTATTTTCATTCGAAACCCATTATGTATGTGTAATATTGGGAAAAAAATTAAAAATTGCGTCATCTTCAGATTTTATTGATGTAGCAATCTTTCTTATAGCTGCTTTATTATTACCATTTAACAACTAGTCTTCTATACATAATCTTGCCAAAAGATTAAAAATGTTCCTTATTTGCAGATTTAATTGATGCAGCAATGTTAATTACATGTGTTGTATAAGAGCTTTCATTGAGCATCCCATTTTCTTTACGAAATGCTTGGAAAATATTAAAAAAAAGGTCTCATTTGCAGATTTTTTAAAAAACTTCTACACATGGGGGGGGGGCGGTGGATGGAGGCAATGTTACCACATCAGACGAATTATTCATTTAGCGTTATTGGATTCACACCAGATAATTTTGTATAGCAATTTTTTTTTTTTAATAAATGGACTAAGAACTGTCTTGTAAAGCAAAAATAACTATTAAAACTTACTGCTAAGAATTCAAATTGCCTCAGTAAAAAATTAGCCAACACTGGGTATAAGTGCGAATATCTTTAACCCTTTAGTGCACAATTTTGCATATATGCAAACAACAATGTTTTGAATTTAATAGATTTTTTTTTCGTATATACTTACAGAAAATTAAAATAGCAGTATTTGGTAATTAATAACAGACATTCTGTATTTAAATAAAGCGAAATTAACCATTGAAAATTTCTGGTATAAAGTCAGATTGTCTGAACTACGTAATTCCTAGAACGTATTCTATCATGGGGATTAAAGGGTTAAAGGTTAAGTTTTATAAAATAAATAAATAACCATATAAAATAAGGTGTTTGGAAACATACTCATTAAAATATTTACTAATTTGCAATATTTTAGCGTAAAGCAGCCACACGAAAGTATGTACTTGTATTGGAGATGTGCAACAGAAGAAAAGATTGACGTAGTGTATGAAAAATGTGTCTCGATTTTTTCCATTATTTTTCCTGTGTAATAAACATTTCAGAGAATCATATTTAATTTTTTGGAGACAAAATAAAAAATCACGCATTTAAGGGTTAAAATACCTTTAAAAATAATGTTTTACTTAACCTTAGACACCCAGTCACGTTTGGATAATTTATGGCCCGCAGAAATTTAAGAATCTATTGATGCGGCTCAAGAGCGTGAAAGGTGGAGTACCCTTACTCAAAAGTGTACAAAAATCATCTTTAATAATTACCAAGTGGTCCTATTGAGCGTTTTTATTTTGCAATCTCACACAGCCAAGATGACTGCGATGACTTGAGTAATAAAGGTTGAATCTTTGAGGCGTTCGTTAATGAAACATAAATTATTTTATATAAAAAATCTGTTTAATATTTCTGGTTTAAATAAAATTAGCAATATTCAGCATTGTTTGTTATAGTGTACAGTCGCGGAAAAAAAAGTAAACATCCCTTACTAACTCTGCAGAAAATTATCGTAGAAGAAAGTTATTGGTACCACACGATTGGAAATAAAGTCTACTTTTAAATGATGTATATAAAATTTGCTTCGGGGGTCATCTACATATTAAAACGAACCATAACTTTGTTTTTTAATAGCAGTACACAATTCTGACAGCATAAATGAACTCTACACCCTTCATTTAGCATAAAACAAAATTTTTATGCAATTCGTACGATAAGTTTCTGAGAAATTAATTATTTTAAAACGAGCGTATTTTAAGGACTGTATAAAAATTGAAGTTCGATATTCGATTATTAACCGAGAGAGCCCCCATCTTGATTAAGGCACCTTTAGCGACACAAAAGCAGTCATTGAAGCTAGATTACAGGACAGCGTATGAAGTTTCAAAATATCGAGTTACTTCTATCATAGACGGAACCATCATTTTGCCGTTTTTTAAGCATAATTTGAAAACTACTTGAAAAAAAATGTGAAATTTTGGATTTCCATAAAGAAGGACTTAATAAACCGCAATCCACCAAAAAAACTGTAGGTTGCAATTCATAATTTTTTCGAATATTAATTGCATAATTCATAATTCATATCATAAAATTATGAAAATTGCAAATTCAACGTATTTATGTTTGGGTATATTAGTATTATTCCTACACAACAAATTAGCACATTAGGAGCATAATTTCAGGAGATATAAATAAAAATATGAAAATGTAATTTAACATTAGAAGCACTAAATTGTGAATGTCTGTAATTCAAAAACTTATCATTCAAATTTTGTTTGTAGAAGAATGTTTAAAGAAGAGGGCAGTAATTCTATTGTTTTCGTAGAAAACTGCCAATCAACAGTAATTTGTGTAAGATATCAACGGAATACCTTAATATTTTATAAGGAATAGGTTTCAAAAAGAACATACTTACAGATGGCTCACAAATGATTCATTAGACCAATACTAGAATAATAAAAATTTCAAATTGTGTTATTTGAAATAAAATATCTTTACTTTAAATGCTTTATCTTAAAATGAGAATTTTTTAACACTTTCAGGCGGAGAAAAATTATCCTTGTAAAATGTTGAAATGATTAACTTACACAAGAATTTACAAACGAATTTCTTAGAAAATAAAAGCTTTGTTTACCTAAATTTTCATTGTAAAAGCAAAATTTTATTAAAATAATCTTGTTGCCATTTATCGGGGGCTTGTTGTTGGGTAAATGTAAGACTTTTTGAAATTTTTATGATTTGTCATGTGATCGTAATTGTTCAGCTATAAATATGCAAAATTCCAAATCTCCCACTTAATTAGGGGGCCCAGTTAGAAAAATTGCTTAAAATACACAAGTTAGAAACCGAACGGGTAAATATAATTTTTTTAAAAATTTTTAGGATTTGTCGTGCGATCGCAAATGTTTAGCTTTAGTTGTATGTAAAATTCAAAGTCTTCAACTTAATTAGGGGCTGACTTAGTAGAAAAAAAGCTTAAAATGCACAAGTTAGAGCCCAGAGACTTGAAGATAAGACTTTTCAAAATTTATGATTTTTCGTTTGATATGAGGTGTTCAGCTATAAT
Organism: Maratus speciosus; assembly: GCA_963932465.1. Classification (NCBI taxonomy): domain Eukaryota; kingdom Metazoa; phylum Arthropoda; class Arachnida; order Araneae; family Salticidae; genus Maratus; species Maratus speciosus. The sequence goes on from OZ010797.1 coordinate 175,138,306, forward strand.
TATGCAAAATTTCAAGTCTCCAACATATATAGTTTCTGAGAACGGACACTGTGCACGACGGACGGACAGACAGACAGACAGAGGAGTGAGGCGAATAGGATTTCGTCCGATGAACGAAACCCTAAAAAAAATACGAGAATGAATCATTCCTTTATTGTTTTCAGTAGGGTTAGCTGGGGTAACTGGACCCACGAGGTAACTGGGCCATAGGCTATTTTATAAAAAAAACCGTTGATGTTTTTTAAGCTTTAGCTTTTGTGAATAATGTACCTTAATCTCTACTTCCAAAAACAACGGGTGTCAACTCTATCATAACTCTCTCTTTGCTGTGGTAGGTTGTCGAAAATTTACGTTACTTTCATTAGCAACAACGTCAATTTGTTTGAACTTCTTCGGCTTTTTATTAAAATACTGTAAGTACTTTTATTAAACAACCTTCGTTTTAAACATTAGGCATATAACTACATTAATATTATTTGGTATCTATACATATTTACTTCATGTTTCAAACGTAAGCACTGTGTCGCAGTTACCCCATAAAATTTTCAACAATGGGGTGACTGGGACATATATCAGCAGTAGTGTAGTCGTAGAAAAAGCAGAGGGTATGCGCTCTAAGCAGGGGGTGTACGCTCAAGGCAGAGGGTATACCCTATATTGTATATACTGTAGCTTTTTTTAGAAACATAGGGTATACGGTGTTCCCTAAAAAATTCCAGAAGGTATACGGCGTATACCACCGTATATCAGGTCCACTACATCCCTGTATATCAGGGGTAATTGGACCATGTTAGATCCAATTACCCCAATAGTTATAAATATTTTTTTTTAGTGTCTCTTACTTTTTACCTCATATTCATGGAGTAACTGGACTCATGAGGAAAGAAAGATGAAATATGTATATATTTTTATTTTTAAGTATTAAAATGTAATTTTGAGCATTTCTATCTGATAGAGGGAATTTAACTGAACACATTTACAAAAGTTCAGATTTTAATTCAAATGAACATTAGCTTTTTGAAGCTGAATTGTCAGAATCTGTAAAGTCACATTGTAAAATCATGGTCCAGTTGCTCCGCGTAACCTTATATGCCTTTACTCATTTAAAATAATTAAACACATTTTTACAACATTCAGAATGATCTTGAATAATTTCAGAAGAAATCGTACTTCATTCACTGTAAAAAAGACGAATTTGTTTTAATCTATGAAAATATCATATATTCACCTCGGAAAATATATAACTTCTTCCGAGTTACCCACCAATCTGAAGAGTGTTCAGGTATCTTCAGAAATTAATAGATGGTCGAGATTTAAAGAAATATTTGTAGAAAGAGAATTTATTTTGCTGCCCGTGATTTTCAGAAACGTTTCCGTGTGAATTTTACTATTAATCGGTTTTCCTCTCCAGGAACATAGGTTTTCTGGATGCTGCCAATTCTCAAGTACACATTTTTATGTTCAACAAACATGATTAACAGACAGACGAGGTAAATTAACAGCAATAGTATTAACATTAAAATTGATATTATTTTGTTATTCTTGTATGTATAAATTTTTTTGCGTATCGAGTATGTTTATTGCAGAATTGAAAAACATCAAAAAATCGATTGTTAATGTTGGGAAAACTAATCATTGCACTGTAAAAGATACTCAGAAACGCTTTTGAAAATTATGGGCAATAAAAGGAAGTCCATTTTTGTAAGAGCCTCTTTAATTATATCGGAAATGTTTTGGTTTCTGTGGTTTTTAATAATAAAGGGACGCTTTTCGTAATAATGTGTAACTTGCAAGAAGTCATATTATATTCTGGCATGTTAAGAAGATTTTTTTACATTGTCTGAAGCAATTTGAATTATATACATCCCCCTCATTTAATGACAGATTAAATAAGGTGATTATTATTTCAAGAATTTTGGGAGAATCAAGGAATCTGAATTTCATAAACAGGGTTCGTACGCATCGAGGAATTCTGAGGACTATATGTATTTTAGTACCAGAAATTTTCTAAAGAGTTGATTGCAATATATGAAGATATATATATATTTTTAATTAAATAAGGCAAATCTTTCTTTACGAAAATTCTGGTAAGGATCCTTGAAACGTACGAACTCTGATAAAAATAGCTGATTGGCAACACTGACCGAAATACACGGCATTTGAAATTAAACTCAGGGTTACAAATTTGGTCGCAATTTTCATTTTGAAATTTCAAATTCATTCCTGAAATTTGGAAAAAATAACTTTTACTTCAAGTAATAGCGAAATATCCGTCATTAAATAAAATAAAAATACTATTTTTAATTTCTGCTGTGGATTCGTGTTTTCTAAATAAAAATGGAGGCCAAACTGGAAACCCTTATTAAACTCTCTCTGGTAGACTAAAGTTGTGGAAAAATGATTTGTAATGGTAACTCTTGAAAAACAATTTTTGCAGGTGAGTTATATGGGGTGATAAATAAAAAGCAACTTCATGATATAATTTAAATAAACTAATTTTAGTAATGAATTTTTTTCTAGGAAATTATGTTTAAAAATCTTACATGTCTTGACATACACTAAAGCAGGGGTGTCAAGCTGTGGTCCGCCTGATACCACTAAAATTACATAGTTATTATCAAGGTCGCCAAAATTGGCCTTTTTTAAAATTCTGAAATTCTACATTCACACTAGAAATTCTGTATAGTATTTTTTTTTAATTTAATGGCAGATGTTTCGCGATTACCTGAAGTATAAATTCGTCTTTCATAATTTCTGATGTGAATTCGAAGTTTTTAACCCGGGATTACACGCGCAGGGTATGACATATCCGGGGTGGGCAAAATTAAACTAGCGAAAGCCATGCTTTGCTTAGATTCGTAAAGCATTATTTAATAAGGTAAATATTTGAAAGTAACATTTTTTTTATATTATTGTAGCATCTTTATTAAGCAAAAACGTTATTTTATGTTTTGGCGCATTTTAATTTTACAAATGTAAATTCAGCCAAATATCTAAGAATTTCCTCGGAATTTTTTATTTATGATATAACGAATTTAACAATTAATTTTATTTGTTTACATTTCTTTTGTTGCCACTTTACAAAAAAAAATCATAATATAATTCTTTTATATATATTAATCTTTTATATGCATTATTCTTTTTATTATAAAATGCGTAAGTATCGTCTGCGTAAATGATTTCACATAATAAGAATAAATTGTGTATTCGAATTCTTAACACTGAAAAATATTTTTACAATTGAATGCAAATAATTGAATTTTCACAAATTGTAACTCATTAAACATATGCTATAATTTTCATAAAAAAGGGTATTTTTAAAATTTCATAAAAGAAATCCTAATCTATTTAATTAATCATGATTCTATCTATAATGACTACCTCCATGATTTATTTATTTTTCTGAAAATATAAGTGTTTCATTTTTTTATTTGCAAAAATGCGTCCGGAATGGAAAAACATGTAATGAATCAAAACATGTAATACATTAATTAGAATAATAATTTTTTTAAGGTTCTTCTGTAAAAAAAAAAAAAAAAAAAAAAAAAAAAAATATTGTGTTAATCTACAGATCATAATTTATTTTTATGTTTAATTTCAAGTCAAAATACTGAACAGCTTTTTTTTTTATAAAGTGTAACACAAAATGCAATTTGTGTAGCCTAGTAGAGGATTCGCTTCGCTCATTCTATTGACAAAACTATTTCATTTAATTTAAAAAAACTTTTTCATAAAGCAAATAATATACATAAAATAATTTCGAAATCACTTTCAGCCAATTAATATCTAGTAAAAATTGATTACTCTTATCAAATAAATTTATAATTTGAGAGTTTTTTCTTTTTCTTCAATCACCCGAAATAAATTGCTAACTGCACATTTGAATCCAATAGAACTAGTAAATCTGGGATTTCGTATGGTTTAAAATATATAATAAGATTCATGAAAATTATTCTTAGATTTTTTTTTCACTTTAAGAAAAGTATTACACTAGCTCGGTTTTTCCTAATGAGCTTGATTTATCTTAATTTAAAAATGTACCATTATTTTCCAGTAGCAATCATCACTTTGCCTAATTACTGAACTCTAAATTAAATTCAGAAAGATATAGTTTTACTGCAAACACAAATTAAGCGTAAATCTTTAACAGTGAAAATACAAAGATAATATCGCGCATCCAACGTACACGAAAAATCGCGATATATCCAAAAACAAGATATATAACCAAGGATATTAATTTTTTAAAAGATAGATGATAACCTACAGTAGCATTTCATAGCTGCTTTTGAGTCACTACTCTATTGTTAAATTTTAGCTTGACAGCGAAACTTAAATAAATAAATAAATTTATTTATTGAAATTTAATTTATGCATTTTGTAGAATTACATCAGAAAAATAACTTATTGCCACTAAAATAAAATATACATTAGCATGCTATAAGTGATGAAAGTACATACAGGCAAAATCTTTAAGACATTTTAATAACTAGTTTCGTACGCTTCTAGCGATGACATTCTCATGAGCAGCAAATAATAAATAAAATATTTCCACATGAAACTAAACAGGTGAGATCTTCAGCGATCGGGTTTACCATCAGTCTGGGTAGTCTTGAAATGACCTGTGAATCCGCCTGTTTCAGGACTAATGGCGGTCTCACGGACACCATCGCAAATACTTAAGAGGTCACACTAGTCACAGGAAAAAACGAAAACGCTAAAGTTAAATCTATGGGAGCGTTATTCTCAAATATCTCGCTTGAAGTTTAATATTTTAAATGATTTTTCTGCATAGGATAGCTGAGGATGATCTACAACCCGGCTAGATTTTACTTTTTAGAGTTTGGTTTCCGATTTAAAAAAAATTACTTTTGCTTTCGGAACCGGTTTGAACCGGTTTTGAAATTGCAACTATCCTAATATAAAAAAAAAATATATAACCGAAATCTAAAAAGTAAAAACTAGCCCGGTTGTAGATCGTCCTCAGCTATCCTATACCAAAAAACATTCAAAAATATTAAGTTCAAAGCGAGAAATAATAACGCCCCCATGGACATAACATTAACTTTCTTCTCGTGACTGAAGTGGGCTCTTAACCCTTTAAACCCCGATAAATTTGTAAACAAAACTAGTCATGCCTGTAGAAAGTAAAACATGGTCTAAAACCGCTACCTGTTGATAGAAATTGATACTTTACTCTATCTGCAAACCAGAACGATCGTTTGATTCGAGATTTTATTACATACGAATCAGAAACAAAAAATTAAATGAATGTCTAACTCGCACGATCGTCAGGGTTGGGTCTTAAAGGGATACGAGGGTAGTATCCCACGATCGTGGAAGACGTCATGGATCTTTTTGTTCTTGTACTGACTGCTTGCATTATCACAATAGTAAATAAACTTCTATTAGATTTATTTTTAACACAAACATTCATTTGGCAAATAAAACACAACAGGTGTAAATTTCCAAATGGGTGAAAAAAAAGTCCAGGGTAGGACTCAAACTAGGAAAGTCAGGGCTCAAGACACAAAAGCTCTACCAACTGAGCTATCCCGGACGAATCGGGAGGACTAATTCACCAAGCTAACCTATAACGATCACAGCATCTGGTTTGATATGTGAATCTGCTCAACAGAATTAGTCCTCCAGATTCGTCCGGGATGGCACAGTTGGTAGAGCATTGGCGGCTTCAGCCAAGACATCTATGAGTCGAATCCTGTCCCGGACTTAACCCATTTGGAAATTTACAGCTGTCATGATTTATTTACCAAGTGAATATTTGTGTTAAAAATAAATCTAATGTAATTACGCATGCAGCGTTTACTGCAGTTTCAAAATAATAACCTACAATTTGTTTTGTTGAGTTGATTCAGATATCAGACCAGTTGCTGTGATAGCTATAGGTTAGTTGGGTGAATTATTCCTCCAGATTCGTCCGGTATGGCTCGGTTGTTAGAGTATTCGCGGCTTCAGCCAAGACATCCCTGGTTCCGGGGTTCGTACGTATTCTGGAATTTAAAAATCAGAAAATTCTTCGATACCAATATTCTGTTATAAATAATCTCTACTGAAATAAGGCGAAATTTTTCGCGTTTGAACTTGAGTTATTTTTTTATAAGAAAATACTGATATTTGCCTTGAAAATAATGGTTTCCGTACGAACCCTGGGTTCGAATCCTGGCCCTGACTTTTTTTCACCCATTTGGAAATTTACAGCTGTTATAAACTTCTATATTCCAGATACAATATCATTTACTCCTTTACAACACGTTGTTAAAATATATACTCATTGATTGTATTGTGTATAAGACGATCACAAATAGTACAATTACATTTACAACAGATTTGATTTGTTTCTTAACATAAAAACAAAATCAAAGTTGGGCAAATTTGTAATTGCAATTACTTGCATTGTAATTACGATTTAATTGTATGCAATTAAAAATAGTTAGAAATACATGCCGTGAAAAATTCTTGCTGCACTGTATCCGGTACCACCACCCATCCCATTATTTGTCGAAATTTCCGTGCTTGAATATGTATAACTGTAATCAATTACATACAATTAAATTGTAATTACGCTGCAGATAATTGGAATTACAAATCTGCCCAACTCTGAACAAAAGTATGTAAGAGTGTTGCCAGATGGACTACTTTTTTAAAATCCGGATTCTTGATTGGCACTACTTTTTTGAAATGGTAAAATATGCCTTATTTAATGACATATTATTTCAGGCGAAAACAGAGGTAATTTTTCCGTTTCAAAAAAGTGGTGGCAATCAAGAAATCTGAATTAAAAAAAGTAGCCCACTGGCAACAGTGGTATGTAGTATTACCTGTACTGGTCCATCTGAAACATACTTACCAACATTCAACTAAACTTTTGTAAAATGTGAGTTAAGTTGACCCGGTTATACACGTTACTAACCAGAAAATTTATTTTATGTATCATTATACATTTAAAATCATGTTTCTGTATGAAATCTATTTGAATTAATTTCTTTAGTAAATTTCTGGTTTGAAACGTATTTAACCTGGGTCAATTTAACTCGCATTTTACGGAAGTTTAACCCCCTTACTGACAAGCCCGTGTTAATACGTTCACTAAGCTCCAGGTTTCACTGCAATACAAGCAATATTTAAAGTAATATAATTCTATTGATTTAATGTATTTTTAATACATTGAACAATGATTAATACTTCCAAGGATTGCATTCATATTCGTTATTAAGTTTTTTTATAAAATGATCAAATAATCATTTTTTTTTAGCATTTAAAACAAAATGCAGAGAAAACAACATTACAATTTTGCCCTTTTCCAAGGCAGTCGGAGGGTTTTAAGGGAAAGTTGGCAAGTATGCTGACACCTTTGTGTTTCATCTTAGTCTGTAAAAGTATAATTATTTGAGAACTCTGCAATAACTATGCATTTAAAATTTGTCAGATTCCCTAATTCTTCTAAGGTGTTCAGCTTGGACCTTGGATAAAAAATTATGTGATTTTAATGGGATCAGTTTTAAAAAAAAATAAGTGTAGAAACTCATCCCAAGGGAAAATATGTGCAATAAGATCACATTTGTCTGTCCTCACTGTATGAAACTTATTTCATCAGGTAAGTTAAGACTTCAAGAAGTGCTTCTGTTTCGGAACATTCCAAGCACTTATGCATCGAAAAGATTTTACTCTTAATGTCATACAAAAGGAAGTCTGATAATTAGTGTTCTGTTTTGCCACTTGTAGCATTGTGAGTGCCAAATGTTACAGGCAGGTGATACACGAATTTATCAATATCAGTATAGCTAAATGGAATTAAGCATACTTAATTTTAATGATATTTTTAATCTAAATTTTAAATTATTTTTAATTAAAATTTGAATATATTTGTAGGGTGTATTAATATTAATGCCATTGTGGATTAATTTTACTTCATAATAAGTTCAAAATACTACTAAGAAGTAAATAAAAAGAGAAAAAAACATCCACATAATTTTTTATAAATGATTACCGCAATTTCCCGCGTATACGCCGCAGCTCTGATAACTCGATTTCCTACCAGAACTGTTATAGACTTCGCTTACCATTTATTTGTCTTCCTTTAGTAAGCAGAATTTCCGGTATGAAAAAGACATGACTAAGCTGCGGCGAATAGCGAGAAATTACGGTACACTATGACGCAAAAGTTTAGACAATGAAGAAATTCTTACATACTTTGAAAAATATATATTCAATTTTCAAATCACTGCTTGAAATTAATGTGCTGTACATATAAACAATATTTATAACAAAGAAAAGTGGAATTGTGCATATTGCAATAAATTAAATGGTAACAAATATAAACTGCTGTCTCAAAAGTTTAAACACAAATTAAATAAAATCGAAATAAACAATTTTTAAAACCTGGTTGCGCATTATTGCTTATGTATTACGTCATATACACGAGATTGCATGGAAGAAACTAAATCTTGCATAGTTTGTGGATCGATATCGTACCATGCATTCTCAATAGATGTCTTAAGTTCCTTTTCAGAAGAGTATTGTCTAGCGTTGCTATAAACTTTGCGACACATGATGCTCCAAAGGTTTTCTATAGGGTTAAGATCTGGGCTACATGCTGCAGTCGAGAACTCTTATATTATGGGAATTAAACCAAGATTTTGAATGTTTTGCAGTGTGAATTGAAGCATTGCCTTGCTGAAATTCCCACTGAGGACCCCCTAGAAGCTCAGCAAATGGCAGTAGGTTTTCTTCTAATGTCTGTGTATAATGCTGTGAAGTTTGACGACCACTGGTGAAGGTCAGAGATACTTGTCCATTATAGCAAAAGGCTGCCCAAACCATCACCGAGCCCCCTCCTTGTCTGCGACTAAAAAAACGTCGAGGTTCCTTCCGCAAGTCATGCCAATACGATAAACAACCATCTGGACCATCCAGATTCCACTTTTTTTCATCGCTAAATATGACTGACTGCCATTTCTCTCCATATGACATATGCTTTCGTGCCCACATAAGTCTTTGTAACTTATGATGTGGTTTCAGAGCTGGTTTCTTCTGCATTTTGCTATAAACGATTGTTCCTTTTTCCAAAATTCGTCTACGAATCGTATCCTTTGATACAGAGAGTCCCGATGAGCTTTGAACTCCACGTACGCTCATTTGTTGAGTACTCGCTAGTCTTTGTATCAGGCGATCCTCTCGTATATTTGTCACACGTGGCCTCCCAGACCGACATTTTGCTTTATATTCGGAACCACTCGATAAAACTCGATAAATAGATTTTTTTGACCTATTAATAATAGCAGAAATTTCAGAAACGCTCTTCCCTTCACCTTTCAACTGCCAAATCCTTGAAACCTCATTCACTTGAATTTCTTTAGCTCTCGGCATGTCGACTATGAAGCGCAATCGTTTGCAGAACTTAAGTACTCCAAATTTGTGACATCATCGATTCTAAATTTGCATATGCCAGCGAATATTCAAAGAAATTTAGAATAGTGTCTAAACTTTTGCGACAAGCACATTTGAATTTTTATAAAAAAAATTAGTATTATAGCAAATAAAACGACTGTCTTTTGTACATAGCATTTTAAATCAGTTTTTGAATATATTTACAGGTTTTTGTAATTCTGACGTCATAATTCTACGTTTTAAAGCTGAATGACGTCATTGTCTAAACTTTTGCGTCATAGTGTATATGACTACTAACACAATAAAATTATACTACAGTTTGTAATACAGTCAATCAGGTAACTTTGATCCGCATTTTCTCTATTTTCATATGCCACACTCTTATTTGAAGAATTCTGTCGCAACTAGGGGCATAAAATTGAAGAAATGATCCAAAATTATTATTTGAATATAAAAAATTAAGGAATAATAAGGATAAAAGCAATAAAAAATGGATTTTTAGCCTGGTTCAAAGTTACCAAGCCATTTAGGGTAACTTTGCACCACATGATAATTTTTTTATATAAAATAATTAATTATAAAAAAAGTATTGTAGTCAGGACAACTTTAAACACCAAAAAATGTTTTCAGATATGTAAAGACTGCGAATTTAAATTTCACAACATCACAAGATGTGTATAATTTATGATATTACAACAAATATCAGGCATAAGAAAAGTGGAAGAAGAGAACCATGAACATTTAGAAATTAAAAAAAACCTGTTTATTGTTCATATAAAACATAAAAATGCAGTGAAAAACAATTTTCAATGTTTTAACTCTATGATATATCCATAGATACAGTAATACATACAAGTACTAGTATTATTCAAACAAAAATAAAAAACGTCGAACGTATGAAATGTCAAATTTGAGTAGCTCCACCCCTAATCACGCCTCTAAACGAATTTTATGTATTTTACACATATTTGTAAAAATATTTACATGTCATATCTAATGCACACTTTCGGCATTTATATAAAATATACGTGCAAATATGGGAAATTTTCGACAATAGCACCTATAATCAGTAAATTATAAGCATCAGTGTAACTTTGAGCCGGCTCAAAGTTACTGGCTCAAAGTTAAAAAATAGTTCCTCGCAAAACATTGCACTTCTGATGCTTGACCAGTGTTGCCAACTTAGAGGTAGTTTTTTCCACCACACTTTTCTAAAAAAGCTATCTCTATTTTCGAATTCCGCTCACCTTATCTAATGAGTTAATTCAAACTTTACTCCGAATAACAATCTCCATACAATTATCTCGAAATGGAAAATAAAATATTAAAATAAAACAAACAAAAACAATTTCGTTGGGTCAAAACTCAAAAGTGCAAAACAATACTTTATACAATTCAATAATATTTTATATAATACAATCTCTAGGATACAAATACTAATTAAGATGTAAAAAATTTCAGAAAAGTTATTTTTGTTCAGGGCAAGAATGTCCTATATTTTACGTGAATTATTTTTAAAAATTGTTTTATTTCTTTATTTTTTCAACATTAAAAAGATATCACAGAGAAGTGTTTGGTTTGAATCCCGCTACTTAAACAGTTTAAATATATATATGTATAGTCTGAAAATGCATGAAAGACAAATATTCTTTAACTTTAATTACTACTACAGTTTTCGTTATTATTCAATTTAGTTCGTAGCAGCAAATAAATCATATTTCGGGAAATATTAAAAATGTCATTTAATTTTCATCCCAGATTTTTTTTTTTTCGCAACAGTTATAAACAGAAAATAAAGAAATACATTTGACAAATTTTGAAGATTTCGCAAAAGTTCAAACTAATTAACACTCTTGTGAAAGAGACACAATTAAAAAAATTAATAATAAGTAATCTTATATTGTTTTTTCATGGATGCAACATCAGCATATCTGAGCTGTGATGGTGATGATATTTTATAATACTGTACACTGTACACTATTTTTTTTAACCTTCCGTCTACCAGACGGGTCCATTGGACCCGACATGTACATTCAAAATATTTATTCAAACCAGAAATTTCTTCAAAACAAACTAAATGTATAAATCAGACAATAATAAGTTAAATAAACAAATTAAATAGTTTTAAGTAAAAATTCTGGTGTAGAATGTTTTTATAAAACTTGAGTAAAATTCCCGGTAGTTCTAGGGTTAAAGTTTAAGCAAAAGTTTATGAAAAATGCTTAAGATTACACTAAAATAAGTAAATAACTCAGGACATGGGCAAATAATATAAAGACGGGACAGTTCTTTAAGGCTGTTGTCAAATCGAAAAGGGCAACTTCCTGACATAAGTTTTAATTTATTTTTGTTCGAAAATGCATGAAACTAGCTGGTGTTGCTGCTCAGAAATTACGTCATCGAACTGTTTCTTCCATTTTTTTTTTCAAACGCAATAGATCTTTCAGAAAATAATGTCAAAGTAGACCTTTTGAAACGAATTTCCGCGGGAAAGTAGAAAAATCACTCAAGAGCGGGCGAAAAACGGTTTTGTCACGTGATCGATAACGCTTATAACTCAACAGGTAATGGATTGATCAAAAAATGGAAAAAATAGTTCAATTCCAAATCGCTTCCATGGCCAGGCTTTCCAATTTTATCTCTTTCCGTTAAAAAATGAATTTGTAAATGTGTCAGAACGTTTTGTGCTTGTTGAGCGGAGCAGTTAAGAACAGCCTTAACACTGGACGAGACAAACGAAGCAGATTTCACATCCGGGGCACTTTATACCGGTTATCGGTTGAAGATTAGAAACACATCTATTTCCAGTTTCTGTGGAGTGGACAATAGATGACAGATTTCGGTACTCTCTTTTCCCTGGGACATAATGTATTTCGGTTTTCTTTCAAACGAGCAAATTTACAAAGGCTGTGCCCAATAATGGAATTGTTTCTGTTTTTCAAAGATCTTGTTCTTTTTTACCGCGATTCATGTATGTACGCAGGGCAGGAGGCAGAAAATCTTCGGAAAAGTAATAATTCTTTAAAAGTATTACATTGAATGTATTATTTTGAAAAGTAGTATTACTTGGATTTTATTGCCTGATAGTTTTGTTTTAAAGGTTTTCATTAAATTTCATTTCAACTGCTGACTGCTTTACGTGGCTGAAAATACCAGATATTTTTTATTGCTCATCAGAAACCTTGTAATCGAACTGTCTTTTATATTTTTTGAGAAAAGCAGTAGATCTTTCAGAAAATGCTGTCAAAGGTGGCGTTTTGAACCAAATTTCCTGACGCGACAGTGGGGGAAGAGGAAGTGAACTATTGTCACGAGACAACAATCAATTTTAACTCAAGATGTAATTAATTTAAAGAAAAGAATCTATTGCATTACAGATCACTCCAATAACCAAGCCTGCAAGTCTCATTCTTTTATGTAGAGTTTGGCCTAATATTCGGTTTCATTTTCGTTTTCAGCCCAAAATCTTAGTTTCGGCGAAAATACTGCGAATATTCGGTATTACAATAACTGCCCCTCCCTAGCCTCCCCCAAATGGCACTCCCATCCAAAGAGCCGCACATAGTACTATGTATACAAGGGGATAAATCTAGAAGGTATTACCAGACTTGTATAAAACCAAAAACTTTCTGCCCACACAAATATTGGGTCAAAAATTTTCTGCAAATTAATTTAATGTTTAATAAAATAATGTGTTATATTATTTTGACAATATGAATTAAAAACAACAGTTTTAAAATACTCACCGTTTAAATTAAAAATTAATTGATATTAATTAAAGAATAATTATTTTGGTTTTAAAAAATAATAAAGCTAAAAATCCTGAATAAGAAAGGTCTTATCAATTATTTTGTCAATGCATTTAGAAACAGCCCACAACAATATTGTAACCTCTTCGCACAAATTTCCAGTCACTCTGTTCACAGTAATAATGCAGCATTGCTGCTCAAACAACTGAATCACATTTTATAGGGAGAGGTAAATTCATAAGTATCATCACTAAAGAGACTTATGTGTTTTTATGACTGATGAGCGGCCCTTTGACGAAATTCTCGTTTTTTCCGCGATCATTTGACGAAATTCTATTTTTTTCGCAATCCTTTGACGAAATTTGCTTGTTTTCACGAATTTCGCGTTTTTTCTGCGATCCTTTGAGAAAATCAGTTTTTTCTAGCGATCCTTCGGCGGAATTCGCATTTTTTTCTTTAACCTTTTGAGGAAATTCATGTCTTTTTGATCTTTTGATGAAAACATAGTTTTTTTTTCTCGATCCTTTGCCGAAATTAGTTTTTCTGACAAGATCTTTTGACAGAATTCGTGCTTTTTTTAAATTCTTTGACGAAATTCGTGTTTTTTCAGTGATTTTTTCATTAAATTAGTGGGTTTTTTTTCGCAATCCTTTGACGAAATTCACGCTTTTTTGCGGCCCTTTGACAAAATTCGTGTTTTTTTTCTCGATCTTTTGACGAAATTAGTTTTTTCGCGATTCTTTTGCGAAATTTTCGTTCTTTTGCGATCCTTTGACAAAATTCAGACTTTTTCCGTTATGCTTTTACGTAATTCTTTTTTTTTCCTGCGTTCCTTTTACGAAATTTGTTTTTTTTTTCTGCGATTCTTTGACGAAATTTGCTTTTTTCGCTATCCTTTGACGAAATTCGTGTTTTTTTCTGCTATCTTTTGACGAAATTAGTGTTTTTTCGTCAACCTTTGACGAAATTAATTTTTTCCGCGATTCTTTTACGAAATTTTCGGGTTTTTTTGCGATCTTTTGGCAAAATTCGGGCTTTTTCTGCTATGCTTTTACGAAATTCGTTTTTTCATGCGCTTCTATGACGAAATTTGTGTTTTTTTCCTGCTATTCTTTGACGAAATTATCTTTTTTTTCACGATCCTGGCTGATGGCCGATTTTTTTTTTTTAATTTTCGGAAAATTCGGAACAGAATCACCCCTGGCAAACAATAAATAAATCGTACATACAACTAGGGAATATTTTTAATTTTTCGTTATTAAAAAAAAATAAATAAAAAATAAAGTTACAAGAACAAAATTACGTTTTATTTTTCAAGAAAGTTTCCTGCAAAGTTTATAGCACTTTATATTTGATTAATTTTATTTCAATCAAATTATTTTTAAATTAATAATTATGCACTGCCGTTTCTACGCAAAACATTATTCAGATAACATGCATATATGTATGTTTATGTTAATTAATTTGAATTATTTTTAAAACAGTTTCGCTTTCGTTTTCGGTCGAAACGAAGTAGGTAACCGAAATTCGGTTTCTGTCGAACAATATTTTTATGCATGTAGATGAGCAGAAATTTTCGCATTAATGAACGTTAAAAAATATTTTTTTGAGAACCGCTTAAAGGATTTACACGTAATCATAACTTATAAATTTCGGAAAATCGAGTTTTCATTTTTAGCGGCTTTATCAATGGAATTAAGACTTCTTTATGTGGCCAGAACCTGGAATAGACCATTCTATGTAAGTAAAAAAAAAAAAAAATACAATAAACGCTCTATTATAATTATAACATAAAATTGAAAGTAGTTTTTCTCAAAATTGCATTTTTAAATAGATGACCACGACACGATTACTTTAATAATACTGAATTGTTTCAGTTCTAATTTTGTCAGCTTTTTTTCTTATATAAATACGCAGAAGCATTAAGGATTTTTTTTTAATCATCCAAAATCAGTTTTTTCTACTATAAAAGTTGAAAACCCTCTTCAAATAATCAGCATTAAAAAAAAAAGAGCTTTTCATAATTTCCACCCTTTGTCTCGTCTAGTCACTAAAATAAGTCATATTTAATTTAAAAATACTGTTTATTTTAATTTCAGATAAGCCATATTTAAACTACAATGGTCGCCGCAACTCACACGCACACACAAACAAAAAAAGCACCAGAAGAGCGGCAATAGCTTCAAATATATTTGCATTTTTTAAAAGTAAAATGTATCAAAATTATATTTAAGCATTGTATTACAAGCGGGCGAACTGTGAGTAAGATTTTAACACTTCCTATAAAATTAAGTCTACTTTAGAAATATTTTGAGAACTAAGAACAAAAAAGACATCTTTTAGGAAGTGTACACGAAAAATAGAAGCTAAAAATATTAATTTTCCGAGGAGATATTTTAAATATACGAATGCATCATATGCCCATAGACTTTACGTTAGTGAGGGGAAATCGGAAGCGGAGTGACCAGGCCCCTTAATTGCGTAATGTGGAAAAAAATTGAAAAGAAGAAAAATAACACGTTTTTTCCTACAGCAATTAATCTTCTATGTGTTCATTATTTTGCAGTTATTTTTTACTCGATATCTTGAAAAAAAGAAATGTATCTAAAAAATGATAAGGTTTATTGGCAAAGTTATTTTTCGTTTCCACCTTAATGGGAACTTTTAAAAATGTGATGCATGTATCAATGGAAATTATTTAATAATGTCGTCAAAAGTTTTGGGCAGCTAAAAAGATGTAAAACAATTAAGAATTCTTGACTGAAGAGGAATTTTGCGTAATACACCCCTTGCATTGTTACACAAAACATTATAAAACTGCTATAACAGTTGCTTGATTCAATCGCAGACGCGCTGAAAAAATCTGACCAAGTGACCAAGGGCGCCATGATTGCAAAAACACGATATTAGTTTTTTCAAAGTTATTTTTACAGAGGCGCTGAAAAAAATCTGACCAAGGGCGCCATGATTAAAAAAGCAAGATATTAGTTTTTTTAAAAGTTATTTTAACAGGGGCGCTGAAAAAAATCCCACCAAGGGCGCCATGATTACGAAAACACGACATTAGTTTTTTGAAAGTTATTTTTACAGAGGAGCTTAAAACAAATCTGACCAAGGGCGCCATGACTACAAAAACACGATATTAGTAATTTTTTTTTTATTATTTTTACAGAGCCGCTGAAAAAAATCTGACCAAGAGCGCCATAATTACAAAAGCATGATATTAGTTTTTTTTAATGTTATTTTAACAGGGGCGCTGAAAAAATCTCACCAAGACCGCCATGATTACGAAAACACGACATTAATTTTTTTTAAGCTATTTTTGCAGCGGCGCTGAAAATAAAACTGACCAAGGGCGCCATGACTTCAAAAACACGATATTAGTTTTTGGAAATTTATTTTTACACAATAGCTGAAAAAAATCTGACCAAGGGCGCCATGATTACAAAAACCCGCTATTAGTTTTTTGAAAGTTATTTTTACAGAGGCGCTGAAAATAAATCTGACCAAGGGCGCCGTGATTACAAAATTACGATATTAGTTTTTTGAAAGTTATTTTTCAGGGATCTGTTTAAGAAGAAATTGGGTCCTTTAAAGGACCCTTCACAAATTTTTTCATTTCAAAACAGGACCCTTCACAAAAATTTTCATATCAAAACAGGACCCTTCACAAAAATTTTCACTCTAAAAAAGGATTCTTCACAAAATTCTTTTTCTTAAAACTAGGCCTTTTAGAACATTTTTCAGCTGAAAACTAAACCTTTCACAAATTTAATCATCTAAAAGTGGTCTGGACTGTCAGTTTTACATATATAAAGAAAATATATATGTATTTTACATAGATATATCTTCTTAAAAACATATAAAAAAGACCCTGAATATAACGTTCATTTTTAATTCACAAAATTAGGACTAGATTTTTCACAAAGTAAAAAAGCTGTTCACAATTTCACAAAAACAGGACCCTGAGAGAAAAGTCTGGACAGACCCCTGTTTTTACAGAGAGGCGCTGAAAAAAATCTGTCCAAGGGCGCCATGACTAGAAAAACACGATAAATAGCTTTTTGAAAGGCATTTTTACACAGGCATTAAAAAAAATCTGACCAAGGGCGCCATGATTACAAAAACACGATATTAGTTATTTTTTAAACTTATTTTTAGAGAGGCGCTGAAAAAGTCTGACCAAGGGCGCCATGATTACAAAAAAACGATATAGTTTTCGAAATTTATTTTTACAGAGGCGATGAAAATAAATCTGACCAAGGGCGCCATGATTACAATATTACGATATTAGTTTTTTGAAAGTTATTTTTACAGAGAGGCGCTGAAAAAAAATCTGTCCAAGGGCGCCATGACTAGAAAAAACACGATAAATAGCTTTTTGAAAGGCATTTTTACAGAGGCATTAAAAAAAATCTGACCAAGGGCGCCATGATCACAAAAACACGATATTAGTTATATTTTAAACTTATTTTTACAGAGGCGCTGGAAAAATCTGACCAAGGGCGCCATGATTACAAAAACACGATATAGTTTTTGAAATTTATTTTTACAGAGGCGCTGAAAAAAATATCTCCAATGGCACCATGATTAGAAAAACACGATAATAGTTTTTTGAAAAACATTTTTACAGTGGCGCTGAACAAAAAAATCTGACCAAGGGCGCCATGATTACAAAAATACAATGTAGTTTTTTGAAATTTATTTTTACAGAAACGATTGAAAAAAATCAGACCAAGGGCGTCTTGATTAGATAAACACGATGATAGTTTTTTGAAAGGCATTTTTCCAGAGCCGCTGAAAAAAAAATCTGACTAAGGGCGCCGTGATTAAAAAACACGATATTAAGTTTTTGAAAGTTATTTTTACAGAGGCGCTGAAAAAAATCTGACCAAGAGCTCCATGATTACAAAAGCTCGATACTAGTTTTTGAAAGTTATTTTTATAGAGACGCTGAAAAAAATCTGACCAAGGGCGCCATGATTACAAAAACACGATAACAGTTTTTTGAAAATTATTTTTACAGAAACGCTTGAAAAAATCTGACCAAGGACGCCTTCATTACAAAAACACGATGTTAGTTTTTTTTAAGTTATTTTTGCAGAAACGCTTAAAAAAATCTGACCAAGGGTGCCGTGATTACCAGAGCCGCCTCAGACAATGGGACCAAATGAAATTAAAATGAAAATCTCCTGTCTTAAATTGGCATTCTTTTTTTTTAATTATTTTTATTTTTTTATTTTATTTTATTTTTGTCTTTTCTACTTTTACAAAAGCAGAAATATCAAACTACCGAGCAGCCAACAAGGGCGCTAAATATTTGACAGAAAATATACTAAATACGTCATTAATACCAATATTAATTTATGTGGAAGTTACTATTCTTCGGGGTACTGAATAATATCTGGCCCAGGGCGCCATGACTATCAAAGTCTCCGTTAATGAATCCATTTAAAAGGAAAATCTATTTGTTATACAGTGTTTCGTCGTTTATACTTGCACAAAAGGCAGAAATAAAAAAATACCTGGCAACACCAGGGGCGCTAAATATTTAGACGCAGAAAATATGCAAACGTATTAGACGCAGACTTCTTAGACACTCATTAGAAGCATTCTTAGAGCAGAACTTATTTAGGCGTATATCTAAATAAATGAGTACTTAATATTATTTTTAATAGAATTTATCATTAGTACAGGCTTTGAAACAAAGTCTAGTCCAGGATACCATGTATAACAATGGCATATCTGATTTTCGATAACTTATGTTACCTCGAAATTGGGTTATCTAATTGTCTTTGATCCCACATAGTTTGCTTATGCTATACTTTAAAAAATTAAAAGGCATTACTTTTTAATTTTCCAAACGAAAATCTTTTTTCAAAATGCGTGCTTAAAAAAAAAAAAAAAAGTGACGATGGGCGCACCGGGCATTTGCCTTGTTGCCCGGTGGGCCAGTACGACCCTGCAAGTAGCCTTATAAGTGGTCTGCGTAAGAAAAAATCTTTAACCTCTTCGCTCCCTGGGTTCCCAAATGTGGACCTCCGTTTTGTCCAATTTAATTAATGGTACTAGAACATAATTACAATTTCTATATAAGAATGATATGTTTCAAAATCTAAGATTCGAACTAATGCAAATAAAATAAAAATCTTGCTATGAAGTCAAATGGGAGATGAAATAATTCAGTAATAATTAATAATACTGCATTAATACTCAATAGCGAAGAGATTAAGGTGAGTCTGATTTCCTTCATAAAAATAATGGTATCGAGATGTGCCTTTTAAATCTCCCGTTTTTAAACCATATTTTTGCTAAAGTGTGGAGCATTTTATACTAAACATCTAAGTCTTTGATTCATCTTGATAAGTTTAAAAATAAATCAGCTATAGATTTTTCCGTAAAGCAAGTTTTTCACCAAAAACGGCTGTGTAGCTTATTAAAAATGGTCACCCCAAAAAAACTTTATGATCAAACAATTTTTAATTATGTATTTAAACTCAGCAAATAATGAAGAAGAATTAGTTAAAAAATGTGAAAAATTAAAAATGTCAACCAACACTTTCTTAGTGATTCGAAATTGATTGCCCCATGTAGAGTATAAAAGGAAAATTTTATTCAAAAATTCTGGTACAATTATGTCAGTTTGAATTTAAAATTAAGTCTTATAAATAAAATACCCACTACTTCTAAGGAAAAAATAAAACAAAGCATAATTATAATAGTTATGTTAAAATTTTGACATATGCCAACAAATCTACTAAACTTTACTATCGAAAAAGTTTCTAATAGGTGAGTGTGCTGAACAAGCGTCTAGCGATCACACTTTTTCATTTTGATCCTGTGATCCTGCGGGATCAGCGTGCTCCGCGCATAACGTAGCGATGTTTGCGCAAAATAATATTCTAAGCAAAGCTATTTAAGGAACTCTATGGTGTAGTGGTATGACGTTCAACTTCAGATAAAATGGCACGGGTTCGATTCCTTACGGAGCTGAATGAAAATTAATGTCAAGATTGCTTTAAAAAACTAAATTTTTTTTTAAGATAAAAATTGAAAATTTATATTTTTCAATATTTGTACCACTATTAGCAATTTTTTTTAATTGTGAATTTTCGAAATATTTGATATGGTGATCGTAGTTTTAACAGATTTAATGCCTTTAGTATCGCCATCTAGTGGTGTAAAGATAAGGAAATCATAAAGAATGTTTTAAATTTAATACTAATTAAATATTTTTTTCACAATTTGAAACTTAATAATTTTAATTTTTATCATCATTTTAAAAGAACTTTTAATTTTGAATAAATAATAATTGTTAATATTTTTTTTCATAATTTGAAATTTTATAATGATTTAGTAATTTATTTATTTTTTAATCATTTAAAGGCACTTTAACCCTCCGTCTACCAGACGGGTCCATTGGACCCGACAGGTACATACAAAATATTCATTCAAACCAGAAATTTCTTTAAAATAAACTAAGTATATAAACCACACAAAAATAAGGTAAATAAATAAGTTAAATAGTTTTAAATAAAAATTCTGGTGTAGAACGTTTTGTTAAAACTTGAATAAAATTCCCGGTAGATCTAGGGTTAAATAGTGAATATAATAAATTTTTATATGTTTCTAGTAATTTTATGTTACACCTAAACATCTATGTAACATCTAAATGTAAATAAATATACGTCATGCACGGACTGTATGGGTATGCTGCAAAAAAAGTCCTGCGCGGAGCGCGCTGATCCCGCAGGATCACAGGATCAAATTGAAAAAGTGTGATCGCTAGACGCTTGTGTAAGCTAATTGGTATTTATAGTACTCACGCCGTCTTTGAAGACAGCATGACTTCGAGAAACGTGGAAAAATAAAATTACCTATTATTGAGCTTCGTTTAATTTCTTTTTTTATAAACAAAAATACTTCTATATTTGTCTGGTATCAGTTACATTCTTTTTAAAAAAGAATTCTTAAAAAAAAAAATAAAAAATACAGAAAATAATAAAAAGAAAAGTAAAAGATAAAAGGATCGATATTTTCGAAAATTCTAAATTAAATTATATAAAACTATCCACTTAAAGATAAATGAAATATAATACAAACACACATATAGTATATACATAGCTTATATGCTAATGTATGTTTGAACATAAGTGCTGGAGATAGATAAACAATAATCGCAAATGCTATTCTTCTCGTAAGATAGCAAGTGCATTTGACTAAGTTTTTGTTTTTATTTTATTTTAAAGTTATGTAGCATAATATTGTAAACTGTTTTAAAAAAGTACCGAACAAATATTATTTTAATCTTACAGAATTATCCTCAAATCATAGTGTGATAAAAAAAACATAAATAGAATTTTCTGACTAAAACGTTATATATATAAGCTGTGAACATTACTTGGAATTAGCAAAGAATATATTGAACACATAATTCAGATTACAAATAATTACTTAATATGTCATCTTCAGATTTTAAATCTTACTGCGATTAAAAAAAAAAATAATAACTCGAGACTATAAAAAAGCGAAATATGCTAATAAAGCTAAAGTTGTGTTAAAAATTCAAACACCTTGCACATTTTACCTTTACGAGAACCCCATTATCATAGCAACATAGCTGCGAACATTTACCATGAATTTTCACCGCTATTTCACAAGAATAATTTTCATTTTGTTGAACCCTTTCAGGGGCAATTAATTGTGTTTCTGTGATGTTGAATTCAAACCGGAATTTTTGAAAAAAATTCATTTGAAAATAAGGAAAAGCACTTTCACAATTTTTTCCCAACAATGTTATAAAAGAAAAAAATTATTGAAAGTTTCTGTTCTGACTAAAATTAGATGGGATATAATATATCACATCGCCCGTCAAGGGGTTAATAGAAAAAAAAATCTCCTATCAGATATCATGAAGATATATTTTATAACATATTTTTTAACCTATGTTTCAAAGTTAATTCTGAAGATTAATGAATAATTATCTTTGCAGCTGTTGTTCTGTTACGATGACGACAAACTTGGCAGCGTTTTAGTTTAATAGCTGTTTTCAAATAATGTAACATGAAATTGTAAATATGTTTTTAAAAAGCGCATATAAATAAATTGAATTAATTTTTAAACAGAACCATCCTCAAATCAGAGTATAATTTCAAAATGTATCTATAATTTTCTGACTAAAACCATTCTCACAAATATTTAATATGGGTACACATTTTGAAATATGCAGAAAGTATTTGGCACCAACAATTCAAATTGGAAATGTTTGCCTAATAGTTCTTTGTCCATATTTTAAATCTTTCTTCGATTAAATGAAGGGTAACTCATATTTTTCTTAGATAAAATAAAGCAAAAAATTTTATTCAAAACTTTTGGTAAAAATGTACACTCCCTGTACATATTACTTTTATATAGACCTTATTTTCTACGCACCATAGCTGCGAACACCTATGATATTCGCTTCATATGATATTTATGTTAATTACGTGAATACTTGTGATATTTAGGAATAGTAATTTTCATGTCATTTAATGGAAAAATCTTTGATTAGGTGATCTGAAGTATGTTTTTAAATAGTAAAATTCTTCAATTAGATGCGCTTACTTTGTTATTTAAAATAGTGGTGACAAAAATAGTATAAATTGGCAACTATGTAGCAATCAGAGTACTTAAAAACTTTTATGTTTATTTGTCCGCAAATTATTATTATTATTATTTACAATTTACTCATATTCTATATATTAAAAAAAATAAACAAAGAAATGAGTTTGAGAATTATACCATGTAAACATTAAATGTGGTATAGGTAAGAAATAATAAGATCCTTTTTCCGATCACAATTATAAAGGGGTCAGGTTCCGGAATGTTTCATGTTTGTAGTAAAACGCGTTTAATAGTTCGAGTTTTTCAAATAAACATTCACATAAGCATTTTCTAAATAAAAAAACCGCTTTCTGGTAACAATTCAAGTATTTATTTACATGTAAAATATCGCTAATTTTGTGTAAGATACAAGGTAGATACTCGCTTGATAAAAAAATTAATCTATGTTTACGGCTCCTGCGGTTAGCAGTTTCGTCCGCAACTGCAAGTCTAGGGAAGCTCGATGGCAAAAGGTTGCCACAGGCAGCTATTTTGTTTTACTTTTTCTATACCGCTCTTTCTAAATAATAATTTCACATTAAATTTCTATAGAAATTTACAAAGAAGTTTATTCTGCAGATATAATGGTAGACAAAACAAGACACTTTAGTATCACTACTGTCAGTTATAAACCATGCCCAATAAAAACAAGTGAGCTGTACTATATGTGTTTAGAAAAAAGGAAAACTATTAGAATTCTCATACTACATTAAAAATGTTATAGCAATATGCAGTCACAGAAAAAGTATAAACAAGTAAGAAAAATCATGCGTTAAGCATAGATTATGAAACACTTTCCAACACTTCCTTAATTCTTTAACAAAACTTCATTATTTAGGGAAATAAGGTATATAAGAGAACTAAGTAAACATTTTAGAAAACGCATAACCCATTTGAAAAACTGATTTTAGCAGTTACCATCCATAGTAAATATGTATTCCAATTGTTTTGAACAGCTCTGTATTTGATCTGTAGGTTGATATATATGCTATATAATGGGAAATTTAGTTTAGCAAGAAAACGAATAACATGTTGAAATTTCTCTTTCAGCAATTTATACTAATAGATGGAAGCATACTTGTATACTTCTGTACCACCCTGTAGTTAACCTAGTACCTTTATTACCCGCCACTATTGAGCTAAAGTTTAAATCAAAGTAAAACACTCTTAAAACTACTGGAATCACATTTCCAGAAATTATCATTTATAGATGGCCATGTATCCAATTCCTTGAGTGACCCTGTATAGCATTTTATCTATATTCTACAAACATTTCTTAGTAAACAAAATGCAGTTCAGCGTAAAAATGCATAACTTATTTAAAAACCACCTTTAAGCAATTTAAAATATACCCAGTAACCATTCCGAATTCTTTTGTGTAGCCCTGTATATGAATTACAGTATTTATACACACCATATACAATACATAAATATAGTGAAACATAAAAGCACATAGCATAATTAAAAATGCATTTCAAGCAATCATCGCTACCGTACAGTACTTCGGATACAATATAGTATCTGAAATCTTGTGTGTGTCCCTGTAAATGCTATGCACTTCGTATTATCTATGGAATAAGTTATAGTAAACGTCAGCGACTTATATCGATTTCATTATACATGAAATAATTTAACAAAATTAAAATACGCCGGAAAAAATTCCCCCCACCCGTATATCATTATGTAACGGAATTCTTTTGTGTGGCCCTGTAAATGAATAATAGTTATTCTTTGCACCGCATATTCTACGAAATACATATTTTAGTACACTTGATAAATGCATGTCAATTGTATTATGTTTGAAAGCATGTAACATCATTAAAAATCATTTTAAACGATTTTTCCCATAGGCCGTAATGTAACGGAAAAATTTGACTGTTCCTGTAAATGAACGAAACATGCTACAAACTTCATTTGTAATAGGGTTTGTGCTATGGTAGAGGGCACTAACATCCAAAAATTTCAGAATGATCCGAGTATATTTACGGGAGTTAGAGCGCGTACAGACGGACAGACGGATTGACACATTTTGACACATTGACACATTGACACATTGACGGATTTACATAAACACTTTTCAACTTTGTTGGAAAGTGTTAAAAAATATCCCGTATTTCAGGATCGGAAAGTGTCTAAAAAATTTAATAAATTGTTGTTTGTGTATAATGTTATTTTTTTACTGTTTACAGAATTTTAAATATTCAATTGGATTTGTGACCCTTATTACGCCCCTACTTCAGTGACAAAAATAATCCATTTTATTGGTAAAACTTTTCCACAAAATAAACAATACATATAATTTCAAAATTACTCTCCGCCTATCAGTATCTATCGAGACCACTGCACAGTGGTCTCAAATCAGCAGTTATAGAGCCCAAAATCATTCCGGGTCATTTCATGAAAAATGGACAAATTTTCTGCAAGTGACACTTACATAAGTACATATACAGGGTTGCCACCTTTCAGGGAATTTCAAGACCAGCAAATTCTTCGGTACCAGTATTTTCTTATAGAAAATCTCTCCTTAAATAAAACAAAATTTTGGGCGTTTAACCTAGATTTAATTTTCTATAAACAAATACTCATATTTCACCTGGAAAATTCCCTGAAACATGGCAACCCTAATATATTTATTCACATACAATTTGTTGGAATATAAACTATACATTAAAAATAACAAAATATCCTAGATTTTCATTTTAGCATAGGTGTTTTAATTTGAGGATACAATAGAATTTTTAAAACAGCAGTGATATGTAAAAAAGCTGTCCCACACTTTATATGGAATGGCTCTTACAGTTTTAAAAGTCCCCACATTTTTCACCCTAGACCTAAGTAATCTGCTCCTTTTTAAGAACCTAGACATTAAGTAATTTGCCCGTTTCAGGGCCAATCTATGAGAAAAGGAAAAAATGTCCTCAGCGTGACACTTTCATAAATATCTATATCTATTAACTTATAAGTTTTTAAAATATAAACTATATGTTAAAATTTAAAAGGAAAACCTAGATTATTCATATTAGCATGATTCATATTAGCTTTGATTTAATTTAAGGATATAATAACATTCTTAAAACAGCAGTAATATGCAGAAAAGCTGTCCCACACATGGCACGGAGTGGCCATTTCTGTCTTTCATAGTGGTTGCATATGCCCAGTATTTCTCTTACATCATTATAGATAATAATACATTGGGAATTAAATTTTAATTTAATTAGGGAGCATAGGAGCGGGCACTTTTTTATTTTTTTTTTGCAAGAAGATTCTTTTTCATTGATGAGAATCTTTCCCTTTTGATCCTAATGAAGTATTTGCCCTTTTTTAAAAATTCGCCTAGTTCTCCCGCCCTTTAACACTAGGACGTCAATTCTTCACCGAACGAATGACAAAATGTGGATTCAAACCAGAATATCTTTTGTAAAATTAATTAAATTGTAACTAGAGAAAACTCTGTTGAATAAATAAGTGAAATTGTTTTAAATAAAAATTCTGGTTTTAAAATGTTTGTATTAAGATTGGATAAAATTTCAGGACGTTCTAGTGTTGAAATTATTTTCCTTCTCGTGCCCCCGTAACACAAAATATAACATTTAAATTCATTAAAATTGTTTAATTTTTCCTGTGATGGTACTACCCAGTAACAATAATATTAAAAAAAACAGCCAATAAATAATGAGATAAATAATTTAATATCTACCCTACCACACCCGCAAAAAAATATATTTTTCTATTTGTTGTCTTAGCACACAAAAATTATTTTTTTCATTTTATTTAACACTAGCAAACCCCGCGGCTTTGCTCGCGTAATATTTGAAATATGCCAAGTGATATTTATATGTCTAATTTTTATCAAAAGTTACTAACTAAATTTTTATTTTATTAAAAGGTAATATTTTATTTTATTAAAAGGTACTTATTACTTTTAGGAATAATTCAAAAATTACTATTTAAAACACAGTTTGACTAAACATCATTATTACACTGTATTAGGCAGAAATGAGACTTAAATTAATAAAATGAAATAAAACTAAATAAATAATAATTTAGAAAATATTTTGAAACTTTTATGCTCAATTAATACGCTCATTTCAGTATTCATTTGAAGTTTTGAATTTTTTAGAAACCATCTTCTTACATCTTAAAATTAACCATCATGTCGAATTCCAAGTCCTACCACCTCTCTCAACACAAAGGGCTATGTTGAAACAGGAACTGTCACCATTAATTTGCCAACATTAATTTTGAAATCGGTTTGTTATTTCCTAATATTCCAAGAAAACGTAATTTAAAAAGCTTTTAAAGCCCTTTTTTAGAACGTTTGTTGTTCCTGTGAACCCCAGGTGGTAGAATCACCGGCATAAACTATAGCCTGTGTAGGATCAGAGACTGTTACCACTGATTCACAACTATTACTTTATAATCGGTTTATATTCCCTGAAATTGCATAGAATCGTAATTTAGAACTTTTTTAGAATGCTTTTCGCACCTCCCCTTCGCTTCACCCCTTTTAATTCGAATTTATTTTCGACGTCCCTTCGAGGGCATTTATATTTTATAAGTAACTACCATGTCATATTTAAAGTTTCTAGCCTTTTCAGTATCACTGAAATCACAATTTAGAAAGTTTTTAGCTCCTGCAACCCTATGGTGGTAGTGGAACAGACATAAAATATAGCTTATGTTTGAGCAGGTTCTATCACCAACAATTTGTCATCGTTATTTTTTTAATCGGTTTGGTAATTTATAAGTTTTCTGAAAAATTGTAATTTATAACGCTTTTCACTCACTTCATTTTTTTTAAATTTGGAATTTTCTTTCGACTGTTCTTAGAAAGCAGTTGCATCTTGTAAGTAAATACCATGCCATACTTCAAAGTGTTAGACCCCTCAGCTGAGCAAAAAATGCACATTGGAACATGGTTTGCTTTTGCAATCCTCAGATGGTAGTGATAGCAACATAAAATATAACCTATGTTATAGCAAGGACTGTCACCATTGATTTGCAACCATTACTTTTGAAATAGCTTTGGTATTTCCTTAGATTGAGTAGAAATCGCAATTTAGAGCGTTTTTAGAACGCTTTTCGCGCATTTTCACCCCTTTTTAAATTTCCAATTTTTTCGAAACTGTTCTTAAAGATCATTTGTAGCTAATAAATATGTACCTTGCCTAATTTTAAGTTGCTAGCCCCTAACGATCACAAAAATCGAAATTTAGAACGCTTTTTTGCTCCTGCAACGTCTTGGTGATAGTGATACCGACATAAAATAGCGTCTATGTTAGAGCAGAACCTGTCAGCATCAATTTCCTAGCATTACGTTTGAAATCAGATTCATTCTTCCTGAGATATTGCCAACAAAAAAGGCATCTAGAACGTTTTTAGAACGCTTTTCGCGCATTTTGCTCCCGCATCTCCTCTGGGGTAGTGGAAACATATATAAAATATAGCCTATCTGTCTATCTATAGCCGATCTGTCACCATCATTTTTACACCATTATATTTGAAATCGGTTCAGTACTTCCTGAGATTGCATAGAAATCGCAATTTAGAAAGTTTTTTATATTGCTTTTTGCGAATTTTGACCCCCTTTTAAATTTCGATTTTTTTAGGAAATGTCCTTAGAGATCATTGATATCTTATAACTAACTACCATTCGAAATTTCACGATTCTAGGCCCTTACGTAACGCAAAAGCCGCAATTTAGAACGTTTTTTGCTCCTGCACCCCCTTTGCGGTAGTGGCACCGACATAAAACATCGCTTATGTTGGAGCAAGGGTTTTCACCATCATTTTGACGCCATTATTTCTTAGATCGGTTTGGTATTTCCTGAGATTGTGTAGAAACCACATTTAGAACGTTTTTTAGAATGCTTTTCGCGCATTTTCAATCCTTTTAAATTTCGAATTGTTTAAGAACTGTTCTTAGAAATCCTTTATATCTAATAAGTAGCTAATATTTCAAATTTTATATTTCTAGGCCCTTCGGTAACGCAAAAATTGAATTTTTAGAACGCTTTTTGCTCCTGCACCCCCTTTGGGGTAGTGGCACCGACATGAAACATAGCCTATGTTGGAGCAAGGGTTGTCATCGTCATTTTGACACCATTATTTTTTAAATCTGTTTGGTATTTCCTGAGATTGTGTAGAAACCACCATTTAGAACGTTTTTTTGAACGATTTTCGCGCATTTTCACCCCTTTCAAATTTCGAATTGCTTAAGAACTGTTCTTAGAAATCCTTTATATCTAATAAGTAGCTAAAATCTCAAATTTCATATTTCTAGGCCCTCCAGTAACACATAAATCGCATTTTTAGAACTTTTTTTCTCCTGAACCCCCTTTGGGGTAGTGACACCGACATAAAACATAGCCTATTTTGGAGCAAGCGTTGTCACCATCATTTTGACATCAATATTTTTTAAATCGGTTTGGTATTTCCTGAGATTATGTAGAAACTACCATTTAGAACGTTTTTTAGAACGCTTTTTGTGCATTTTCACCCCTTTTTAATTTGGAATTGTTTAAGAACTGTTCTTAGATATCATTCATATCTTATAAGTAACTAATATTCAAAATTTCATATTTCTAGGCCCTTCAGTAACGCTAAAATCGTATTTTTAGAATGTTTTTTGCTCCTACACCCCCTTTAGGTTAGTGGCACCGACATAAAACATAGCCTATCTTGGAGCAAGCGTTGTCACCATCATTTTGACACCAACACTTTTTAAATCGGTTTGGTATTTCCTGAGATTGTGTAGAAACTACCATTTAGAACGTTTTTTAGAACACTTTTTGTGCATTTTCAACCCTTTTAAATTTCGAATTGTTTAAGAACTGTTCTTAGACATCATTTATATCTTATAAGTAACTAATATTCAAAATTTCATATTTCTAAGCACTTCAGTAACGCTAAAATCGAATTTTTAGAACGTTTTTTGCTCCTACACCCCCTTTGGGGTAGTGGCACCGACATAAGATATAGCCTATGTTCTAAGTTGGACTAACACCATCATTTTGATACCATTACTTTTGGAATCGGTACGGTAGTTCCAGAGCTTATCTCCGACAAATAAACAATTTTTTTCTCTTTATAATAGGAGTATAGATAGATTGCCTGCCTTTGTATTTACTACTGATTCCAAAAGAAGAGGTTTCTATCTTTTTCTCAGAAAATATCCAGCCAACAATGATTCATATAATTCATGTAAGATATCGTCGGTACCATGTTAAACTATCCAATATCAATTTGATATTAGATAGTTTTACATGGTACCGACGATAAGTATGGGATATTTTAATCTTTTTTTAAAGGACGTTTCATAAAGTTTCATTTATAATTGACTAATAAAAATGATCTATTACTAGATACTAGAATACTCAAATTTGAAATTTTAATAAATCTATACTCCTATTATAAAGAGGAAAAAATTGTTTATTTGTAGGAGGTAAGCTCAGGAACTACCGAACCGATTCCAAAAGTAATGGTATCAAAATGATGGTGTTAGTCCAACTTAGAACATAGGCTATATCTTACGTCGGTGCCACGACACCAAAGGGGGTGAAGGAGCAAAAAACGTTCTAAAAATGCGATTTTTGCGTTACTGAAGGGCCTAGAAATATGAAATTTGGAATATTAGTTACTTATAAGATATAAATGATGTCTAAGAACAGTTATTAAACAATTCGAAATTTAAAAGGGGTGAAAATCCACAAAAAGCGTTCTAAAAAACGTTCTGAATGGTAGTTTCTACATAATCTCAGGAAATACCAAACCGATTTAAAAAGTAACGGTATCAAAATGATAGTGTTAGTCCAACTTAGAACATAGGCTGTATTTTATGTCGGTGCCATTACCCCAAAGGCGGTGCAGGAGCAAAAAACGTTCCAAAATGCGATTTTTGCGTTACTGAAAGGCCTAGAAATGTGAAATTTGGAATATTAGTTATAAGATATAAATGATGTCTAAGAGCAGTTCTTAAACAATTCGAAATTTAAAAGAGGTGAAAATGCACAAAAACCGCTCTAAAAAACGTTCTAAATGGTAGTTTCTACATAATCTCAGGAAATACCAAACATATTTCAAAGGTAATGGTATCAAAATGATGGTGTTAGTCCAACTTAGAACATAGGCTATATCTTACGTCGGTGCCACGACACCAAAGGGGGTGAAGGAGCAAAAAACGTTCTAAAAATGCGATTTTTGCGTTACTGAAGGGCCTAGAAATATGAAATTTGGAATATTAGTTACTTATAAGATATAAATGATGTCTAAGAACAGTTATTAAACAATTCGAAATTTAAAAGGGGTGAAAATCCACAAAAAGCGTTCTAAAAAACGTTCTGAATGGTAGTTTCTACATAATCTCAGGAAATACCAAACCGATTTAAAAAGTAACGGTATCAAAATGATAGTGTTAGTCCAACTTAGAACATAGGCTGTATTTTATGTCGGTGCCATTACCCCAAAGGCGGTGCAGGAGCAAAAAACGTTCCAAAATGCGATTTTTGCGTTACTGAAAGGCCTAGAAATGTGAAATTTGGAATATTAGTTATAAGATATAAATGATGTCTAAGAGCAGTTCTTAAACAATTCGAAATTTAAAAGAGGTGAAAATGCACAAAAACCGCTCTAAAAAACGTTCTAAATGGTAGCTTCTACATAATCTCAGGAAATACCAAACATATTTCAAAGGTAATGGTATCAAAATGATGGTGTTAGTCCAACTTAGAACATAGGCTGTATTTTATGTCAGTGCCACTACCCCAAAGGGGTGCAGGAGCATAAAACGTTCTAAAAATGCGATTTTTGCGTTACTGAAGGGCCTAGAAATATGAAATTTGGAATATTAGTTACTTATAAGATATAAATTATGTCTAAGAACAGTTCTTAAACAATTCGAAATTTAAAAAGGGTGAAAATGCACAAAAAGCGTTCTAAAAAACGTTCTAAATGGTAGTTTCTACATAATCTCATGAAATACCAAACCGATTTCAAAAGTAATGGTATCAAAATGATGGTGTTAGTCCAACTTAGAACATAGGCTATATTTTATGTCGGTGCCACTACCCCAAAAGGGGTGCAGGAGCAAAAAACGTTCTAAAAATGCTATTTTTGCGTTACTGAAGGGCCTAGAAATGTGAAATTTGGAATATTAGTTACTTATAAGATATAAATGATGTCTAAGAACAGTTCTTAAACAATTCAAAATTTAAAAGGGGTGAAAATGCACAAAAAGCGTTCTAAAAAACGTTCTAAATGGTAGTTTCTACATAATCTCAGGAAATACCAAACCGATTAAAAAAATATTGGCGTCAAAATGATAGTGACAACGTTTGCTCCAAGATAGGCTATGTTTTATGTCGGTGCCACTACCCCAAAGGGGGTGTAGGAGCAAAAAACTTTCTAAAAATGCGATTTATGTGTTACTGAAGGACCTAGAAATATGAAATTTGAAGTATCAGCTACTTATTAGATATAAAGGATTTCTAAGAACAGTTCTTAAATAATTCGAAATTTAAAAGGGTAAAAATGCGCGAAAAGCGTCCTAAAAAACGTTCTAAATTGTGATTTCTACACAATCTTAGGAAATACCAAACCGATTAAAAAAATAATAGCGTCAAAATGATGGTGAAAACCCTTGCTCCAACATAGGCTATGTCTTATGTCAGTGCCACTACCCCAAAGGGGGTGCAGGAGAAGAACATTCTAAATTGCGGTTTTTGCGTGACTGAAGGGCCTTGAATCGTGAAATTTATAATGGTAGTTAGTTATAAGATATCAATGATCTCTAAGGACATTTCCTAAAAAAGTCGAAATTTAAAAGGGGGTCAAAATGCGCAAAAAGTGTTGTAAAAAACGTTCTAAATTGCGATTTCTAGCAATCTTTGGAAATACTGAACTGATTTCAAATATAATGGTGTAAAAATGATGGGGACAGATCTTGCTCCAAGATAGGCTATATTTTATATCTGTTTCCACTACCCCAGAGGAGATGCAGGAGTAAAATGAGCGAAAATCGTTCTAAAGACGTTCTAAATGCCGATTTGTTACCAATATCTCAGGAAGAATCAACTGATTTCAAAAGTAATGGTAAGAAATTGATGCTGACAGCCTCTGCTCTAACATAGACGCTATTTTAAGTCGGTATCACTATCACCCAGACGTTGCAGGAGCAAAAAAGCGTTCCATATTTCGATTTTTGTGATCGGTAGGGGCTAGCAACTTAAAATTACGCAAGGTACATATTTATTACATATAAATGATCTTTAAGAACAGTTTCGAAAAAATTGGAACTTTAAAAAGGGCTGAAAATGCGCGAAAAGCGTTCTAAAAACGTTCTAAATTGCGATTTCTACTCAGTCTCAGGAAATTCCAAAGCTATTTCAAAAGTAATGGTTGCAAATCAATGGTGACAGTCCCTGCTATAACATAGGTTATATTTTATGTTGCTGTCCCTACCATCTGAGGGTTGCAAAAGCAAAACATGTTCTAATTTGCGTTTTTTGCATAACTGAAGGGTCTAACACTTTGAAGTATTGCATGGTATTTACTTACAAGATGCAACTGCTTTCTAAGAACTGTCGAAAGAAAATTTGAAATTTAAAAAGATGAAGTGAGCGAAAAGCGTTATAAATTACAATTTTTATGTAATCTTATCAAATACCAAACCGATTAAAAAAATAATGATGACAAATTGTTGGTGATAGAACCTGCTCAAACATAAGCTATATTTTATGTCTGTGCCACTACCACCAGAGGGTTGCAGTAGCTAAAACTTTCTAAATTGCGATTTCTGTGATACTGAAAAGGCTAGAAACTTTAAATATGGCATGGTAGTTACTTATAAAATATAAATGCCCTCGTAGGACTGTCGAAAATAAATTCGAATTAAAAAGGGGTGAAGGGAAGGAGAGGTGCGAAAAGCATTCTAAAAAAGTCCTAAATTACAATTTCTACGTAATTTCTGGGGATATAAAACAAATATAAAAGTAATAGTTGCGAATCAATGGTAACAGTCTCTGATCCTACACAGGCTATATTTTATGCCGATGATTCTATCACCTGGGGTACACAGGAACAACAAACGCTCTAAAAAAGGCCTTTAAAATCTTTCTAAATTGCGTTTCTGTGGAATATTTGGAAATAACAAACCAATTTCAAAATTAATGTTGGCAAATTAATGGTGACAGTTCCTATTTCAAAATAGCCCTTTATGTTGAGAGAGGTGGTAGGACTTGGAATTTGACATGATGGTTAATTTTAAGATGTAAGAAGACGGTTTCTAAAAAATTCAAAACTTCAAATGAATACTGAAATGAGCGTATTAATTGAGCATAAAAGTTTCAAAATATTTTCTAAATTATTATTTATTTAGTTTTATTTCGTTTTATTAATTTAAGTCTCATTTCTGCCTTATGCAGTGTAACAATGATGTTTAATCAAACTGTGTTTTAAATAGTAATTTTTTTTTAATTATTCCTAAAATTAATAAGTATCTTTTAATAAAATAAAATATTACCTTTTAATAAAATAAAAATTTAGTTAGTAACTTTTAATAAAAATTAGACATATAAATATCACTTGGCATATTTCAAATATTACGCGATCAAAGCCGCGGGGTTTGCTAGTTATTCTTTAAAGTGAATTATTTTTAAGTGACTTTTAAAAAAATGCGTTCCGGATGTCACTTGAACTACGTGAAATTTTTAAATTAAATTTTTAGCCGTTATTAGTTTTTTCTACTTCTAAAGTCTCACCCTAAGAAAGTCTTTTGATTGAAAAAGAATAAAATTGAATGGATCAACTATAAATAAACAATATGTGATATTTTTTATTTGATTTTCAAAACATGTTTAGGCTCAGTAATAAAAATATAAATAACATCTATAAATCCGTAAAGATTTCATTTAAAATTATTAGGTGGTTCATGAGAAACCTTGTGCGCAATTTATTCAACATTTTTATGTAAACCATTCCCTTTAACTACTGACGGTACTTATAAGTGCCATTCACTTTAAACTTTCATCCCATAGTGAATATTTCTAATATTCTAATGGTACTTTGCAAAAACACATTTTTAACTCCACTTTATCCGGATACATGGCAGCAGTAGTTCTAGGTTTGTTATTTTAGCTAGGAAGGAGGCTATCTTTGAAACAGTCGATGTGTTTTGTGCCGACATTTTGTACAGATTGTCACGCTCGTCTTTTTATTGCTGCAAACACAGTAAAGGATATCAGATAAGTGTAGAATTTTTTTATGTGTTCATTATGATATTAGAATACAATTTGACTAGCCATTTTAGGTATTTGATTTAGCTGTTGAATTACTCGGTGGTACTAAGTACCTTCAGTACACTAGGTGTAGGAGAAAAACTTCTTGTTCACTTTTTGTCTGTGTAGTTATCCATTGTTTTCATCTGCTTTCAAATGTAATTACTAAAATGTAGTGTAATAATGATTTCCCTGGTATTTCTTTTCTGTTTCATTGTTATTTTTTATAGTATATTGGAAAAGTTTTGCCACCGGCTCGTTTTTGGTATGTTAGAAATGGCATATGTAAATTCATATGTGGCATATGTGGAGATGCGAGACAACATATTGTCCCTGGATATAGACTTCGAATAACTAAAGGACTGCTTACAAGATCGAAACCTAAAAAAAAAAAAAAAAAAAAAAAAATAGTTTTTTTAACCCTTTCAGGGGCAAAGTATTTTCAATTCTAAAGTGTTGAAATAAATGATTGGCACCGGAATTTGCTGAAAGGTTTATTTGTAAATAAGAAAAAGCCTATATTTCACATACTTATTAAATCGAAAATATTTTCTGGTGCCACTTGAAATCCCTTGTGGGTTTTCTGTTACGATATTTTAGTCATAGTGTACATAGTGTACATTTAGTCATAGTCTGTACTTTAAAGTAGCACTTTAATTAGTTACCTCTAAATAATTAAATTCCGCACGGGTGAGTATTTTTTTTTAATGTTTATCCTTTAATTTCCATTGTAGTAACTGAAAAAAAATATTACATGGAAAAAATTGCATTAGAGCATAAAGGGTTAAAGTAATTTTTTAAGCATTGCTCACACAGAGATCCCCTGATATGATTGAAATCTTAACTAGCGTACTTACGAGAATTGTTTTATGTTGTTGTTTTTTTTTTTTCAAAATTCGCAGAAACTGCTGATCTTTCGTTGTACATGTTTATTGAAAAACCGAAGGTTTTCTAGTTTAACCATTTAAGCGCAGCCCCTGATATGTGTAGCTTACTTTTTTAAAATTCAGATTGTTTGATTACCACTACTGTTTTTAATTAGAAGTATTCACCTTATTTAATGGTAGATAAAAAAA
Organism: Maratus speciosus; assembly: GCA_963932465.1. Taxonomy (NCBI): domain Eukaryota; kingdom Metazoa; phylum Arthropoda; class Arachnida; order Araneae; family Salticidae; genus Maratus; species Maratus speciosus. Next base: position 175,174,450 of record OZ010797.1, read on the forward strand.
TGTGAGAATAAATCCAATTACATTATTTTAAAAAACTGTTCGGATTAAAAAAAAAAGTAACGTACACAGCCCATGAAAGTCACGAGCGCGAAAATTCAGTGGTTGATAGTATGCGTCATCGCGAAGGATATTTTTTAGTGGCAAATGTTGTAAACAATTATTTTGGAATAAAATTGCTTATTGTAAAAGAAAAAAAAACATTTAAATTAGTGGAAACATAAAATAATCTGTAATTACAGGAGTTTGTTTGTAAGTCTGGCACTTGGTGAAATCTACGAGAATTACTGTCGAAAACGTTCATAATTGGTTAATAACCAGATATTGTTCCACCGTACAAAATATCTTTCAGTAATAAGACAAAATTTTCTACTCCTTTTAAGTGGTGGCAGTTTGCTCCGGCGTTAATTCGACCTCGATACGGTGTAAACAAACAACACCCGCCATCTTCTGACAACATCCTCAGATACTCCACTACGCTATCTGCCCTGTCCTCTTTATTCATAGACCAATTGGTTAAGCACGCCGTTAAATCTACGAAACCACCGTCAAAAATTCTCTTAACCCTTTCAAGGGCGGTGGCTACACAGTCTAGCATTCCAAAACTGACAAATGCCATCAAGAATATTTTAATAAATTTCGCTTTTTTAATGAAAGTGCAAAATAACGGGTTTTTATTTCCTAAGAAATTAGTTTGAAAATTCTAGAGTTAGTCAATTATTTCTTCATTTTACGAACTGAAATCTTCTGCCCCGTGAAAGGGTTAAGGGGAGTATAAGGTGATACTATTACCATAGATGTCAACATCAGTTAATTATTCCGAAGTCTGATCCAAGACAAACATTTTTTCAATTGAAATTTTTAATTAAATCTAGCAGGCAGTGTCAACAACAAACGACACCTAATTTTAAGTGTACTGGCACCAGGAAAATTTAATTAAAATTTTCCTTTTATAAAGTACTGTAGAATAAGAGCAAGAACTTTTGTATCTTACTTTTTTATAATTGTGTTAAACTAATGTATGGTCTCTGAATTGAGTCTTTTTTTTTTTTTACGGGGCTTCCTTTGGTAGCTTTTTCGCCTGTCCTGGACATTTCTGGATCATATGAACTTTTTTTTTCCTACTAGTTATACTAACAATTTTTTCTATTAAAAATTGTCCATCTTTTTAGTTTACTCTCTATTTCTTCGTGGCTACTAACCGCGTTTAAACGCTCTTTTTTCAAAGTCTCCCATTGCATTGTAAAACGAACTACTCTTAGCCTGGATGTAAAGTTGCCACGCAACTGGGGAATCCATACACCAGCTCTATTGTTCCATTGTTCCAGCGAGCTCTTATGTTCTAATAAATTCATTTTAAATTCCGGTGTCAGCCCACCAGTTCATCATTTTTACAAACAGAATTACGCCCGCGACAGAAAGGGTTAAATGAAAACCTTAAAATGAAGACTAAAGTGTACCTCATGGAAACAACAGACATTTCTTCGTACACACTTTCCGGTTTTAAATATGTCTCGGCTAAGACTATGGAACAATTAAGAATTGTATGTATCTATGCTGTACGACTCGCACTGTCATTCAAGACAACGCGATTTCATGAGATGACATGACAAATTAGAGTCGATTGCGAAATACTGGCAATATCTATTTTTTATACAGTACCTTGCTTTTATCTTTGACCGGTGTCAGCTAAATATTTCTTCTGTTTCTGTAGCGTTTCTGTAATAACCAATTTTATCAAAACTTCTAAATCAAAATATTTACAAACATCTAAACAGAAATCACTAACACACTCACACACATATAAATACAAAAATTTTTTTTTTTAAGTTTGAACGTATGACTCAACAAAAATAATGAAGATACCGGGTGTCCCAAAAAGGACTGACTGATTTTAAAATTCAATAATTTCCAAACGGTGACAGATATTAAAAAAATTCTTGAAGGAGGGTTATGCATAAAGTCAAAAGTTTTATTACAGTGATTTTCGATTTTAGTTCGAATTACAAACAATAGATGGCGCTGTAAGCAATAGTCGCTAAATACAGGCTCGATTTTTCGTCCTTTCTGTTGTTCCATACAGAAAAAGGAGATGAAAATGTATTATCCGGGCCACGAAGTACCAAAAATGGAGCCTGAATTTAGCCTCTATTGGTCGTAGCGCCATCTATTGTTTGTAATTCGAACTAAAATCGAAAATCACTGTAAAAAAACTTTTGACTTTATGCATAACCCTCCTGCAAGAATTTTTTTAATATCTGTCACCGTTTGGAAGTTATTGGATTTTAAAATCAGTCAGTCCTTTTTGGGACACCCGGTAGTTAATTAATTATCGCAATTACTATTGCTCTGGTCGATACAGTTGATAGGTTTTTTTTTAATCCTTTCAGATGTAAAGTCTTCTGTTGCTTTAACTGTGAAATCATTGAATTCAAGTGCCCCACTCGTCTGTTTTTTTTATCACCAATATTTTTAATCGAAAAAATTTACTTATATTTTTATTATAAATTTTATTGAAACGGTGAAGAAATGCAATTATTGTAAAAACTTAGCAAGAAAAACTTTCGTCGAACATAGCCATATTAAAAAACCGGACTAGTAGCAGCCTTATTGAATTCCACGAAGAATTACGATCTAATTTTTCTATATATGAAAAAAATTAATAATTTAAAAATGGGCCAAACGATTTGGAAATGGACCAATGAAAATCTGCGTAGGTACTGAGAAACCGCATCGAAAAAGAGAACCGGGGCATTTTAAATCAACTCGTATGTCAAAAACGACCGGGCTGAAAAACTCGAAAATCACACAGGTGGACGCAGAAACAAAAACTACTTTCAGAATATAAAAAAAAATTATTCCGATGCGTACATTAGAACCGAAAAATCGGCTAAAAATCGATCGATAAAAAATTCCTTTTATTTCATACCCACGGGTTGCCAGAATGCGAAAGGCAGGGCTTTTCCAGATGCGGATGTTAAGCAATAAAGTGTACTGGGGGTTATAAAAGGTCCCCCATCTTAGAATCTAAGGGACCTAAAAACTTGAAGCATGGATAGCCTGACGGGAAAAAATTCCCTTTTACATAATATAAAAATTATTCTTATATTTTAATTACAAGCTGAAATATTAATTATTATTTCACTAATTGGTTTATTTCTATTAACTGCTCATTTTAAAAGACAGTCACGTGATTTTTTATAGTAGCATTCTTCGGAGTGGTCTAGAATATTTAAAAAAATACAGCGTAAATGTTACTTATTCAATCTACGTATTTAAGATAAAAATGTCAAAAGTTTAATTACAATTATTTTCGAATAGTAATTTTATCAAATGTCTTAAATTTTTGTTTAAGACCGCACCCCTCGAGAAATACATCTTCTGATAGGTTGTTTAACAGAGTTCCGTGCAGATGCAGTAAGTTTTAAGAGTAGAGTGTGTTCCTTGGTGGTGGAATGTGGAAGTAACACAACGCGTTTTTGTTAAAATTTCGAAATCTAACAAGGAGATCTGTTTTAAATTTTAAAATGGATTATAACACATGATAAAAAAATATAAAAAAGAATAGCGCAGGGGGGGGGGGGAAGGGCCGCGAACAAAATTAGGAAATATAACAAGGCGATCTGTTTGAAACTTTAAGATAGCTTATAACACATAATAAGTATTTTAAAAATGTGGGGGGGTCAAAACTTGGGGGAAGGGAGGAGCGCGTTTTTACCAAGTGGAATCTAAAAATTCAATGCATAGAAAATAAGGGAAAATTCATAGACCAATTGGTTAAGCACGCCGTTAAATCTACGAAACCACCGTCAAAAATTCTCTTAACCCTTTCAAGGGCGGTGGCTACACAGTCTAGCATTCCAAAACTGACAAATGCCATCAAGAATATTTTAATAAATTTCGCTTTTTTAATGAAAGTGCAAAATAACGGGTTTTTATTTCCTAAGAAATTAGTTTGAAAATTCTAGAGTTAGTCAATTATTTCTTCATTTTACGAACTGAAATCTTCTGCCCCGTGAAAGGGTTAAGGGGAGTATAAGGTGATACTATTACCATAGATGTCAACATCAGTTAATTATTCCGAAGTCTGATCCAAGACAAACATTTTTTCAATTGAAATTTTTAATTAAATCTAGCAGGCAGTGTCAACAACAAACGACACCTAATTTTAAGTGTACTGGCACCAGGAAAATTTAATTAAAATTTTCCTTTTATAAAGTACTGTAGAATAAGAGCAAGAACTTTTGTATCTTACTTTTTTATAATTGTGTTAAACTAATGTATGGTCTCTGAATTGAGTCTTTTTTTTTTTTTACGGGGCTTCCTTTGGTAGCTTTTTCGCCTGTCCTGGACATTTCTGGATCATATGAACTTTTTTTTTCCTACTAGTTATACTAACAATTTTTTCTATTAAAAATTGTCCATCTTTTTAGTTTACTCTCTATTTCTTCGTGGCTACTAACCGCGTTTAAACGCTCTTTTTTCAAAGTCTCCCATTGCATTGTAAAACGAACTACTCTTAGCCTGGATGTAAAGTTGCCACGCAACTGGGGAATCCATACACCAGCTCTATTGTTCCATTGTTCCAGCGAGCTCTTATGTTCTAATAAATTCATTTTAAATTCCGGTGTCAGCCCACCAGTTCATCATTTTTACAAACAGAATTACGCCCGCGACAGAAAGGGTTAAATGAAAACCTTAAAATGAAGACTAAAGTGTACCTCATGGAAACAACAGACATTTCTTCGTACACACTTTCCGGTTTTAAATATGTCTCGGCTAAGACTATGGAACAATTAAGAATTGTATGTATCTATGCTGTACGACTCGCACTGTCATTCAAGACAACGCGATTTCATGAGATGACATGACAAATTAGAGTCGATTGCGAAATACTGGCAATATCTATTTTTTATACAGTACCTTGCTTTTATCTTTGACCGGTGTCAGCTAAATATTTCTTCTGTTTCTGTAGCGTTTCTGTAATAACCAATTTTATCAAAACTTCTAAATCAAAATATTTACAAACATCTAAACAGAAATCACTAACACACTCACACACATATAAATACAAAAATTTTTTTTTTTAAGTTTGAACGTATGACTCAACAAAAATAATGAAGATACCGGGTGTCCCAAAAAGGACTGACTGATTTTAAAATTCAATAATTTCCAAACGGTGACAGATATTAAAAAAATTCTTGAAGGAGGGTTATGCATAAAGTCAAAAGTTTTATTACAGTGATTTTCGATTTTAGTTCGAATTACAAACAATAGATGGCGCTGTAAGCAATAGTCGCTAAATACAGGCTCGATTTTTCGTCCTTTCTGTTGTTCCATACAGAAAAAGGAGATGAAAATGTATTATCCGGGCCACGAAGTACCAAAAATGGAGCCTGAATTTAGCCTCTATTGGTCGTAGCGCCATCTATTGTTTGTAATTCGAACTAAAATCGAAAATCACTGTAAAAAAACTTTTGACTTTATGCATAACCCTCCTGCAAGAATTTTTTTAATATCTGTCACCGTTTGGAAGTTATTGGATTTTAAAATCAGTCAGTCCTTTTTGGGACACCCGGTAGTTAATTAATTATCGCAATTACTATTGCTCTGGTCGATACAGTTGATAGGTTTTTTTTTAATCCTTTCAGATGTAAAGTCTTCTGTTGCTTTAACTGTGAAATCATTGAATTCAAGTGCCCCACTCGTCTGTTTTTTTTATCACCAATATTTTTAATCGAAAAAATTTACTTATATTTTTATTATAAATTTTATTGAAACGGTGAAGAAATGCAATTATTGTAAAAACTTAGCAAGAAAAACTTTCGTCGAACATAGCCATATTAAAAAACCGGACTAGTAGCAGCCTTATTGAATTCCACGAAGAATTACGATCTAATTTTTCTATATATGAAAAAAATTAATAATTTAAAAATGGGCCAAACGATTTGGAAATGGACCAATGAAAATCTGCGTAGGTACTGAGAAACCGCATCGAAAAAGAGAACCGGGGCATTTTAAATCAACTCGTATGTCAAAAACGACCGGGCTGAAAAACTCGAAAATCACACAGGTGGACGCAGAAACAAAAACTACTTTCAGAATATAAAAAAAAATTATTCCGATGCGTACATTAGAACCGAAAAATCGGCTAAAAATCGATCGATAAAAAATTCCTTTTATTTCATACCCACGGGTTGCCAGAATGCGAAAGGCAGGGCTTTTCCAGATGCGGATGTTAAGCAATAAAGTGTACTGGGGGTTATAAAAGGTCCCCCATCTTAGAATCTAAGGGACCTAAAAACTTGAAGCATGGATAGCCTGACGGGAAAAAATTCCCTTTTACATAATATAAAAATTATTCTTATATTTTAATTACAAGCTGAAATATTAATTATTATTTCACTAATTGGTTTATTTCTATTAACTGCTCATTTTAAAAGACAGTCACGTGATTTTTTATAGTAGCATTCTTCGGAGTGGTCTAGAATATTTAAAAAAATACAGCGTAAATGTTACTTATTCAATCTACGTATTTAAGATAAAAATGTCAAAAGTTTAATTACAATTATTTTCGAATAGTAATTTTATCAAATGTCTTAAATTTTTGTTTAAGACCGCACCCCTCGAGAAATACATCTTCTGATAGGTTGTTTAACAGAGTTCCGTGCAGATGCAGTAAGTTTTAAGAGTAGAGTGTGTTCCTTGGTGGTGGAATGTGGAAGTAACACAACGCGTTTTTGTTAAAATTTCGAAATCTAACAAGGAGATCTGTTTTAAATTTTAAAATGGATTATAACACATGATAAAAAAATATAAAAAAGAATAGCGCAGGGGGGGGGGGGAAGGGCCGCGAACAAAATTAGGAAATATAACAAGGCGATCTGTTTGAAACTTTAAGATAGCTTATAACACATAATAAGTATTTTAAAAATGTGGGGGGGTCAAAACTTGGGGGAAGGGAGGAGCGCGTTTTTACCAAGTGGAATCTAAAAATTCAATGCATAGAAAATAAGGGAAAATTCATAGACCAATTGGTTAAGCACGCCGTTAAATCTACGAAACCACCGTCAAAAATTCTCTTAACCCTTTCAAGGGCGGTGGCTACACAGTCTAGCATTCCAAAACTGACAAATGCCATCAAGAATATTTTAATAAATTTCGCTTTTTTAATGAAAGTGCAAAATAACGGGTTTTTATTTCCTAAGAAATTAGTTTGAAAATTCTAGAGTTAGTCAATTATTTCTTCATTTTACGAACTGAAATCTTCTGCCCCGTGAAAGGGTTAAGGGGAGTATAAGGTGATACTATTACCATAGATGTCAACATCAGTTAATTATTCCGAAGTCTGATCCAAGACAAACATTTTTTCAATTGAAATTTTTAATTAAATCTAGCAGGCAGAGTCAACAACAAACGACACCTAATTTTAAGTGTACTGGCACCAGGAAATTTAATTAAAATTTTCCTTTTATAAAGTACTGTAGAATAAGAGCAAGAACTTTTGTATCTTACTTTTTTATAATTGTGTTAAACTAATGTATGGTCTCTGAATTGAGTCTTTTTTTTTTTTTTACGGGGCTTCCTTTGGTAGCTTTTTCGCCTGTCCTGGACATTTTTGGATCATATGAACTTTTTTTTTCCTACTAGTTATACTAACAATTTTTTCTATTAAAAATTGTCCATCTTTTTAGTTTACTCTCTATTTCTTCGTGGCTACTAACCGCGTTTAAACGCTCTTTTTTCTAAGTCTCCCATTGCATTGTAAAACGAACTACTCTTAGTCTGGATGTAAAGTTGCCACGCAACTGGGGAATCCATACACCAGCTCTATTGTTCCATTGTTCCAGCGAGCTCTTATGTTCTAATAAATTCATTTTAAATTCCGGTGTCAGCCCACCAGTTCATCATTTTTACAAACAGAATTACGCCCGCGACAGAAAGGGTTAAATGAAAACCTTAAAATGAAGACTAAAGTGTACCTCATGGAAACAACAGACATTTCTTCGTACACACTTTCCGGTTTTAAATATGTCTCGGCTAAGACTATGGAACAATTAAGAATTGTATGTATCTATGCTGTACGACTCGCACTGTCATTCAAGACAACGCGATTTCATGAGACGACATGACAAATTAGAGTCGATTGCGAAATACTGGCAATATCTATTTTTTATACAGTACCTTGCTTTTATCTTTGACCGGTGTCAGCTAAATATTTCTTCTGTTTCTGTAGCGTTTCTGTAATAACCAATTTTATCAAAACTTCTAAATCAAAATATTTACAAACATCTAAACAGAAATCACTAACACACTCACACACATATAAATACAAAAATTTTTTTTTTTAAGTTTGAACGTATGACTCAACAAAAATAATGAAGATACCGGGTGTCCCAAAAAGGACTGACTGATTTTAAAATTCAATAATTTCCAAACGGTGACAGATATTAAAAAAATTCTTGAAGGAGGGTTATGCATAAAGTCAAAAGTTTTATTACAGTGATTTTCGATTTTAGTTCGAATTACAAACAATAGATGGCGCTGTAAGCAATAGTCGCTAAATACAGGCTCGATTTTTGGTCCTTTCTGTTGTTCCATACAGAAAAAGGAGATGAAAATGTATTATCCGGGCCACGAAGTACCAAAAATGGAGCCTGAATTTAGCCTCTATTGGTCGTAGCGCCATCTATTGTTTGTAATTCGAACTAAAATCGAAAATCACTGTAAAAAAACTTTTGACTTTATGCATAACCCTCCTGCAAGAATTTTTTTAATATCTGTCACCGTTTGGAAGTTATTGGATTTTAAAATCAGTCAGTCCTTTTTGGGACACCCGGTAGTTAATTAATTATCGCAATTACTATTGATCTGGTCGATACAGTTGATAGGTTTTTTTTTAATCCTTTCAGATGTAAAGTCTTCTGTTGCTTTAACTGTGAAATCATTGAATTCAAGTGCCCCACTCGTCTGTTTTTTTTATCACCAATATTTTTAATCGAAAAAATTTACTTATATTTTTATTATAAATTTTATTGAAACGGTCAAGAAATGCAATTATTGTAAAAACTTAGCAAGAAAAACTTTCGTCAAACATAGCCATATTAAAAAACCGGACTAGTAGCAGCCTTATTGCATTCCACGAAGAATTACGATCTAATTTTTCTATATATGAAAAAAATTAATAATTTAAAAATGGGCCAAACGATTTGGAAATGGACCAATGAAAATCTGCGTAGGTACTGAGAAACCGCATCGAAAAAGAGAACCGGGGCATTTTAAATCAACTCGTATGTCAAAAACAACCGGGCTGAAAAACTCGAAAATCACACAGGTGGACGCAGAAACAAAAACTACTTTCAGAATATAAAAAAAAAAAATATTCCGATGCGTACATTAGAACCGAAAAATCGGCTAAAAATCGATCGATAAAAAATTCCTTTTCTTTCATACCCACGGGTTGCCAGAATGAGAAAGGCAGGGCTTTTCCAGATGCGGATGTTAAGCAATAAAGTGTACTGGGGGTTATAAAAGGTCCCCCATCTTAGAATCTAAGGGACCTAAAAACTTGAAGCATGGATAGCCTGACGGGAAAAAATTCCCTTTCACATAATATAAAAATTATTCTTATATTTTAATTACAAGCTGAAATATTAATTATTATTTCACTAATTGGTTTATTTCTATTAACTGCTCATTTTAAAAGACAGTCACGTGATTTTTTATAGTAGCATTCTTCGGAGTGGTCTAGAATATTTAAAAAAATACAGCGTAAATGTTACTTATTCAATCTACGTATTTAAGATAAAAATGTCAAAAGTTTAATTACAATTATTTTCGAATAGTAATTTCATCAAATGTCTTAAATTTTTGTTTAAGACCGCACCCCTCGAGAAATACATCTTCTGATAGGTTGTTTAACAGAGTTCCGTGCAGATGCAGTAAGTTTTAAGAGTAGAGTGTGTTCCTTGGTGGTGGAATGTGGAAGTAACACAACGCGATTTTGTTAAAATTTCGAAATCTAACAAGGAGATCTGTTTTAAATTTTAAAATGGATTATAACACATGATAAAAAAATATAAAAAAGAATAGCGCAGGGGGGGGGGGGGGGGAATGGCCGCGAACAAAATTAGGAAATATAACAAGGCGATCTGTTTGAAACTTTAAGATAGCTTATAACACATAATAAGTATTTTAAAAATGTGGGGGGGGGGGGGGGGTCAAAACTTGGGGGAAGGGAGGAGCGCGTTTTTATCAAGTGGAATCTAAAAATTCAATGCATAAAAAATAAGGGATCGCGAAGAGATTCAGAATGGAATCACAAAACAATTACATCTGGGGCTGGCTAGAAAATAGAGATTGCTTCGCGATAGCAATCGGAATCGCGAAGCCATTACGTGGGGGTTTATTGAGCGTAGCGGTCAGATGGGCGGGGCCCCCTAATTATGTTTAAAAGCAGCATAATTTCCGACGTATAATCCGCGGATCAAACAATTCTGTTTAGACCCAGAAATTTTATTTAGTAATTCAAGCCAAATTTTTCCGTGAAAATCAAACGTGAAAATTAGCCGTGAAAATCAAACATTTGGGTCCGTGCTCTCTCATCCCTCGTCATATTATATCCCACAGCCCTTCAAGAGGTTAAAAAGAATTTTTTAGCTAAGCAGACTAAAATAATAAATTTAATTATATTTTAAACTGAAATATACACAAATGAGAGTACAATAAAAAATTGCTATGACTTTCAGATCAGAACGGTCTTTTCTTGTGAGTAACAGTACTTTTCTTGTAAGTACAAGAAAAGTACAGCACTTGAAATTTCCAAGGAGTATGGCAACAGTTATTCGGATTAGAACGATCAAACTTACCTAATATTTGTTCTTCAGATTTCAAATCTTTCTGTAATTAATTTATAGATTTGTAACATATATATATATATATACAGGTTGTTTAAAAAATGACCGGTATATTTGAAAAATCAATAAAAACTAAATGGGCAGCGATAGAAATACACCGTTTGTTGCATTATGCTTGGGACAACAGTAAATTTTCAGGCAGACAAAAATTTTTTTTTCGAAATTAGTTACAATTTTCAACAACAGACGGTGTTGCAGTCTGGAAAAATTTAAACCACGATATTTTGCCACATATCCACCATGCGCAGCAATAATATGGAGTAGTCTCTGAACGAAATTACCAGAAACCTTTGTAAACGTGTCAGGCGGGATGGCTTTTCATGCAGAAGAGATGTACTGCTTCAGTTGTTCAATTGTTTCTGGATTGTGGCGGTACACCTGGTCTTTCAAGTGTCCCCACAGAAAGAAGTCACAGGGGTTCATGTCTGGCCAATAGGGAGGCCAATCCACGCCGATTCCTTCAAATCGCCTGCAGCGCCATCTGTTGTTCAAAATTGTACCTAATTTCGAAAAAAAAATTGTCTGCCTGAAAATTTACTATTGTCCCAAGCATATTGCAACAAACGGTGTATTTCTATCGCTGCCCGTTTAGTTTTTATTGATTTTTCAAATATACCGGTCATTTTTTAAACACCCTGTATATGTGTGTGTCTAATAATAAAAAGTTTCGCCCTTTTACCTTTGTTATTTTATTCCAAATTCTTAAAATATATAACTTTTTACCTGTCTTTTAATAATATCTTAAATATCCTTAATACTTTAATCCCATGCCTTTAATTCAGTGCATTACTTTATTTCTGATTCTAAAAGCCTTAATCTGATAAATAATGCATTTCTTTGCAAAAACACACTAAATTACTTTATGCTTTCATATTTTGAGACATTAAATTCTTTTTTCTTTCGAAGGTTTTATTAATACCATTTTATCTTTATTGAAATATCATACCGTATCCCACAGTGCCTTGCGAGAACTTCGCGGGGCAGGCTGTTTACTTTATAAAACTTCCGCCGGTAAGTATTAATTTCAGTCATCTACGTCGTGCGCCCCGTCTTTTTTCTAGGTGTTACCCTATCTCTGGCGAGTCGTGTCGTTCTGTTCCTCCTCTCTCTGCCCTGGGTTGGTTCATTGCTATGTACCTTTGCGCGTTTTCTCTAGTATTTAACCGCTTACTTTGGCTTGGAGAGCAGATTTATGTATGTTTTTGTGTTGTTACTAAAACCCCGTCACTTGGTGGTATGGCTTTTTAATGTGTGAGTTTTCCAATGCCCTGTAAGATCATCGAACATAATATAAAGTGGTACGGCTAGTTTTGAGAGCCGATTGGTTTTCTAGTGGATCCGTTACAAGATGATTTCGCAATAAACGACTTTAAAGATGATGCTGCCTTCATTCTTTTGATTGAAAGCGAAAGTCTTTCCAATGTTTATTTATTTTTGTCTTCTACTTCTCCACCACGACCGCACTATGTTATCTCTGAGGAATAACTTAGGGTTGGTAAAGTATATGGCATGAGTTTATTATACTACTTTACGTAGATATGTAGGAGCGTCGCAGGAAATTCACATGTATATATACAGTGAAACTTCTTTTAAAAGTCACCCCTATTCAAGGGCCACCTCCATTAAGGGCCAATATTTTTAGGAACGAAATCTTTTCCCATAGACATAATGTTAAATTTACTCCTATTAGGGGCCGCACATACCTCACATAAAGGACATTTTTTTCACATGTGCCTTAAATCCTAAACAGGTGTATTGAATTCTTGAACCAAAAGATAAGTGTTCAGCAAACAACTGCACTTGCAACAAAGAAGACAGAAGGGGATGGATGGGATTTTGCAACACAATGAAGTAGGACCACAAACTTTTCCACAAGTGAGACAAACAGGTGTTCCTGACACTTTGGGTGACCTTTCAACGTGTAGTGGTTTGTTTGGAAGGGAAACTTGACCCTTTGCTGCAGGCTCACAATGGATAACAGGTTATCTAGAAAAACTGATTCCACATTTACTAAAACTGTGAATGCATATTGAAGTACAATTTTTACACTAGAAATTTTATGCTCAGGCTTATGTAAATTTTAAAATTGTGGCACCTAACTCAATCCAAAGAGTACTTTTGGATCTGAATGACAAAATCAAAGTTCTTAATTTTCATGATCAAGGAATATTTGCAAGAAAAATGACTTCACTGTTTAATTGCAGCAATAATCAAATAAACAATATTGTTATAAGCAAAGAGAACTTATTGAAAGGATATGCGATTTTAAAAATCGCGGGATAAAAAGAAATGAAAAATTTGGTCACCCCTGTTCAAGGGCCACCGCTCATAAGGACCAATTTTCAATGGAACGGCAGGTGGCCCTTACAGAGGGGTTTCACTGTAGTTGCAATTAAACAAAGCAAAAAATTATCTTAAAAAATTATGACACTTTAGGTAAACTTGCAGATATAACCTGTATTAGAAGAACAATTATCACAACAATATAAGTGCGAACGTAAATAATATTGAGTGACCACTAATTTCAAATAGTAATTTTCATCATATTTTACAGCAAAAATATCTGATTTCATATGGCAGGGATGCCAGCGCCGCGCCAAAAATGATTGATTCCACCACTATATTTTAATAGTAGGGGAGAGCGGGGCTACTAGTGATATTTTCGACATTTTTTATATTAGCCGTAAGATTTGAACTGAACCGAAACATTTAGTGTATCATATCATTAAAGTAAATCTTGCGTAACATATTTATAAAACTACTATTAATATTATTAACGCTTTTCATAACACAAAATGAATTCTGCGTAAACTCGAAATTTGTCACTACTAACCCCCGCTACGGGGCTAGTTGTGACAGGCTTGGGACACATTGTGACACATAAGAACTTCTGTATCATATACAAATTATATATGAAAGGCGATTAAATGGGATATGTTAAATGAAGAATGAGAAATTTATTCATTTATAATGTTCTTAACACAATAAAACACTTTCATGTTTTAATAATATTGTAAATCAAATGAAAATAAAATAGTTAAATTGTTAATACTTGTAAACTCTTAGTCCTTGATAAAGATACTTTTAGAGACACTTAGCAATAAAAAGAAAGAAAAACTGTCTTAATCAGGAAAGAAATAAAAAGTTAGCCAACACTAATCTTTGGCCATATTGATCTTTGACTCGGTAGCCTACTACAACGTGTAGACCTACATTTTTAATAACTCATTGTAATCGCTTGTTTCAGCGTCTGATTTGCAGTCAATACAAATGTAATAATGTTCAGTTTTGGTACATTTGACATGCGCCCATTTTTTACATGCCATGCATTACGCCCAGTCTTCTCCGTGTCTAGAAATTTTGTATTGGTCCAAACAAACTAGACATAAGCAATTTTCGTCATCTGCACAGCTATCCAATACTTGCTTATCTCTTTTTTTTTCAATAATCTAGGTGTAATTTTTTATGCACTACTTGGTCTTTCCATTCAGTTTCTTTTTTGCTTTTTCTTCTTCAATTTATTTTCTGCGTTCTTTTGCTTTTTGTTCTGCTCGAATTTTCTCTTTTACAGGTGTGCTTGTTAGAATAGCAGATTTCAAACATTTACGAATAGATCACTTGCCTTTTCGAGGTCCTGCTTTAGTGAGTGGTCTTATTTATGTAAGACTTACCACTGACACATTGCTATTATCAATTGTCATAGAATCATCAAATTCAATGAGATTTTTTACTTCTGAAGACGGTCCTGCAATCTCACCATCATTGATTAAAGTTATTGCTGAAGTGCTTGGTTTATTAACAGTTTCATATTTACTAACATTTGTTTCGTTGTCATTCTGATCTTTAACGCTCTCATCTGTGATGGATAACGGTCGATCAGTTACTGGGAAACATACGAAGTTAAAATTATGAGGAAAAATTATGCTGGGATAAGTAGTGACACTGTCACAACGTGCCAGACTTCGTCACAACTAGCCCCGCGTTACGCCATTTTGAACTTTATTCATTAGTTTCCGAAATGTTGGCATAATTAACAAATGAAATATATAGAATAACAGCTCAAAATATAAGCATTTAAATAATGTTAGGGAAGTTTACATACCCCAGTATCGCTAGAGGCAATGGCAATTTCAACGTAAGTCGCAAAATTTACTTTTATGATAGAAAACAAGATAAATATTTTTATCTCGAAAACAACGCAACGCTATGCTTACGCAGCACACTGGGACAATCAATCTCTTCACTCACATGACGCGGCAGGTCCTGCAATCTATTGGCTCAGTCAGGAAGCTCGATGGCACAACTTGCCCCTGGCACAACTAACCCCGGTCTCCCCTACTCTTTGCCTTATTAAATCCCAGAAATTCTGCTATTAAATAATGGGAGGAATACTATAAAAATTTAGTGGTAGCAATCAGCCATTTGTGGCGTAGCGCTTGCACCCCTGATATGGCGAAGATACGATTTTAAAACCTTAGACATTGGTAGCTATTAGGATATGCAGTATGATTCGACTGATTACCAAAGTCGCGCTTTAACAACGAGGCAAACTTCTCCCATTAAATTTTTATGTAAATTTCATTCTTTATAAACACCGCATTCATGAAAAATTACTGTCCTGAATAAAGCAAAAATTTCTATTATTTTAATGATGGAAGTTTACCCTGTTGGCAGAGTTGGCAGTTCGGCTATTTTTAATTGCGCAATTTCACATTAATAACATAAATTACATATGTAATTTCTTTTTTTATTTAACGCTTTCAGGGGCAAAACATTTTCAATGCTGAAGTGTTGAAATAAATGAATTGCACCGGACTTTACTAACAAATTTATTTGGAAATAAGAGAGGAAAAGGCTATTTTTCACATACGTATTAAATGGAAAATATTTTACCACAATTCGGGTGCCATTATAGCGTTTTGGAATTAAAATTTAGTGGTTTCATAAACATACCACCGACCCTGAAAGGGTTATTAGCAAACATTTTGTGAATACTTTAATTAAATATTCTTTTTTCAAAATTTCCGTATAAATTCGAAATATTGGAATTTTTAAAAAAGGCCAAACTGAAAACCCCGTCTGTTGGTAATCTGGTGCTTTTGTAATGGGACGTTTCATACTTAATAACCTAATATATAGTAATAGGAATAACGAAATACTTTTATGTATAGTTAAGCTGAGTTGATTATTAAATTCTTAAATATATATATTTTTTTTATTTTTTTTAAATCCGTTATACAAACATATAAGTTTGGAAATTTTAATATGTAAAAATAAATGAGGTTTTTGTAAAAAATAGCTGTGTGATTTCTTTTCTCATTAACATTATAAAGGTACCGGCATAATTGTTTGCAAAACAGCCCTCATTATCCATTTGAGTACGATTTGAGAACTATACATTCCAGCGTACTATTTTTTTGAAATGCTGCCTCAGACTCACGCTGTGGTATTTTTATATGAAATCTGCCCGAACTAAGAAAACTTGCAAATTATGGTATAATTTAATATAAAATGTAGTATCCTATCTTGGACCGTAATCAAAAAGTTAAAATATAGTGCGATTCACGCAGTGTTGCCAGACGGGCTACTTTTTTTAAATTCAGATTCTTGATTGGCACCACTTTTTTGAAATGGCAAAATGCGCCTTCGTTAACGGCGTATCAATTAAGCCGAAAGTAAAGTTAATTTTACCGTTTTAAAAAAGTGGTGGCAATCAAGAAATCTGAATTAAAAAAAAGTAGCCCACTGGCAACACTGGATTCACGAAATACGGACAGCATGATTTTCATAGAAACACGGTACATGATAAGACACCATATAAGTTGCCAACTTAGGCATCAACCTTTGGTAGATTTATGTAAGATACAAGGTAGATATTTCCTTGTCACAAATTTTATCCTTCTCGAACGCCTTATCCGCTGAACATTATTTTGATGCATTGTTGCGGGTCACATGAAATTTACTGAAAAGGGCTGCCAGAGTCAATTTTATTATTATTATTTATTGTTTCGGCATTTAAAAAAAATCTTAACGAATTTCTGCCAAAACTTACCCATGAAAAATAATATTTCGAGACAGTGTCACAAAAAATAATGAAAAAGAGATCCCATATCTACTAAAATTTTTTTAATAGTACTATACGTATTTTGAAAATTATAAAAAATTCTAATTCTTATTATAGACTACAGTTGTTAAAAAATATAAATTTTATATCTGAAGCCTTAAAAGGTGCCTGAAAAAAACCTAAAAATGTGTATTGTTTCTATTACAAAAAAAAAAAAGCAGTGATAAAGAACGAAAACACAGTATGTAATTAATATTTCTAAAATTTAAAGATTCATTAATAAGATTTAGATAAAATCTACAAATCGGTGATGATTGCATAAAAAACATTTCTGGTTTAAGAGAAGTCATACGCGAGATTTAATAAAAGAACATTTTCTATGTTTCAAGATAAACGACTTTAAAGAATTCTTTTAAGCAATGTTTATCTAATCATACCGAATGTAATTATAAGAATTGTTTTATGTGGATCGATTTAAAATGCTCATAAACTTTTGATCTTTTTACATGCTCACTGAAAAATCGAATATTTTGAAGATTTAAAAGTAGTATGTCTCGTTAAACAAAAATACTTTTGAAATAATTATTGAGCAATAAATAAAAAAAAACAGACAAACATATTAAAGGAATGGAAATATGAAATAAATTGTAATTACAAATTAGATTTCAAATCCGGCAGGTTGTTAATTGTGTAAGAACTTGCGACCGAAAACGTTCCTAGTAGGGATTGTCATTAACAGAAAAAATATTAGTAAATATTATAGTAAAATTCATTATTCAGTAATAGATTAACAAAAAGTTCTATTGATTTTGGAACTTCACATACGCTAAGCATAAAAAAAGTGACAAATACTATAGAAATACTAAAAGAAATGCATATTTACACAGTAAAAAAAATATATTGAAAACTGTTTCCTAACTTAAAAATCTCATCTTAATTTAAGACAAAGAATTTATACTACTAGAAAAAATATTCTCCTAAAAGTATTTTAAAAACCTCACGCACTCTTATAAAAAACAAAACAGCACTTTTTATGAGTCACCCATCACTTTTTAACCAATTCTTTTCGTAGATGTGAATCAGGCTTGCCAGATTGGCCTCCAATTTCAATCCGAAATTTAGAATTCCCACCAGAAATTGCGAAAGAAGAATTTTCACTTTATTTGATCGCTGAATGTCTCTCATTAATTAAAGCACAAAATATTATTCTTTATTTCTGGTATGAACTTGAAATTTCTGAATAAAAATGGATGCCAAATTGGCAACCCTGACGTGAATAGATTTGTGTTCTTCTATTTTCCTCTCTCTGGCTATTTCCATCAAGGCTTTCATCTAAACCTTGATATGTAAAGAAATAACATGACGAAACCTGCGTAAAGCTATTGTTTAACGTGAATCAATTTATGTGACTGAATTCACATGCCTATATGAGTATAAATAACTGCCACTGACGGTAATGGATATTTTATTTAAATCTGGTTTCGATGCTCGTCACATATTATTTTGTGTTTCTAACATTTTATAACGCTCACCGTTGCATAAGTTTAAAGCATTAGAATTGGTTGTGTTGAATGATCATAACTGCTTTCATTCAAATCAAAGGGTGTAATTGGAGAAGAGGATAAGTTTTTTAATTGTTAGGGGGGTCCGGGGCAAGTTTTCCAAATTTTTATAATTTTATTTTTGTATTTTTTATTTTTATCTATTTTGATATCTACATATCATTGTATTTCCTAGACCTTTCTGTACAAACTGGCACAATTATTATTAAAAAAACTAAATATAGTTTTTCACAAAAAATGGTTCAGTCTAATGATGTTATGTTGGAAAATGTGCCCCGTATGCGGGGCAAGTTTTCCAGCCTACTAAAAATGGTCAGGGGCAAGTTTTCCAATTATACTTTAAATGACAAAACACAGGTAATAAATATTGCTTGCTAATTAATAAGTATATTTATTGCGAAATATATGCACAGTAACATAAAAAATAGTTTTAATCCATTTCACAGTTCAAGACGAAGGTCCAAACAGCTCCCTGGCTGGGATTGTATATATTTTTTTCTCATCCCTTTTATCTGATTCCTTTTGCAGTTTCCCTTTTTTTAGATGAATCTTTTTTTTTCCATTTTCAGTTGATTTTTAACAAGAGAATAAGTCAGAGTACAATACTTCCTATTTTTCTTTCCACGCCGTGTTTGGCTCATTAGTGCAGCCTTCGCAAAAGTCCTAACTTCTTCTGGTGTAGGCGAAGTTTGTTTAGATGTAGAAAGAATGCCTTTTTCATAAGCAAAAGGAAAATTTTGAGTAGAACTTAAGGAACAACTTCTTTGGAAGTGCTAACCTGCGTTGGTGTAGAAGGATTTGATGCTTTCAGAGATTTTTTTTTGTGTGTGTGTCTGTGTGGGGGGGACAATCGATTATTGAAGAAAGTTTGAAATCTTTTCAGGATTGTTGGTGCTTTCAAGATGTTGTGCGGCAGGAGCTCACCTGTCAGAAAAGTAGGATGGCATAAAAGCATAGTCTGTAAATATTTCAGGATTCAGTGGGAAAATTCTCGAACTTTTAAAAACCGCCATAATATTGACTGTGGAGCAGTTCTAAGCACGGTTAATTTGCTTTTGAGGGGTCCATACACACTGCGATCTCAGTGTTGTAGATTATGACTATAAAGGCATAATTAACATATAATGGATTCATTAAATGAATCCATTTTACCAAAAATTCACATTAATATTATATTTTTAAATTTACCTTGTTTTTTACATTGATAGTTTTACTGAAATGATTAAATGATCAAACGGTTCGCAGTATATATGATTATTTGGTCTATTTTACTACACAATAAATATATTTTTTATACAATAAGACTAGCTGATTTAGAAGAAGGGACGTTTTCCAACTAGAAACATGTTGGAAAACATGACCCGTCTGTTGTTGGAAAACCTGCCCCGTCGCTATATTTGAACTTATACGCTACCTGGACGAATAGCGGTGTAAGTTATTTGTGAAACAAACGCATAGTTACCTGAAGAAAGAAAAACTTTTTTAGTGCATGCAATGTCAAAACAGTTAGTTTAACGCTAGTACGTTTATTTTACGTTTTAATAAAGACCTGAAATTATACTCGTCGTAGAAAAATGAAAAAAACAGCTCTCCTGACAAAGTGACAGCAGCTACTAAGCTATAACTTTTGTAGATGATGTGTAAGTTGTTGCCACTTCAGCCAGTTCACTCGCTAGCGTCACCTAGCGGCTCATTTAAAAACTAAAGCGAGTTGGAAAACTTGCCCCTATGGAAAATGTGCCCCGGTCTCCCCGAATGTATGCGAGGGAAAAGATTTTTTTGATCGCAATTTTTCACGCAGTTTGATATATGGCTATTTCCATGAGCACTTGTAGTGTAAGTCACATGCTACGATTTTTGGCTACCACTATTTTAGAACGGAAAAATGTGACTTATTTTATCGGAGATATCTCATTAATTGAATAAGGCCAAGCAAACTATTCAAAAATTATGGTGCCAAACAAGCAATATGACGTTATCGGCAATATGACTTACACTACAAAAACTCGTGGAACTACCCATATATGATGGGGGGTGTTAATTAAAGCGTACAAAAAGAATGTTATTTTAACAACCCAGGTTTCAGAATATAAT
Organism: Maratus speciosus; assembly: GCA_963932465.1. NCBI lineage: Eukaryota > Metazoa > Arthropoda > Arachnida > Araneae > Salticidae > Maratus > Maratus speciosus. The sequence continues at coordinate 175,195,083 of OZ010797.1, forward strand.
TCGGACGCCATTTATGAATTTATGAACTTAAAATATACATAAAGAAGTCAATTAACCTCTTAAAACACAATTTATTTACCGGTAAAGCTTTTTACTTTCTCCCATAAAAATATTCAAAACATAGCCAAATTTCTAATTCACGTTAAATGATATATAAAAGTTATCATGAGAATAAAAGATGAGAGGATAACAAAAAATAAATAAACATGGACAATAGATTTAACATCCTCCCACCTTTTTATTATATATTATAATCAAAACTTCACATTAAATAAATACAACATTTACATAAACATCATAAATCGAGTCATTCTGGAACCTTTATCATTCTATCAGATCTCGTCTTTTTAATTTGTGATTCGTCTTTTGGAGTTTCAACCGGATTTTCATTCAAAGTTGGTTTAGGAAAATTGTTTTCAGTAAAATCCACTGATGACACTTCCAGAGGGTAAATTCTTTGAATAAGCCGAATCATCTGCAAATGAGATCTTTGTAACTTCAAAAGACGAATTTTTTCGTCTTTTCCCTGAATGAGCTCTGTAATCCGTCCTAAGGGCCAATTGATCCTTTTCTTGTTATCTGCTCCCACTAAGACTATATCTCCTACAGAAATTGAACGTTGCAATCGTCTCCCATTTGTTCATTGGATAAGGACACCCAAATATTCTGATCTAAATCGATTTCTGAGCTCTTTTTGTAGTTCTTGCCTATATTTAAGTGTTCGAGTGATAGAACATTCCTCAACTGCATCAACGTTTGGTAAACCACATTCATAAATATCTTTCAAAAACATGTCCGGTGATATGGGTTTGATGGATTCTTTCTCAGACATGTAAGTTAGTGGTCGCGAATTTATAATGCTTTCGCAGTTAGCTAATACAGTTATCATCTCTTCATAGTTCAAACAGGCTTGTCCTAAGACTCTTTTTAATAGATCTTTCATCAATCTGATGAGCCTCTTCCACCATCCGCCCCACCAAGCAGCAGTCGAAGGGTTGAATTTCAATTTGAAAGAATTTATTGTTCCATACTTGTATGTGATTCCAGTTAAATCTTTTTAAAAAATTGGATGCACCAACAAAATTGGAACCGTTTTCGCGATATATAACAGAACATCTTCCTCTACGAGATACAAATCTTCGTAAATCCATTAAAAATGACTCTGTAGAAGCTGAAGTCACAAGCTCCAAATGCACAGCTCTGTAGACGGCACATGTAAATAAGATAACCCAACTCTTCTGTTTATTTTTAAGAAACAGAGGGCCAGCCAGATCAATGCCGATAATCTGAAATACTGCTGCATCTTTCACTCGATTTTCTGGCAGAGAAACTGGAGAAGATTCTAAATTCTTCGAATTAAATCTTTTACAAATGGTACATTTTGATAGAACAGAGCTCACAGTTCTTCTTCCATTCAAAACCCAGTATTTTTCTCTAAGCAAATTTAGAAGAATCTGAGGACCTGCATGACAATTTTTGCGGTGGTAACGTAAAATTAATCGTTTGACAACTGCATGATTTGAAGGAACAACCATAGGTGTGAGGAAATCCATATTGTCTTGTCTATACGTAATCTTAGTCTTTACACATATTATGTCTTGTTCATCCTTAAACGTCTCCAGAGTTTTCAATCTCCCCTCAGTTTCATGCAGGGCTCGCAGCGTTCCTAAAATTTTCGCACTTTGCTACCACTAAATTCAAATGATAATCTTTATTCTATAATTCTGTTATAGATGTTAAAAGTATCTACCACGAAGAATTCTAATATAAAATACTGGTAGCAAAGTGCGAAAATTTTAGGAACGGTGCGAGCCCTATTCATGGGAAAAACATTCCTTTTGTATCATCCAAATTATCTTCGTTTCTGCTCTCTTAAATTCAAGATTTATCAATTCTCCTTTGATCTGCTCCTTTGAATTAGAAGAATTATATCTGAAACGAAGTATCCAACCAACAAGACGTATGAATTTCTCATAACTGGAAAAATACTGTTGTGTACTGGAAAAAATGTTAGATTGTATAAACGTGTATTTCTGCATAAAAATATTTGTATTAAAAAAATTGGGAAGTTGGCAACTATGGTAAAAGTAATTTTTTAAAAAGTCACGCAGACACGGATATGCATAGATTTAACAATATACATTGGTGCACCTTTAATCTTCGGCTTTTCATGCTCTTCAGTAGGGCTGGTATACTTTTCTGTGTATATAACAGGGATATTTTATTTTTGTTTAACAGAATCTTTGAAGTTTTACTTTGGATTTTCTTTTAAAATTACAGAATTTTTTTATGGAAATCTTTGGTATGTATTTATAATTTTTCCAAGTTGTTTGTTTTAAAGCTTTTTCTCATTTAAAATATTTCAGTGTTACGTAATACATTTACATCTGACTCCATATAAGATTATATATGCAAAGTATCAGCATGCATATTGGCGTTTTAATACATGGCAGGTTTATTTATCTTATTTAGAACAAACGCTCATTGAGTTTTAAATTATATTACTTTTTCTAATCCGTTTTCATTCGAATGTATTTGTATAAATGATGAATTGATGGATTTGTATATGTAGTCATTTTGGAATTTCATGGCTGTTAAACATACAATCTTAGAAATGTACTTTTCGCATAAATATTATGAAATATTCTTTTAACACATTGTATGCGGCAAACGTAAAAATACGTATTTGTGAATTGGGGATAGAAATTATTACTGGAACAGGATATTTTGCAAGGACGAAAAATGAAAGTGTAATCCAAGCATGCTTATATCGGATTTATTGTGAGAAAATATTAATTATCTGTGGCATTTATAATCGTAAATTTCGTGATCATTTTTGAAAACAGGGTTGCCAGTGTCCCATTTCTTTTTAATTCTGAATTCATTCTAATTTAACACTGAAATTTCAATTAGCCCCAAAAATAAATATTTATAATATTTGTTTTGCTTAACCCTTAATTCTCGCTCCCGTCATATTCACGGGCTATGTCTTTTGCTCAAATTGTTTGATTCCCACCTGTTTTATAAAATAGTGAAATAGCTATATTTTAGTATCATTTTTACTGTCATTAAATAAGATGAATATTTCTTTTTCATAAAAGTGGTGCCAATAAGCAATTTGAATTATTCGACCGTAATTTAATTCGAGCGTTAATGGGTTAATGGCTAATTATTTATGTCATATATACATGCACAGAAGCCAACATTTTAAAATTATTTCGGAGTCTAATAAAATACTAAAATATTTTTATCCGGATATTTCATGTAATCAAAAATTTCAAAATGTAATCTAAAATGTACCGTATCGAAAGAAGACAATGTTCCTTATATATCTTTTCCGGTTTGAAACATGCTCGTCTTGGATCAGACTCCGGAATAATCAACCCTCTCGCTGCGTAATTGTTTTATCAAAAGAGCTTCACGACGAGCGTCTTTTAAGAATTTGTATTCTTTTGTCATCGGTTTTTCAAAACTAATTTTTTTTTATAATGTAAATGGGAAAATGCTCCGATTAAATAAGACAAAATTTACAATAAAAAAATAACTGGTGGGAATAATCAAGGAGGGTTAATTAGACGAAAAAATGCATGAGAGGGTTAATGGATGTTGGCATATTATATGAAGTAAACATATTTGTGAATCTGCTATAAATTGGAATGTCTAAATTTAAAAAAAAGGTCGAACTCACAACCCTGTTTAACCCCTTGAGGGGCGGTGCGATATATTTTATCTCACCTACGATTAATAAAGATTTCCACCAGAAAAATTTTATTAAATTTTACTTTTCTAACTTTGGTGTATGAAAGGTCGAAAAATTGCTTTTCCTTCTTTTGCAATAAAATTTTTCGAACATTTCGGTGCGAATTCAACATTACAGAAACACAATTACTTGCCCCCAAGGGGTTAACCCTCTCGCTGCGTAATTTTTTTATCAAAATACCTTCAAAAATTGCGTATTTAACCCCCTTCGCGACGAGTGACTTTTAAGAATTTTTATTTTTTGTCACCGGTTTTTCAAAACAAAATTTTTTTCTAATTGAAACTGAAAAATGCTCCGATTAAATTAGACAAAATTTACAATAAAAAAATAACCGGTGGGAATATCAAGAAGGAGTTAATTAGACAGAAAAAATGCATCCCCGAAGAAATCTCGTGTTGCGCAAATTTTGCTACTTTTACGCTGCCCGAGGAAATCTCAGTTTACGCAGCGAGAGTGTTAAGAAAAGGGCCCGCATATAATGCGTTAAAAGACTTTTTATAAAAGGATAATACTTGTTGTGTAATATAGACTGTTTTCTTAAAAATTAAATCCTGTCGTGTTAAGACTGACTACAATCTGACAGAGTCAGAAAATTTCGGCCAGTGCAGATATCTAGGTTATAAATACCACTATTTATTTATAATATATTCGATCTTACGTAATCATGATTCCTACTGTCAAAAATGATTTCAATTACGATATACAGGGATGAGAATGTCCCAACCCAAAAGGTTGATTTTCACCATTAAATTGTAATAGTATTTCTCGCCTTATTTAATTACAAAACTGAGATTTAATAAAGCAAAGAATTCTATTAAAATTTAATGGTTAAAATCAACGGACCGCTCTCATCCCTGGATATAGAAATAGCGGTGGCCATACCCCTCCAACATCCATTTGGCTACGAAAGTAACTACTTTAACATCATTTACTGAATCAGTCGGTTTTTATCGAAATGTATCCCTCTGAAACTGGGATCTTAAACCCACGTCCAGAGAACCACGTGGGTTTTTCAGTGGCCCCCGCCAAGTTTGGAAAATCCTTATCTGAACACTTTTTCTGCTTCAAATATACTTGTTTTGAAACAGAAAATTTATTTAATAAATGTTTTTTGTTTGTGTTATTTATTTGATTCACTTATTATACGTAAGGATTTTTCAAAAGATTTATTCAACATTATAAAAAAAAATGTTACATTTATTAGCTATGCGAATCTCCTCTACAACTCAGAAATCAAGAAATAAGGAAAATGCCAATCAGCGAATACACACTTTCTCACATTAACTTAAATAATGGCGAAGTGAATTTGATATTTTCGTGCCGTAAAACACTGAAACATTTTTAGACCGATAGTACTAATATATGCTAACAGCTCGTGATGCAGTGTTGTTGTTCAAAAATCAGATTCCTGGAAATCCATTTTATTTATGTAAGAACGTTTGCCTTATTTAAGGGGTCTCAGGACTCTTAATATTGAAAAAAAGGCCATTTTCAACATTTAATATCATAAAATGTATATGATTTTAAAACACAATTTTTATTGGGATGAAAGATATGAGTGTGTTCTTTCATTTCATGTCTTTAAAAATCGCAAGATGCAGAAATAGCATTTATAGTGTGCTCCAAACTATCAGACATTTGACGAACAGGAAATAGGTATAACTGCTTACGGGCAGGATTACAAAATAAATATTGAAACTGCAATGAAAATTTGAGTGCCTAATTTATTCAGATTATAATAATCACCCTGAACCTATATAAATTAGTATTTCAAGCATTTTTATATTTTAATACAAAGTTGCATTTAGCTAATACAAAATTTTGAAAATTTCAACAGTATATTCACCTAAAAAATATTTTTTTGAACAATAAAAAGGAAATTTTAGGTTCCGTTTATACAGACTAATAGGAAACATATGTTTTGAAAATCTCATGAAAAAATATTCAGTTGTTTTCGAGATATCCTGCGCGTTAGGCCCAAAAACGCCATTTGGAGAAAAATGACTTAAAAGTTTCGGAAATGCCGCTTCAGCTTGTGAGCGAGTTTATATAATTCTAAAAGCCATAATTTCTGGTCTAATGGGAATTATAATGAAACAATTGTAACAAAATTTTCAAAAAAAAGTATGTTAATAATAATAAAAAATGATAAAAAATATTAAAATTTCGAAAATTTTGAAGCTTTATGAGTACTGAGACTCCTTAATTAGGTTACAAAAGGGAATATTGTCAATGTTTTATAATTATTTTCAATCGCGACCCGTCTTCTCTGCTTAATGTTGGAAAATATTAAAAATCTGCCCCAGCTGCAAATTTTATTGATACATCATTTTTTAAAACATTTTTTATAATTATTTTCTTTGAGGAACGCATGTTCTCTACGCAATGCTGGGGAAAAACTAAAAATCTGTATTATCTGCATATTTATTTTTTTTTTCAGAAATTTTCTCACATATATTTATAGGTATTTCCCTTTGTAATTATTTTTCTATAAATACTGTCGGGGAAAGGCTAAAAGTATCTCTCATCTGCAGACCTCATTTATACAGCAATTTTCCTTATATATGCTTTAAAGATATTTTCAACTGGCATCGCATTTTCTCTATGTAATGTTGGAAAACTTAAAAAATCTCCCTCATCTGCAGGTTTTTTTTTTTTTTTTTTTTTTTTTTTTTTTTTTTTTTACCATTTGGAAAAATGGATATTGTCTTTGCCAGGGTAGGAAATCTAAAACACATCTGAAGGCTTTTATTGTTTAATCATCATTTTATTCGTTTTTTCATACAGTAATCTGTATTTCCCTTTACTTTCAACAGAGATGGACAACAGAGTGTTGCCACTCTGACAAAAAAGTAATAAAAACTACAAAAAAAAATTAATAACTCAGAAACAAATTGAGATACAGCTTTCAAACAAATTGCATTTAAAAGTACATTTTTTTATCCCTACGATGGTGTAAAAAGTAATATTGTGGGATGTGCAGAAGTTTAAGAAATAAATTTCATTTAAAATGGGTTGTCAGATTTCTTGGAAATCTGACCATGGAAAAGCCCTTTCCCGAACAGTCAATGAAATGCTTGGATAATACGTAAGTTTCAGGTGGATAATACGTAAGAGTCGCAGACGATTTCTGTCGCTTGCAATTTTTACGTGTAATAACACTATTAATGTTTAATTCATGGCGTACGTAATGGCGTACGAAAAAATCATTTTCCAACTGGTCGTTGTAATTTGCTAAATTGCATTTTTTTTTCTTTTTTGTACTCCTACACGGAACGTTTGCAAAAAATATGTCCTTAACCCATTAAGGACCAGCATGTTTTACAGGAATTTTATTCAGTTCGCACCACTTTTTGATAAACACTTGCTTTTACTTTAGGAATCACTGAAATGTGTTAATTAAATAAGGCAAAGTTTACTTTTCTCTTTTACCGGTATCAAAAAGATTTTAAAAACCACAAATAAAATGTTGTGAAAACGCAACGTCAGTCTTTAATGGGTTAAAAAGTAAAGTATTAATTTACTTTAGACACCCAATCGCGTTTGGATAATTCATGACCTGCAGGAATTTAAGAATCCATTCATCCACTTTGCAAGCCCCTCGTGAGAAATTGAAGGTCCCTATAGGTGCAAAAAGTGACTTTTTCGAAAGGCATGTGGATATATTTTACCCAGTGTTGCCAGATAGTCAAAAGTCAATTTCCCCAAAATTTCTGAAATTTTCCCCAAATCAGTGTTTTTTTTCCGCAAAAGTCCCCAACTCAGTTTTTACTCAAAAAGTGAATTTTTAAATTTTCAATTTACCACTATAAAAAATATTTAAGAAATTTAAGCTAAAAAATTTTCCCCAAATCAAGCCCTTTTTGAAAAAATTCCCCATTTACAAAAAACAAACTTTTAAACTGGGCTGAATTATATTCTGTAGCTACATTAAGAGAATGAGTGATATATTTTTCAGTGACAAGTTATTTTACGTTTGTTTTTAAAAGTATTGTCTAAAAATGTTGGACTTCTGTTACATTAGCTCCATTGCTTTAAACAATCTCTTATCAGTTGCGATTTGAATGAATCCGAGATGGTACGCTGTTTTAATTTTTTTTGTCATCCTTATACTGAAGTACAAAATCATAATGCAAAGTATTTCCGCTGTATCAATCGATGTGCGATGTGTGATGTATATTATAAGAGAAAAACATCTGTTTTCCACATATTTAAATTATACTTTTTTTTAAGTACGGCGAAGGAATTTTTCGTTAAAGTCCTGCAAATTTTGTCACGTGCAGGTTTAAGCTGTTTAAGACTTTAGAGCCTCATGCATCTGTAATATGTGTAAACTGTAATGTAGTAAACAATGAACACGACCACATCCACCAGAATAATGATTGATATTTCCGATTTCTGGATTGTATTTTCGTTTTTCAAATCAAAATTTAGTTCGAGACATAACCAGTTTTTCTAAAGGACTAAAAGAAATCTTTACGGAAAAGGGTAAAAAAAAAAAAAAAATCCCCAAGTTTTTCCCCCAAATTTTTGTAGTCCCCAAAATTTTCTCCGCTTACTACTTGTCCCCAAAAAATTCCCCTAAAGTTTTAAATTTCCCCAAAATGGGGACAAAATCCCCAATCTGGCAACACTGATTTTACCATACCTCTTCACAACGAATGCGGATGTGATGACTTGAACTGAAAGTTCTCTGAGCCAAGGGAGTTTATGTGAAGGCCAATATAAAATTTATATCATATAGTTATCGTTTAATATTTGTGGTTTATAAACTTATTTTCTAAGTCGAGGTTTGAAAAACTTATTTTCTAAGTCGAGTATTGCTGAAACTGCTCAGTGTTAAGTAACTCTGTATCTGCAATGTTCAACATAGATCAGATTTTTTGGAAAAATTTTATTTGAAAATATGAAAATGTAATTTTTTTATCATTTATCAAACAAAGTTATAGAACTAATATTTTGCTTAAGAATTCTTTTGAAAATCATGATTAACACTTATTGGTAAAAAAAGTGTTTCACCGGCCTTCAAAGTGTTAAAAAATGCGGAATCGATAAATTATTTAATAACATTTAATTAGTGTATTTTCAAAATAGTACAGTCAGTCAGGGTAACTTTGAACCATGGTGTGCAACTCTGCACCACCTCCTAATTTCCAGTATTTTTGACTCCAAAAGACTAAATAAACTCCAGAACTGTGCTCTGTTGGCAAGGTTCTAAACTGCGATTTCTACTCTTTATTTTAGAAAATAAATTAGCAACATTATTCGCAATTAATTGCACCATCTAACTATTTTTGTGAAGTACTGTTTTCAAGTTAATTTTGGATGCTGTTTTGAAGTTGTTGTAATCCAATTAAATTTTCATAGTAAGTAACTATATACTCATTTATCAGACATATTATTATCTAAATGTTGTAAATATGTTAATATTTTGTGATTATTTATTTATTAATAGTTAATAAAATGTAAAATAAGAAGGCAGTAACATTTACCACATTTTCAGGGTAACTTTGAGCCGGCTCAAAGTTATACTGATTTTTTTATAATTTACTGATTATAGGTGCTACTGTCAAAAATTTCCCATATTTGCACGTATATTTTATATAAATGCCGAAAGTGAGCATTAGATATAACATGTAAATATTTTCACAAATATGTGTAAAATACATAAAATTCATTTAAAGGAGTTCTTCGGGGCGGAGCTACTCAAATTTGACATTTCATACATTCGACATTTTTTATTCTTGTTTGAATAATACTAGTACTAATATGTATTACTGTAACTATGGATATATTATTGAGTTAAAACATGGAAAATAGTTTTTCTCTGCATTTTTATGTTTTATATGAACAATAAATATTTTTTTTTCTAAATATTCATGGTTCTCTTCTTCCACTTTTCTTATGACTAATATTTGTTGTAATATCATAAATTATACAAATCTTGTGATGTTGGGAAATGTAAATTCGGAGTCTTTACATAGCTGAAAATTTTTTTTGGGGTTCAAAGTTGTTCTAACTACAATACTTTTTTTATAATGAATTATTTTAGATAATATTTATCATATGGTGCGCAGTTACCCTAAATGTCTGGGTAACTTTGAACCAGGTTAAAAATTCATTTTTTATATCTTTTATCATTAATATTCCTTAATTTTTGATAGTCACACAATAATTTAGGCTAATTTCTTCTCTTTTATGCCCCTAGTTGCAACAATATTCTTAAAATAAGAATGCAGCATATGATAATAGAGAAAATGCGGATCAAAGTTACTCTGAATGACTGTAGTTAATAGAATAGAATTTACGTGATTTTTTTTTTCGAAAATTGTTAAAAATGTTTTAACTTTTATATTTTTTGACTAAAATAACAAACAAAAAAATCTAACTGAATATTTTTTTTCGAAAATTGTTGTTTTGATTATTGGATTGGATGTTTCGACCAGGAAAAACACGAAAAAAAAAAAAGATACACTTGACAGTAGTATTTAAAATGCTGCATCATATAATGTATAAGTTATAAAGTTATTCCTTCAATATGGTATTAGAATGAAGCTTTCCTTTCCCCGAAATTAAAAAAAAAAAAAAAAACCACTTTATTCATTGATGAACCGTGTGAGATTCTAAGCACTAGATGGAAAGCAATGAACAAATTTTCGGAATATTAACGTCTACAAAGAGGTGGTACATAGTAGCAGAAAATTAAACAAAAAAGGTTTGGCACCGTCACGAGTAATAAACGTGTTCGATTTTAAGGGGTTCGGAACACAAAATCTTCAAATTTTCTAAAAAACTTTTATTGCATTAAAAAGATATCTGTTATTATCTGCTTAAAATGAGGTTTAAATCGTGTTTCTATCTTAATTAGAATAGAATATATTATTTTTTATTGTTTGTTTTGATTTGTTTTCAAAATCTACCTTTCAAGCAATGGTTGTCGTGGAACCGATTTCTTGTGAAAATTGCGTTTTTCTTCATGATGGGTTTTTTCACCGTTTCTCGTATTTAAATTTCTATAACTCAAGAGCCGTTAAAGGTAAACGGTTCAAACTTGGAACATGTCTTTTTCAATTGTTTTACTTTAATTTTGATTCAGCAAATTTGAAAAAGGTATTTACGTTTAAAAATATGATTTTCTTTTTAAAAGTTACATCATTTATTTTAAGATTTTTACTTTAAATATTTTTAATTTATATTTAAATTAATATTTTTTAAAAATGCTGAATCAAAATTAAAATTTATATATTTCTGTTTTTATATAATATTTCGAGTTAATACTCTGTAAATAATATTTCGAGTTATAACGATTTTAAATTACCCGACTTTTTTAATAAATTTTAAATTTTAAATAAAAAAAATACGAGAAGTTTTATCATGTGATTTTGTTAACAAATGATATGGTTAACCCTTCCAAAAAATTCAAAATTTTAACTCAATAAATAAAAATTGTTTTAAAATATTTCCCGGACCCCCTTAACCCCTTAATTCTCGCTCCCGTCATATTCTCGGGCTGTGTCTTTTACTCAGATTGTTTGATTCCCACCAGTTTTATAAAATAGTAAAATTGGCTATATTTTAGTATTGTTTTTCCTGTAATTAAATAAGGCGAATATTTCTTTTTCATAAAAGTGGTGCCAATAAGCAATTTGAATTTTTCAACCGTAATTTAATTCGAGCGTTAAGGTGTTAATAAGCGATATCAAGGCTCCCACATGAGCGTTCTTTTGAAAACCATTTTCTTCAAACAAAAATCTTCTTTCTAGATTTGTATTGCCAATTTTGTAGAAACCTATCCCAAAGTTTTTAATAGTTTCTAACAAAGTTTTAAAGTGTTTATGAATTGGGTTTGTCTGTCCGTGCTCTAACTGGCAAAACTTTTGTGCGATTACCATGAAATTGATTTATGGTATTGGGGTTTACTATGACATGTTCGGCATTGAAAATGAAGTGTGTAGAACTTATGGTTCATTTACAGGGGGCACTGAAAAGAATTCTATTACATTACGGCCTATGAAAAAAAATCGTTTGCGGTGTATATTAAAGATATTACACCACTGTAACCCTTTGAGGGGCAAGTAATTGTGGCTCCGTAATGTTGAATTGACACCGGAACTTTTGAAAAAATGTAGTTTACGATAAGAAAAACAATTTTTCATATTTTTCCCATCAAAGTTATAAAAGTGAAATTCTGTTAAATTTTTATGGCATAAATCTAATTTGTTTGAATATAATTTATCACGCCACCCCTCAAGGGATTAAAATATTGAAAATTGCATATATCACCGAGGTGTACTAGAACCGCTTACTGTAGAATCTGGTGTGCATATAATTAATTGTTCATTTACAGAGACACACAAAAGTGTTACATTACTGGCTATGAAGAATAATTGCTAGCAATGCTTTTCACTTGTGGTGCGCGTTTTAAAATTTAACGATTTTTTCGCATATTACTTGGTGTTTGTAAATTTTATACACCATATACAGGGATACACAAAGAATATAGATTACATATTCGTTTATTGGTTGAAATTGTTGAATGGGAATCTTAAACTGTGCTATGCGTTTAATTAAAGTAACTTTTAGCATTCGATGTAGTGTTAAATACCCATCTATAGATCATATACAGGTATGAACAAAAAAATATTCGTTGTTTTTCCAACTATTGATATCCAGTATTCTGAATGTGTTAGAAAAGGTTTAATAATCTATGATGAACGCGTAATTTTTCGTTTTTGTTTTTATTACAAATGCTGTACTAACCTAGCACGAAAACTATTTTCTTGTCATAACTGGTATTCACACAAAATGAAACAGTGGCAAGCCTGCGATAAAATACTGTATACACTCTAGTTAAGTTGTTCCCCTGCTTCCAGAGAATTAATATTTTACACGGGTTTTTACATTTGTATATGAACAGCAACATTTCCGGGTAGTTCCTTCACCATATTTAATCGTACAAGATTATTGTGTCTGTGATTAGAAAGGAACGTACAGTTCTACGAAAAGTTTTTAATGATAGTTTTCGCCTTATTTAATTGTAAAAGATTGCAAATTCAGTAATTCAAAATAGAAATAGAAATATAAAAAAAAAATAGCCGGAAAGGTTTCTGGGAAGTTCCAAGGAGTTTTTCGATTATACGCATTTTCGATCGACGCATTTTCGATTATGCAGGATAAAAATTATTATTCAGGTTTCTAGATACTACTCAGAAGTACAGAATGTGAACTCCGTGTCATTGCTCTTAAAGTAAGAGGAGTTGTCTTAAATGAGAGTACTCGTAGTAGGCTTAGGCATAACACTAAACTTTTCTCCTTTTTCTTAACATTTAAATGTAATTGTAATTTTTATTTAACCCTTTGAGCTCTGATGGTTGAATTTCTTCAAAATTCCCAAATGTCACATTGGCACCAGTATTTTGAAAACAAAAGATTCGGCTTAAAATATACACGAAAAAAAAAATCGCATTAGCCAGTTCAGAACTGGCATCTTTTACACAAAATTTATTCGTTTGGCACCACTTGTTGTTAATTATTTGACTTAACACTATAACGTCCGGAAATTTTACTCAAGTTTCATAAAAATATTTTACCCCAGAATTTTTATTTAAAATTATTTGACAGATTTATTTAACGTAAATCCGCGTTTTTAACATTTAACTTATTTTGTGAAAGAATTTCTGGTTCCAATTGACATTTAATCATATGGTCGGAGTCGAATTGACCCCTTTCGGACGTTCTAGTGTAACCTTTATAAATGACGAATATTTCGTAATTAAATAAAATCAATTTTACTTTTCTTTTTTACTGGTATCAAATTCAAGCGTTTTAAGACCTTTTTGCGGATATATGCATATATGCACCCATGGTCCCGTTTCAAATAAATTTGATCGAATATTCCGGTGCCATTGTGACGTTTGGGAATTAAAATTAAGTCGGAAGAAATTCAACCATTAGAACTCAAAGGGTTAATTGCCGGTTTTTTACGATTGAATATTTATAGATTAGCATTTAGTTGTAGGCAAAAAGCGTAACAGTTGCCAGATAACTGCCGAATTTTGGCATAATTTAACAATATAAAGTAATGTACTTATAAATATTAATATATATTATAAAATATGTACCCATTCTGCGGTCTGCTTTTTAATAAAAATTATATATATATATATATATTCTCTCCTTAAGTATAATTTTTAAACAGTTGTCAGAAAAAACACGACCAATGTTAATTAAGCGAGTTTTTTTATTTGTGAGAAATGCTTACTATTTTCGAATAGTGATATTTAACTAGACAGTACCCGTCAAGATTTGACGATAAATAACTTGAACGTTTCATTAGAACGATTCTTGAATTTTTTATTAGTTGCTTTTAAATTAATTATTGGTATAGTGACAAATTTCTAGGTTGCATAAGTGATTCCCATTTCTTTAAGGCGATAGATGGTGCTGTCAGCCAAACCTATTCAATGAAGTCAAACAATTTTAAGTTTCTAATTTACAACCAATTATGCTTGCTTTATTTATCAGAAATTTACCTAAAAATAATGGGTAGAGCATTTATTTTTACTTACTACGGTCTCAATGCTTTTGAAAAAAAAAATAACAATATTTATTTTTATTTATTTATTTTAACTACACGACCATTAAAAGTTGACATGAATTTTATTTTTATCAGTCTCGTGCTCTAAAAGCCTAAATTCAAATCTTGATGCAGCTAACGATTCATAATGTATTTTTTATTACTTGAATTTTATTTTGCATTTTTTTAAATATTAAACCTGAGATACATACTTGCCAACTTTTACGTTTTTTTCTTATCACTAAAATTTAATAGAAGTGTTTCACTTCTTGAATCACTTATCAGTGGCTTAACAGTGTTTGCATTTTGAGGGGCTTCCGAGTTGTCAGCAACTTTACGCCCAGTCTATTGATGATTGTCTTATAATGAATGAGCCATTGGGATAAAAAAGTCTAACTGTAGTATAATGCTACCATAAAAATTTTAATAAAATAAAGATTATAAAAAATAGAAAAATACTTTTAAAGAAAAGTGGTATTATAGAGATGAAATAGTAAGAAGTCTTACTGCAGAGTTAGCCGATTAAGTCTGAAATTACTTTTTATTAAATTTTAGTGGCAAAAAAAAAGCGTTAAGTTAGCAGCTACGTAGATATCAAGGTCAATTCTTTTATAGTTCTTATACGAATAATTTTTTTTTCTTTCCGTTTTATTTTTTATTTTTTACGAAAAAGAAGGGCAAACTTTTCTTTCTGACTCACACATATTCTTGATAACGGTCAGAAAATATAACAAAAATCATAGATCAGCTCAATTTATTTAATTGATAATTACATGCAAAATATTTTAGCTTAAATATTACAGAAATCATTTTGCCGGGTGTTGGGATCTAACCTGCGCCTTCTACAAAAATCCAGAGCCTTAAACTGCTATGTCACCAGGAACGCGTTCTACTTATCTCTAAATTGAATATGTTCGTAAAAGAGTTGATGCATGTGCAGATGTCCCGGTTTCGGCATACTTAATTTTTTGCATTCGCGTTTTAATATATATGATAACAGTATTAATATTACCCTATTTACTTAAAGTTTCAGTGCTCCGATGTGTCCAATTTTGAATTTCAGTATTTATGAAATTTTTCGTGCTGCCAAATTCGACAAAAGATTGGCCAAAAAGAAAAAAAAGGCGTTATTTTTGCTACTGTTACTAACACTATTTTAAAAGAATAATCTTTGTTGCAGATCATAATCTTTTTCTATTCCAGATATTAACCCATTAACACTAGAACGCCCGGAAGGAGTCGATCCGACTCCGATCATATGATTAAATGCCAACTGGAACCAGACATTCTTTCATAAAATCTGTTAAATTTAAACCACGCAAATTTACGTTAAATTAATCAGTCAAATAAATTTAAATAAAAATTCTGGTGTCAAATATTTTTATGAAACTTGAGTAAAATTTCCGGGCGTTCTAGTGTTAAGTGCCATTGCTCCCATTTTGGGAACATTAATTTGGGATTTTTTTCTAAAATGAGCATTTTATATATTGTCAAAAAGTTTATGTTATTTGTATTATGAATATATGAGATCACTTTGGTAATTTTTTAAAAAAGTTTCATTTTCAATTTCTATTTTTTAAAACTTCTTTAAAAAGACGAAATTTAGCTTTTTGACCGCTTTCGCAAGAATTTTTTTTTTTTAAATATATTATTAATAAAAATTATAATTTTTATTTAAATTATGTTTATAACTATCTATTGTCTAATACTGCCTAAATCCGTAGTTAATAAGTATAATAGATTGATCATAATTCATGAAAGAACGAGTTGCTCCCGTAACGGGAGCAATGGCGCTTTCGTTAGTTTTTAAGGCCAGACGGAAAGTCTCAAATTAGGAAGACCCAATACGGTGCTTTTATTATGAGCGTGAAAATAGTCTATATAGAAGATTTAGAAACGTTTTTTTATCATTCCTAGCAAACTTTTCTTGGAAGTGTTACTCTTAAAATATGTTTCTTACTTTATTAGATATATTCTTTTTGCTAAAAGATATACTTTAGCAGGCTTTTTTTATTTTTATTTCGATTTTAAGGAGAATATACATGTGAAATTTTTAACTGTGTCTCAAGTTTTGGATTATTTTGAACAAGTAGGTTCACAGGGCTCGACTAGCAAGTTTCTGTGTCCAGGACTCTTCCAATTCTTCGTGCCCCCTTAGATTGGTTGATTTACTGATTCTAGTTTTTTTACATGTTACACGCTTATTCTTTATCATTTCATCGCATTAATACCTCAAATATCACATTTTTTCAGAATTATGACTTTTTTAATGGAAATTTAGATGAAATTATGAAAAATTTTGTGTCCCTCAGAAATTCGTGCCCAGGGCATGGGTCCCAGGTGCCCGTGCGATAGTCAGGGCCTGTAGGTTCAGATGATTATTGGCATCATCCGGAAATCGTTTGTTTGCCACCCGATCTCGGAATATTAATAGAGGAAAAATATGTAATAGAAAACAATTTATGCGACAATTTACTTCATTATATATCTGTTGAGGCTGCGCTTTCCGTACATTCAAAATCAAAAGTCAACGAAGAAATGTGTGATTGAATAATTAAAAAAAGAAAAAAAAATTAAACTCATAAAAATTTTTCAGTCGTCTTTCATATAAAATAGAGAGAAAAAATAATGTAATGATGAAAAATAAAGATATATGTAATGAAAATGCTTATAAAAAGAAAAATTGATTATTTTTATTATAAATGTAAATGTTTATTATAATTGTAAATGTAATTTATCTCACTTTCTCATAAAATATCGGTTTTAGAATGATATAGTTCTTTTTATTTTAAAAGAATTGAAAAATAACTGTTATAACTACACGATGCATAAGTTTATTTTTGTAAAAAAATTTACCCCCATTAAGCGCCATTGCTCCCATTTCGGGAACATGCTGTTTTTCATAAATAATCAAATTATTTTAATTTTTTTTTCAGAAGTACTTTAAGGCCATCCTGTGCATTAAGGAAAAACAATGATTCCATAAAAAAAAAAAATCGGTTAATTTATATAGCGGCTCTTAATGGGTTAAACATACATTTTTTTATTACTATTTAGTCGTAGTAAAATAAAATAAAAATAATTAGGAACGCTGCGGGACCGCCAGGGGTCATATGCTTCAGAAATTTTTTAAGGACAAATATCAGTATTTTTAATAGAAAAATAAATGTAGGTTAAACGCGCGTAATTTCGCCTGATTTAAGAAGATACTTTCTATAAGAAAATACAGGTACTGAAGTATTTCCTGGTCTTGAAATTTTAGGACATGTGCGAGCCATGGAGACCTGTAAGACTAAGTAAATATATAATTATAATTAATTTTCAGCATTAAAAAGCTATAATTTCTCTTAAATATTAATTTAGTTATTCACATCTAGTTTATTACCTAGAGTTTTCTATTTTCATTTAGAAAAATAAAGATTTTGAAATGCTGCTCAGTATGAAATGTCGATACTTAATTCAAAATTTTTTTATATTTTTCTTAGATGTTTTATTAAAATGTTTAAAATGTTTTAGGACATAGAAAATGTTTCATATCTAATTCAAACAGAAAAAAATACAAAACAATATTTTACGATAATCGAAGATTTCCGAGCTTTGTACCCAGTATTAATGATAAAAAATTTTATACATATTTTAAAGATACATTCTGTTTTAATATTTAATTGGGTATTGTATTTTTAATCGACTGGAAAGTGGAAATTTTTTAAAAATTAATATTATAACTTAAGTGATTAGAAATATGTTTAATAAACCAGAATTTAATATATCATTTTAAAATAAAAGTTACTGTAAAAAGGCTTTAGTTTTCACCATATCTATATATATATAACAGCCGTTCTCTGTGTGTATGTCCTTTATCCCTTTGAGGGGCACCGGTATATATTATATACCACCAACGATTAATGAAGTTTCACACCAGAAAAATTTTATTAAATTTTACTTTTCTAACTTTGGTGGAAAAAAAGCTGTAAAATTGCTTTTACTTATTTTGAAATAGAATTTTTCAAAGATTCCGGTGGGAATTCAGCATTTCACAAACGTAATTGCTTGCCCCTCAAGGGGTTATACAAATCTTCAATTTTAGACGGATTTGCACGAAACTTACTGTATATACGTTTTAGAACGTGGAAAAGATCTCTGTCTACTTTAAAAAATCATCAGACCAATATCTATCACTTTTTTCTATAATCTTTCATAATTTAACATTATAGAAATATCTCATTTTAAATTTTCAAATTCAATAGCTTCTTTCCTGTTGCCACACATCTAAAAAACTGCTCAATAATTAAAAAAAATTGATAACTCGAGTACTTTGTTTTATTAGCCAATAAATATTCAGACTCGATCGCTATATTTTTACATTTTTGAAATCGACGTCATTCTAATCAGAAAATGCACATTTTTCATATATTTATGCAAAAACTTTAACTAAGCATGTTTTAAAATGACCTTAGAAGTACTTTAGTTGAATGTTAAAATATCTATTTTAATGAAGTCGTTTCAATATCAAGAATCAAATAAGGAAAATGATAATAGTAAAAAAAAAAATCTTTTGCTAGATATGACGTCAATGTCATCAATATAATTTCAAACTGGCTCTAAAAACTGGATGCTGCAATTTATTCCCTATTTCTTTGTAATCTTTAATTATATCATTAAGATAAATGTTTTAATACCTGAAATGCAGTGATATCATTCTACGATTTGTATCGAATACGGTTATATAAAATACGATTTTTCTACGATTTATATTAAATAGAAATTATAGCTACTAATTTTTAGGGTAAGCTTTTTTTCTTTTTTAAACAAAATTTCATGACTGACAGATTTTTCTGTTAGACGTTGAAATAATGGGATGCATGATGTTTAGCGATCAAATGCAGTAAAAGCGTAATTTATGGTACGTTTAGGTTGTTGCCACCAACAATATAGTGCTAGGCGTTACTCATAGATATGTCTTTTCTTCATAATATTGTATTAATAGCAAACGAATATATCTTTCTGAATTGGGTTACAGGTATATTTAAAAATATATCCGTGATTGAAAATTAATTTAAAATGGATAAACAATCCGTAAATTGAGATAAGCTTTTCAAAAAAATATTACTGAAAGTACTTTTTGTATTCTATTAGATTTTGGAATAATCAAATGTGCGATGTTTAACGGTCAAATTGCAGTAAAAGTTAAATTTATGGTAGGGTTAGGTTGTTGCCACCAACAATATGATGCTAGAGTTACTCATAGTTCATCAATGTCTTTACTTTATAATATTGCATTAAGAGCAAACAGGTATATCTTTCGTAATTGGACTTCATGTAGGGATGAGATTTCCACGTTTTTGCACACCGGTATATTCTTAAAGAAAATGTTGTTCTGTTAAATCAAGAGAATGTCCCGATTAAATGAAACATCATTTACTCTAACAAAATACTGTTGTGAAAAAATGCGGAAATCTTATATTCTGGATGCATGCAAATCAAAAATATCCATGATTGAAAATTACTTTAAAATCCATTCACATGAAAATATTGAGATGCAATTTTCAAATAAATTTCATTTGACAGAAGCTTTTTCTATTCGATAGTGTGAAAAACGAAATTGTATGATGATCATAAGTTAAAAAATTTTTAGTAAAGGCAAAATTTATGGGTTTAGGTCATTGCCATCATCTGTATAATGTCACAATTGGCATTGTGTTTGTAGTTTTTATAGTTATAGTGTAGTTTTTGTAGTTTTTAGTTAACCCCTTAATTCTCGCTCCCGTCATATTCTCGGTCTGTATCTTTTACTCAAATTGTTTGATTCTCACCAGTTTTATAAAATAGTGAAATTGGCTATATTTTGGTATCGTTTTTATTGTCATTAAATAAGGTGAATATTTCTTTTTCATAAAAGTGGTGCCAACAAGCAATTTGAATTATTCAACCATAATTTAATTCGAGCGTTAAGGGGTTAAACAGAGTGTTTCGGTGTCTAATATTTCTTGTGGTGTGTGCAATTGATTGTACATTTTATCAAGAATCAGAAAACTAATGTGAAAAAATGCACAAATAATAATGCAATATAAATGCATGATTGATCTGCACTGGAATAATAAAAGAATGAATATATCTTCCAAATTTTTGAAAAGAAGAAACAAGAAAAGTGAAATATCCGCTATAGACGGTTCACTTCTAAATACCAACATTTCTGTTCATAAATATTCGCCTTATATAAGTGCGGAAGTTCTCGGAAAATTAGGAAAAATAATACTGTACGAAAATAGTCGTATTAGAAATAAAATTTTAGTATTTCTCTTTCAGCTCTGCCAACATTAAATTTCATTTTTTTAAGTGTACGTAGAGGAAATAAAAACGAAAAGTGTTTTAAATAAAATGTTTCAAACGGTGAATGGATTGCTGAGTTAATTCTTGCTTTCAGATTAGCTTTCCAAGCTCGTATATCAATATTTTCTAAGCAATAGAACCTATAATGCGTTCAATTCGCACTACTCACTTCACAAGTGCGTGCTTTCTCGATTTTGTGATTTCGCAAATCTAAAAGCAACTAGTAATGTTAGCATAATTCAGAAATTATACATTATTGTTTATGCAGCACGTGTCAAAAGTTTAAGCACAACATAAAATTTCAAAATAAAATTTTATTATTGACTGAAAGTTACTTCCTTTTTCACGTGACCAACAAATTGTAGTTTTAAAAAGATAATTAACAGATATATGCTTTAAAATTTATCTCAAATAATAGAATTTATTGACATGACATCGCGGTGCTTAGGGAGTGCCGACGCGGCGTGCAACGCCGCCGCGCTTAACCTCCAACTAAATATGAAAAAGAACTAAGGATGAATTTCGAAACAATGCACGGCCTAAAAGTATAATTTGGAAGCTCTGCTGGAGACACTAGGGCCATTCCAGAGTTGAAGCACGAGGTTAAATATAACCTCTAGAAAAGGGGCGCATAAGGCATCCAAGAATTTTTTGGTTGCCCTATATTTCGATGTCACTTCACCGACTGGCGTAGGCAAAAACGGAGAATGTAAAGGTAGTAGGGTACCAACTAGCACAGGAAAGCTATAGCATAAGGTAGCCAAGCTTATCTATCTCTAAACCTTAAAGAAAAACAAAGGGGGCCACATAGCTCACTAATTTAGATATCAAGCCTAGTGCGCATTACAGGTCGCGGGTCTCCCGGTTTTCGCACAAACCGTTTAGCGTTGAAAAATGCTTTGTGGTACTAGACATCGAGAGATAGAATTTATTAGAAGAACAAAAATGTGTGTCAAAAGTTTAAGCAAGTAGTTCTTTAGTCTTTAGTAGAACAAGAATAAAAAAAATTAATACTTTATTATTGATCCATTCTGTGGAATTAATTTAAATATACGGTTTCCCATCGATAAAATGAGGTTCTGTATTATTTCTGGTTCAATTTTATACCACCAAATATTTAACTGAAGAATACTGATTTCCATTTGGATAAACTACATGAGTGAGAATGCCCCACATATTTTCTATAGGGTTTAAATCGGGGCTAATATCCGGCCATTTTAAAACAGATACTTTTTTCGAGTTAAGCAACGTTGAAGTTGAGTTTGAGGTATGGATCGAAGCATTATCATGTTGAAATAACCCTTTTTCTCTCCCCAAAATCTCGGCAACAGGGAGCAAATGATTGGCAAGTGTCTCTTGATAGTTTTCAGAGTTTTCACAACCACTGATGAATGCTAGAGATGTCTGACCATTGAAAGAAATACCCCCCTCCCATACTATTACGCAACCACCATTATGTTGTCGGCTAAATATACTCCTAGGTTCTTTGCGAAGACCATGCCAATAGTACTTAAACCCATCAGGGCCATCGAGGTTTCATTTTTTTCTCATCACTGAATATGGCATTCAGCCACTTATCACCAAATGACATATGCTCTTTGGCTAACTCTAATCAAGCTTCTTTATGGTGTCGTTTTAGACATAGTAACCGAGCCATTTTACGGTTTTTGGTGTATTCCAATTACAAAACTCTTTTATGAACAGTTTTTTCAATATTTGTCCCCCAATTGCATGTTTTATTTACGAAAGAGAGTAATTACCAGTTGAAGCCTAGTTTCTGATGTAGCAGTTTTCTCGCAAAGTAGTCACTCGTGGCCTTCCTGGACGGAATTTTTGTTTGAAATCATTACCAAGAGCCAAAACTTGATAAATACCTCGTTTTGATCTTTTTAATGCACTTGCAATTTTAGAAACAGACTTATGTTTAGCTCTCACACTCTAAATAATTATCACCTCCCCGTCTGAAAATTCTTTCGACTTAGGCATTTTGTACTCATCCAAAACAACAACTGACTGCTTCTTATGCACCCAGAAATCGTTTGCGTGCGCAACCGCTTACATCAGTCTGCAAAATTTGAAAAAAAAAACGATTTTGTGCTTAAACTTTTGAAACGGTTATTTTAGTTCTATTCTTAAACTCCATGGTTTGAAATAAAATTTAAAAGATAATTTTATTGAATATGGTGTTAAAACTGCTATTATTAACATATACAAGACAGATATTGAAATAAAGTGAATATTTTAAGTTTTATTTTAAAATTGTTATTGTGCTTAAACTATTGACACGCACTGTATTATAACATAAAGATACTATTTAATGTTTTTACTGTTTCATTTGGCAAAAAATTGCGTATTAATCACTTTTTAAAACTACTAGGGGGCTGTTCCCCCTACGAGCTACTCTCGCCAACCCACTATAGACACCGCAGATTATAAAAGCACGCTAATTTGATCAGCTTTAAAAAGATTTCGAAAGATTGAATTATAATTTAAAAAACAGAGGCACCCCTGTAAACGGACTTTTATTCATTTCTCTTTGATTGGGGAATTCTAAGGCCAAATCAGCTGCTGTTGAAATATACAATGGCTGTTTTCGTCTTTGATTAAATAAAATCAATTAAACATTTCATAATAAGGTAATATAAAATGGATGAAGTAAACAGAGTCTTTTTCTCCCGGTATTTTTTAACAAAGCGAAAAGAAAGTTATTTTAAATAAGACATTTTAAATGTATCATTTTTAATCTGACGTAATTTTCACCAAACTTTTCTTTCTCTTTTTATTATTCACTTGAAAATACTTTTGTTAGAAATAAAATATTATTTGCGCTGTTCTAACAAAAATAGTGGAAAAGATCATCTCAAAATATCAAATAAATGTCTTGCGCAATTTTTAAATTTAAATTGTTTTGTAATATTATTTTCTGTTCATTTTACGTAATAAGTGTGATGTGACTTAGATGTGACGTAATTTCTCCTATTTAAGACTTCTAACGCATGTTAATGTATTTATTATTTTACAAAATCCTTTCACTTTTAAAATTCACGTGTAAATATAGTTTTTATGACTTAATTAATAAGTTCCTGCTTTTGATACGCAATTATTTAATTATAATTTGAAAGGTTTTTTCTGTTTATAATAGTCAAGTGCAAATATTTTTTTTTTATTTGAAGCAAACATTATTGTTTGCGCTGTTTATACAGTTGGCAACAGTTTAAATTAATACCATTTTCTAAAATATGTAAGAAATATCTCTCGAAATGCTGAGAATTTTAATTTTAAATAGAAATAAAACCTCAAAAAATGAGTCAAATTAAAAAAATAAATGCAGTCTGCACACCGGGAATTTCTAACGTATACAATGATCTAAAAATGATTAAACTCCTGTCTATAGTTTTTGCTCCTATAAAACTTTTTCAATGGAACGATTTTGTCCAAATTTAACATTAACCCCTTAATTCTCGCTCCCGTCATTTTCACGGGATGTTTCTTTTACTCAGATTGCTTGAGTCCCACCAGTTTTATAAAATGGTGAAATTGGCTATATTTTAATATCGTTTTACCTGTCATTAAATAAGATGAATATTTCTTTTTCATAAAAGTGGTGCCAATAAGCAATTTGAATTTTTAAACCGTAATTTAATTCGAGCGTTAAGGAGCTATATATCTCTTAACCCATTTTGGGACGAACGACTCATATACGTACGGCATGAAGTGCTCAGAATTCTTGTTTTTCCTCACCAGTAAAATTTTACTGTAAAATTTGCCTTATTAATCTGCGCATTTTCTCGATTCATACATATATTTCTGTTTTTAAAACTAGGGGGCGATGCGCCCTACGAGCTACGCTCGTCAACACCCGTTCAGACACCGCAGAATCTAAAAGCACGCTAATTTGATCGGCTTAAAAAATATTTCGGAAGATTGAATTATAAGTTTAAAAACAGTGGCGATCTCCCTATAAACGGGTTTCTATTCATTTCTCTTTGATTGGGGAATTTTAAAGCAAAATCAGCGGCTGTTAAATGATACAATGGCTGTTTCCGTCTTTTATTAAATAAAATCAGTTGACATTTCAAAATAAGCTAATATAATATGAATTAAATAAACAGAGTCTTTGCCTCCCGGTATTTTTTAGCAAAGCGAAAAGAAAGTTTTTTTTTTAATGACACTTTAAATGTATCGTTTTTAATCTGACGTAATTTTCACTAAACTTTTCTTTCTCCTTTTACTATTCACATGAAAATAATTTTGTTAGAAATTAAATATTATTTGCGCTTTCCTAATAAAAATAGTTGAAAATATCATCTTAAAATATTACATAAATGTCTCGCGCAATTTTTTAATTTAAACTGTTTTGCAATATTATTTTTTGTTCATTTTACGGATTGTGTAATGTGACGTAAATGTGACGTAATTTCTCCTATTTAAGACTTCTAACGCATGTTAATGAATTTATTATTTTACAACATTCTTTCACTTTTAAAATTCACGTGTAATATGGTTTTTATGATAATTCTCAATGAGTTCCTGCTTTTTATATTTTCTTGTTTATAGTAGTCACGTGTAAAATAAATTTTTAATTTGAAGCAAATATTATTATTTGCGCTGTTTATACAGTTGGCAACAGTTTAAATTAATACCATTTTCTAAAATGTGTAAAAAAATATCTCTCGAAATGCTGAAAATTTGAATTTAAAATAGAAATAAAACCTCAAAAAATGAGTCAAATTAATAAACTGAGTGCAGTCTGCACACCGGGAAATTCTGACGCATAAAATGATCTAAAAATGATTAAATTCAGATATACAGTTTTTGCTGCTATAAAACTTTTTTAATGGAACGAATTTGTCCAACTTTAGCATTAAATATCTCTTTAAATATTTCTTCGATTTGAAAACTGTCCGCATCAGCGTGTTTATCAAACATTTCTCTATAATTCCACCGATTTTCATATTTTTGTATGCAATATTTTGCTTAATATTAACGAAGAAAGACCTCCGGTCACAAAAAATTCAAAACCGCCGGCGGCGGCGACAGCGGTAGTTACTTTTTTTTAGTATAGAGAGAAACGGTGAGAAAAAATTAAAAATTTCGTAAAAGGCTCCCGTTTCGAAGGGGTTAAAATAATTCTTCGATTTGAAAACTGTCTGCGTCAGCGTGTTTATCAAACATTTCCTTATAATACCACCGATTTTCATATTTTTGTATGCAATATTTTTCGTAATATTAAGGGAGAAAGATTATTTAGACAAAAGTACACTTTTTTATAGCGTTATTTACTGAAATATTATACAAACTATACTTCCAAAAATGTTTAAGTTGTATTCCGCCTGATGAATCTTGAACAACTAAGTAAATTGGACAGATTTCATAGTAGCATTTGAAAAGGTGCATACATATGCATATTTATACGCATCCTAAATTTGTAAAAAGAATTGAAATATCGTCTTTAACATTAACAAAGTTCCAATGTTTACGAAGTTACTTTGGCCTATTTGCTTTGTGTTGAGAAATAAATTGATCGTAACGTTATTCAACTGATTGTTAAAGTTTGTAGAGGATCGCATTGTCCAATAACCCCTTTTGGGTTCCTGCACGTTCTGCGCAACATAAAAATATAGAATGAATAAAAAAAGTACCTGAGAGTCATACACGTGGAAGAATTAAAGACAGACATCACACCTGTCTTGAGTTGGAACAAACACTACTTTATTTCTCTGGAGATAGATGTTTCTTAGGATGTTCCTGGATAGTCGTAAGATGATCTCCGATATTGAATATTATACATTGCCGATCTTAAAACAGGCTCATTGAGTTATTAAAAAACACTATGATTTAAATCGATTGAAGAAAAGACATCTTAATAAGTCCTGAAAGATTAAGGCACAATGTTAGATTAATATAATTGACATGATTGCGAATAATGGAATATTTACTGTTTGCTTCGAACATCGTAAGTGCGCCTGAGGCCTAAGACTAGGACAGCACCCACGTACGTGCACTCAGGGTTCGTACGGGTGCTTGAATTTCATGATCAGGAAATTCTTCGGTACCAGTATTTTCTTAGGGAAAATCTCTCCTGAAATAAGGTGAAATTTCGTCCGTTTAAACTAGATTTATTTTTCGATAAAAAATTTCTGATATTGGGCATTGAAAATAACGGTACCCGTACGAACCCTGGCACTCTTTTTGATTCCATTTCCAGCAGATGACTGCCTGCCGGGAGAGAGGAGGAAAAACGATTTTAAACTCTCGCGCGGGCAATCCAAGGGTTGCCGTAAAAAGACGCGAGCGCGCCAAGACATTGCCAGGCGCGAGATGTGATCGCACAATGGCCTGATAACGATCTCAAAATAGGAGAAAAAGGTGAGGTTTAAAATGTAAGATCGCAAATTGCGATTTACGAAACATCGCGTGATGAATTAAATACAGTGCTGAATTTGAAAATGGGAAATAAAACCAGAAAATATAAAACAGAAAAGGTTAGGTCAAGGGGGTAGGATACCTTTGAGCACGGCGAAAAAGGAAAAAATACCATTATGTTCCAAGCATCTAAACTTGTGTAATAAGTCACAAATAAAAATGAAACTTCATTTAAATATAAAGCTCATATTTATATTTAAAAATATATATATACTTGCAAATTCATGAATAAATATTGAAATGATAAGTTAAAAAATATATGATAATAAGAGAAAAAAATCTTGCGCGCATGATAAAAGCTGAAAATATGCATATAAAGAGAAATTTTTGTAAAAATAAATACATAATACTATTAGCTTTATATTAAAACCAGAATATTTGTACAAAATACTGTCTAAATTTTAAAATTAACAAAAAATTAAAAATTTCCACGTTATCAAAGGTATTTTCAAAGTAAAAAACAAAAAAATAAAATAAAATCTTACATTTTTCTGGTTTTAAGTTGTAAATAATACAGTAATGAATATGTGGCGAAAAGTTTTTTTGATTGGCATGCATAGTTTTTTAGTAACAATGCGCGCAGTATCAAAATTCATCGTTTTGAATAAACGCAATCCAATGTTTAATTATCCTATGTAGTCTTAATATGTAGTTTTAATAAAACTGCCATAATTAGTAAACAAATGGGAATTCTTTAATGCGGTTTTTTGCATATTGTTCAGAAATGATTACGGAATCAAAATATGTATCAAAAATTTTTGAAATTTTTGCAGGTTTAATGGAATCCTACCCCCTTAAATAAATAAGAGATGTTTAAAAGAAAGATTAATTAAACTGCCTGTGGAAAGTAAACAAAATACAATGTTTGTATAATGTTTCAGAATTTTGAATTTAATATTTCTAGCGATATATCTGCATTTTAGAAAATGATCCTGAAAATACAGTTTTTACAAATACAGTATCTCATACTGATATTTTTAACTTCTCTTCTTGTGTCCTCATACTAATATTATAAAGAAAAATCATTTATTTGTGAGTTGGTTTTCAGGGGGTATAATCTCTGGAACTGCTGAACCGATTCCAAAAGTAATGAGGCCCACCAGTGGCCGAAAGGTTCTGCTGTCAAAGCTGTTAGACGGGAGGTGCTGGGTTCGAACACAATCACGCCCGTCGGCCTATTTGTTCAGAGTTTTCTGTGGTTTTCTTCGATCCTCGGATTTCCTTGAGTAAATATGGGTTAGGTTCCCTTAGAAAGACCTCCATGGAGGGCAACCCCTCCCCTATCGTGCCCATACCAGCCGTGTAGATGATTGGTCGTCATAAACAACACCAATACCAACACCAAAAGTAATGGTGGCAAAAATCAATGTGACAGTTTCTGCTACACCACAGCCAATATTGTATGTTGTTACCACTACCCCCAACGTGTGCCGAAGCAAAAAAAAAAAAAAAAAACTAAAATTACGATTTTGTCATACTAAAGGGGATAGTAATTTGTAATTTAACATGATGGTTAATTATTAGATGTAAATGAAAAACGCTAAAGCGCGAATAACGTTATAAAAACGGTCTAAATTACAATTTCTATGAAATTGTTAAGGATAGAAACTTAAAATTTGCATAGCTACTATATTTAAGGCGTAAATGTATTCCTAGAACAGTTTTAAAAAATTGGAATTTTGAAGTGTGCAGGACGTTCTAAACTTACGATTTTCTTAGTACAGAAATGACTAGGAACTTAAAATTTGAAATAAAGGTTACTTTTAAGGAGGAAAATATCGTAATGAATGATTTCTTAAAAAAAAAAAAAAAAATTAGAAATTTAAGAATGTTAAATGAGCGGAAAACGTTCTGAATTACGATTTTTATAGAATTGTTAGGGATAGAAGCTTAAATTTTTATATAGTTGTTACTTTTAAGCCTTAAATGACCAAATTGAACAATTTTAAAACTTGCTTTATTTTGTTGAGGCTAAAAACTTGAAATTTGACATGACAGTTATTTATAAAATTTAAATGCTCACTAAGAACGGTTTCTAAAAGAATCGAAATTTAAAAGCCTAAAGTGAGTAACAAATGCTCTAGAAACGTTCTAAATCACGACTTATTTGGAATAATCAGGGAGAGAAACTGAAAATTTGCCTTGGATCCTTCTTTTACTGCGTAAATGCCCCAAATAGTTTTTAAAAAACTAGAAATTTAAAATGCTTCAGAAGCAAAATGCATGCAAAATTAGTGATTTTTATGATGTAATTGAGTCTAGAAACTTTAAATTTGTCATGGTGATTACTTTTAACTTACAAAAGCTCACAAATAATAAACGCTTTCCATAAAAATTGAAATTTCAAAAAGGTGACAT
This sequence comes from Maratus speciosus, assembly GCA_963932465.1. Classification (NCBI taxonomy): domain Eukaryota; kingdom Metazoa; phylum Arthropoda; class Arachnida; order Araneae; family Salticidae; genus Maratus; species Maratus speciosus. Next base: position 175,224,533 of record OZ010797.1, read on the forward strand.
GGCCGAAAATAATTAATACATGGAAATTATTCCAGAGAGAAACATTCGCCTTGCATATAATATTTCAAATGAAAATCAAATTTCAAAGTAATTGCTTAAGAGGCGCAAGGCCAACACAGTGAAAAAGATTCCATACCGGGATTCGAACCCGGGCCATCAGAATAGCGCACTGACGTTCTACCGACTAAACCACATGGGACGATACCCAGTATGGAAAATTTCTCACTGTTATATGTTGGTAAGGCTACAAACGCAGCACAAGATGGAATATTTATCGTGAGCCACCGACCTAGGGCGAACTCGAAACTTAATTAAATCCAGCTTCGATAGAAACTATATTAATACATGAAAAATATTCCAGAGAGAGACATTCGCCTTGCATACAATATTTCAAATGAAAATCAAATTTCAAAGTAATTGCATAAGAGGCGCAAAGACCGAAAATAATTTAAACTAGTTGGATGTGCCAATCCCAAAACTTTCTTCTATCTTATACATCTTAATATTTCAAAACCTAGTTACACATGTTAATACTTCAATATTATTAGTTCAATACTATACCAACTTTGATTGTCATCTTAAATTTCTGCTCAAGTCAATTAAACGGACTAAAAACGAGTTAATCTCTATCATGATATTTGTTAAAATTAATAATTTTTCCTTATTCTGTCGTTATCAGCTGTTTGCGAATAGCCGGCATAGCAGGAAGCGAGTTCCCGCCGCTGCATGAGCCGCCGATACACAATAGAACTACGAAAAATCAAGAAAAGTACACAAAAATCGCTAGCACGGAGCCCATTTACCGCGCAATATTTCCAAATTCAAGGAGAACCTGTTGGCCAAAGCCAAAAACAAGCACAAACATTTTGGTTCAATTGTATGCATAATTTTATACGCTGTTCGATGGTACAATAATGAAAATGGCGCAGAGATCGGAATTATAGCGCCCCCTTCTTTCGGAATTTTTTCAAGTTCAGGGAGGACTTGTTTGCCATAGCCAGAAACATGCACAAAAAATTTGGTTCAATTATATGGATAACTTCATACACTTTTCGATGGTACAATAATGAAAATGGTACAGACATTGCAATTATAGTGCCCCCTTCCGGCAGAATTTTTCCAAATTCAGGAGGACCTTCGTGATATGACCAAAAATAAACACATAAAATTTGGTTCAATTCTATGCATAACTTCATACACTTTTCGGCGGTACAATATTCAAAATGGCACAAAAATTGTACAAAAATCGCTATTACAGCGCCCTCTACGAGCGATTTTTTTACAAATTAAGGGAGGACCTCCTTGCCATAGCCAAGAACTTAATTTTTTTTTTTTTGGTTCAATTCTATGCATAACTTCATACACTTTTCGATGGTGCAATATTCAAAATCGCACAAAAATCGCTATTACAGCGCCCCCTAACGGCGAATTTTTTGCAAATTCATGGAGGACCTGCTTGCCATATCCAAAAACTTAAAATAAAAATTTGGTTTAATTCTATGCATAACTTCATACACTTTTGGACGGTACAATATTCAAAATCGCACAAAAATCGCTATTACAGCGCCCCCTAACGGCGAATTTTTTTCAAATTCAGGGAGGACCTGCTTGCCATAGCCAAAAACTTAAAATAAAAATTTCGTTCAATTCTATTCATAACTTCATACACTTTTGGACGGTACAATATTCAAAATCGCACAAAAAACGCATTTACAGCGCCTCCTACCGGCGAATTTTTTCCAAATTCAGGGAGGACCTGCTTGTCATATCCAAAAACTTAAACTAAAAATTTGGTTCAATTCTATGCATAACTCCATACACTTTTGGATGGTACAATATTCAAAATCGCACAAAAATTGTTATATCAGCGCCCCCTACCGGCGAATTTTTTCCAAATTACGGGAGGACCTGCTTGCCATAGCCAAAAACTTATAATAAAATTTTGGTTTAATTCTATACATAACTTCATACACCTTTTGATGGTACAATGGCGACAGACAGACGGACAGACGGACAGACGGACAGACGGACGGACGGACAGACGGGCAGACGGACGGACGGACAGACGGACACACAGACAGACAGACATTTTCTATAAACATGTTTTTTGGAATCTCTGACCCCTAAAACATGCAAATCCGTCGAAAACCGGAAGTCGAAAAAAATTTCGATTACAATACTTTCTTCTATTGAAGATAGAAGAAAGTAAAAACATTCTAAATTAGGATTTATTTGGAACTATTAACGCTGGAAGCTTGAAATTTCACATGACTGTTATTAAACTAACCTAAAAATTGCTAATAGTGATAAAAATACCTTTATTTACATCAACATACGTTTCATAAGCGGCAATTTTTAGGCATTTACTAGCAATTTTTAGGTGAGTTTCATTCATTGTAAGTGATTATACATATTTAGTCAATTACAAGTGTCATACATATTTTTATGATCGTTATTTTTAATTCTCGTGCAGACAATTTATAAAATTTCGAAATTCAGAATGGTGAAATAAGCGAAAAACGCTCTTAAATAAAGATTACATAGGAATTAGCGAACCGCTTTCAGGGCTTCTCTCAGAACTATAATAATAGCATTCTAGGCTAAAATACAGGCTATGTTTAATCTCGTTGCAAACTTTCCTGAAGGAGGTGCAAGAGTGAGAAACTTTCTGAAATTCGAATTTTTTTGTCGATACTAAATCAGGAAATTTGGTATAGTGGTTACTTTTATGAAGCACATGCTCGACAAAAACTTTTGTTGAGATATTTTAGTTTTAAAAAGATATAATGATTAGACAACTAAAAATAATCATGATTACTCGGAAACTATTAATACTAGAATTTTTTATTTGACATGCATGTTCCCATTAAGACGTGATTTTCCTAAAAGAAAGTTTAAAAAATATATTATTTTAATTGCTTGGAATAGGCGGAAATGCTCGACAGTTTTATTTTCAGTGTGAGTTCTCTAAATATTTCAGCTTACAAACTTTAAATCTGGAGTAGGTATAACTTTTAAAACGCAGATGCCCAAGAACAGTGCTTTTTTCCCCCTTAAACAATGTAAAGACAAAAAAAAAAATAATAATCCATTGTTCGCTATTTTAGTGTCAGATCGAACCTCAATAATAAGAAATACCGTAACTTCTGTAATTTAGTAAATACAAATAATGAAGAAATATGATTGCCATCTACGAAAGGAAGTACTGTATATGTTGCCTTTCAACGCATAAAAAAGTTAAATATACTAAATTATAGTTTTAATTTTTTTACTTAACGGTTTATTAATTTTTAAAGTGATTTAAGTTACACCAATGTTTTAAAAATAAATAAAAGTTTGTTTGTAGGAAATAGACTCTGTGAGTACAGAATGAAATTAAAAATTCATTCGCTGTATGATAGCTAATAAACAGAGATCCCAAGTCCATTGCATTTATTCAGATTTTCGAAGGGTGTAGCCGCTAATGGGTTAGAAAAGTAAAATTTAATAAAAATTTTCTGGCGCAAATTCTCATTAACCCTCTCGCTGCGTAATTGCTTTATCAAAATAGCTTCAAAATTTGCGCATTTAACCTCTTCGCGACGAGCGTCTTTTAAGATTTTTTTCTCTTATTCTTTTGTTACCGGTTTTTCAAAACAAAAATTTTTGTCTAATTTATTCGGGAAAATGCTCCGATTAAATAAGGAAAAATTTAACTTATTAAAAAAGTAACTGGTAGGAACAATCAAGGAGGGTTAATTAGGTGGATAAAACGCATCCGCGAGAAAATCTGGGGTTGCGCAGCTAGAGGATTAATCGTATGTGGGATAACATATGCCCAACGCCCCACAAGTACAGTGGCTAGAATATATAGTGCGCCGTTCGACGCTAAAAAAGTGACCGGGAAAGTAATCCTCCAATAGATGGCGCTGACTGTAGTAGAGACTGGAAATTTCCGAAAGCAGATCGGACAAATTAATGCTTTTTTGATACTTATTTTAATATTATATAAGAAGACATTTAAATATAGGAATTAATATTTAGATGAAAACAAGTCTGAAATACTTCAATAATAAATATATTATTTACAAACTGTTATTTTAGAACAGAGACATATTTTTTAAATAAAAATTATATGTGTGAAAAGTAAATAAATCCAAATGTTAAATTCGCTTTAGCTTTATTTACAAATAACAACTGTTCACTACTTCTAAAACTGTGCAAACATACAATGAATATTTAAAAATAAACTCCCAATAGCAATATTTACTTTGTGTTATTTTCAAAGCAAAGCCCCATTTGTTAAATAAATCTTTCTTACACTTGAAATCACATATTAAAATTCTTAAGAAAAATTAAAAAAAAATGATTTTTGAATTATGTATGAAAAGTAAATAATTTCAAAAATAAATTCAAATGTTAAATTCGCTTTAGCTTTAATTACAAATATCAACAACTGTTCACTATTCTAAAATTGTGCAAACATACAATGAATATTTAAAAATACACTCCCAATAGCAATATTTACTTTGTGTTACTTTCAAAACAAAGCCCCATTTGTTAAATAAATCATTTTCACATTGGAAATCACATATTAAAATTCTTAAGAGAAATTATAAACATTTGTTTCTTTATGAATTATGTATGAAAAGTAAATAATTTTTAAAATAAATTCAAAGGTTAAATTCGTTTTATCTTTATTTACAAATACCAACAACTGTTCACTACTTCCAAAACTGTGCAAACCAGTGTTGAATTCAGACACTTTTCTCCGGGAGGGATATTGGGGGGGGGGGGGGATTACACTTTTTGACCATTGAAAACAAAATATCAAATCTTCCGGAGGGACATCTCATTCCTCTGTGGAGGAATCTCCTTCCCCCGGGCCCAAGGTTCGTAAATATCGTGATATTTTCGAAAATATAAAAAATATCCGATATTTTCGATATTATATCCGATATTTTCAAAATAGTCAACTTACTGCTGACAATAAATATTTTTAAGCATAATATAAATTAAAAACTAAAACATATTGCACTTATCATGAAAACTTAATCAAACAATATTCTAAAAATGCATTTTTTTTTCTTTTTACTAAGAACAAAATTGGAGATCAACTAATTGAAAACAGATACATTTTGCTTTATACAGTTATTTAAAAAACAAATTACGACAACCAGGCGCAAAACAATACCTTTGCTGATATTTTTTGTTAGTTTTTCACTCATATTTTGTTTCTTAAACAGACATAATTAAAACTTTATGGGAAAAACTCGCGTTTGTTTACAATATGCTTCACTGTGACGGCGCTAAAAGCTTTCAAAATTCCCAGTCGGTGATAACATGCGCGCCACCTTGCGGCGTCCTTCTTTCACGACCAAAAAAAAAGCGTTATGGTAACCAATGAACGGCACACTATCTATTCTAGCCACTGTACCACAAGTAATTAATGGGACAGCGATTCCATGAACACACAAAGTATGTCTTGTAACATTCTCTTTGCATATATTGTTTATTTATAAAATAAAGATAGTGCTTAATATTTCTGGTACCAGTTTCCGGAGTAAAAAAAAAAAAATCGTAATTTCGGCACTTCTTAAAACCATTTTTCGCCATACGATTTTGTATAGTATAGGGTGTTTCTAAATTCATGGTACAAACTTTAAGGGTAGGTAGAGCACACAGTAACAATCATTTATTGTATAGGAATGTATGGGACGAAGTAACGCATTAAGATAAAAACACCAGGGGGGCAATTAAGCCCCTTTTTTAATTTTCAAAATTTCTCATCCATACCAGAAAATTTTTATGCTAACCTTTTGTTGACATTTCATAATTACTTAACAATAAAATTCTTCTTTGAAAACTTTTGGTATGAAATCGAAATTTTTGAATAAAAAAAATGCGAAAAACTGGCAAACTTATCAAACGAAATACATGAATAAAAAAGATAAAATGTTTAAAATCAACCAACTGTGATACATGCTTCGCAGCGTCGGTGGAACGATTGGCGTACACTTCTAAAGATGTCCCCGCACACGTGCAGCAGCTTCGGATATGCAAGATACTAGATTTTCGTCTGAGTCAACTGCAGTCTCATAAACATGACTCTTCAGATGCTCCCGTAAAAATAAATCAAGGCTCGATAAATCGGGATATCGTGGTGGCCAAGGAACTGGTTACCACACCCAATCCATCGCGTTCCAAATGTGGCATTCAGGTAACTGTGCACATCAGTGATGAAGTGCGCAAGCGCTCCATCATGTTGAAACCACATCCGGTTACGAATGGCGATCGGAACATCTTGCAGCCTGGTAAAACCTGTTGCAAACAAAATAAGGTAACAGCGACCATCCAGCCTCTTTGGAAGTAGGTATGGGCCAATCAAATAATTATTAACAATACCCGCGCACAAATTCACAGAAAATCGTTGTTCATAAGCACGTGGCCTCGTTGCATGTGGATTATTGGTTGCCAAAGATGGAAATTGTGCGCATTAAATGCAACCTCGCGTGTAAATAGTGCCTCATCTGTAAATAGAATATGAGCAGTAAAGTCTGGCTGCAATACATGTTGCTGCAAAAGCCACTGGCAAAAGTTCAACCGTAGAAGATAGTCTTCCGGATTCAAAGTTTGTACACGTTGAAAACGGAAGTTATGAAACCGATTTTCATTTAACACTTTCCAAACGGTCGGATGACTCACCTAAATTCTGTGCAAGAGCTCTTGTACTTGATTCGGGCTTTTCACTCACAAAATTAAAAATAATTTCTTCCAGACTTCTACTGAGTACAGCTCTTTCTCGCCCAGTTTCCTGTCTGGTGATGTGGATAGAACCTGTTTCAGAAAGCTGACGGTGTAAGCGCTGAAACATTCTATGATCAGGCATTCTTATGCGAGGAAACTGCTCCTGATACATTCGTAGGGCAACTCTGGCGTTGCCATTTGCACGACCATACATGAAATGCATGTCGGCTTTTTCGACATATGTAAAATCTTCCATCACGAACAATAGCACATTAAGAAGGCTAGAGTTGCATTTGTAAAACGCATAATACTTTCAGGGGCAAAGCAATTCCATTGCTAAAGTGTTGAAATTAATGATTGACACCAGAATTTTGGTTTAAAAAAATTCGGTTTATTATGTGTGTGAAATATAGCTTTTTCTTATTTATAAATAAGTTTGTTTTCAAATTCCCGTGTCAGTCATTAAATTCAACACTTTAGCAATGGAATTGCTTTGCCCTGAAAGGGTATGCCGTTTTACAAATGCAACTCGAGCCTTCCTATTCTTATTAGTTAACAAACGTGTTTTTGCTGGTCTTGTGCCATGTAAACCATAGAGGTTTAGGCGTCGTTTGACTGATGAAACGTGTATGTCTATGCCGTAATTTTCTTTCAATTCATTTTTTATTATTACAGCGGACTTAATACAATCACAAGTAGATATCATTTTTAGAATACAGTCAACATAGCAATTTTTTTTTCGGATGGCCACTTTGAGGCTTATTTTCGATGTATTTCTGTTTATTAAAAACATTATTCCATGTAATAACAAGTTGCCGAGACACCTAAAAAGAACGAGCTAATTCTGCTTGCAGTCTACCTTTCTTAAGTGTATTTACAGCGGCTTTTCTAGATCCCGTCAATATTTTTTTACATTTCGGCATTTAAAAATAATCACAATAAGTCAATATAAACACTAATCGAAGCTATAGCGCCACTGATACCTTCAATAATTAAATGCAATCTAATTGTCAAAACACTTTTGAGCTAAGGAGGAGTCATATTTCTTCGGTGGCGCCGAATGTAAACAAAGAAGTTGAAACTTGATACATTTGAATAACTGCAGTTATAGTGTTCTAAATTATAGGGAATATATTTTCTTTTACATTTTTATATTAAATAAAATAAGAGAGAATATAAGGTTGTCGAAATACTTTTGAGCGCCACTGTAGTTTGAGATAAAGCATTTTGAAATTCTATGATGGCTTATTTTTACATTATGAGGTTTCGTTTGTGAGCATGGTTTGACAGTCGTTTATGAGCATGGTTAAACATGGTTTCAAGCAAATTTATTCTAATTAACCCCTGTGTAAACATTGTTTCTACTATCATACGCTTAAAACTGCATTGTCATATCCAACAGCGTTACAAGTCTCACAAATCTTGGCAATACTTGGCAAAATATTGCCAAATTAGGCAACGGAAAAATAACCATAAATGAAGCCAACTTTGCTATAGCTGATTAATTTGGCAAATATCTCAATTAAATTCAGTACTGACGAAAACTGGGACTGAATCTTCTATAATGGGGTTCCAAGTATTTTAACTTGGTATGTTTGAATAAATTTAGTGGAATTTTTAAAAACGAGGAATAGAGAAATTACCTTTTCCTCCTAGTACAGACCGGAAGGCCTTTATCCCTTATAGTATTCGTAATGTGAAGGGCCATATCAAGACATGGTCACATAACACGTTCAGTGTGTATAAACGTTTTTGATCAGTAATCACAATCGTATTTAAACGCATAGATTCTGTCCTAAATAAGGTTTAAATTACTATTAGGAAATAGAGGGTGAAATTCCTAAAATAAAGCGGCTATTTTTTATAAATTTTTTTCTATATCATTTTCGTTAGAAATAGAGTGTCATGCTTAATTATCTGCGCGCAATGAAATAAAAGGGCGTTTTTGGGTTAAACTTCTTTCAAAATATCCATTTAATTATTGATTATAGTTAAGGAGACCAACTCTTTTTACTTTCTTCTATCTTTACAAGAAGAAAGTATTGGATTCATGAAAATTTTCGAATTCCGGTTTTCGACTGATTTACACGTTTTAGAGGTCAGAGAACCCGAAAAACGTGTTTTTACAAAATGTCTGTCTGTGAGTCTGTCTGTCTGTCTGTCTGTCCGTCTGTCTGTGTGTCTTTGTGTGACACAAATTTTGTATGCGCTCTATCTCAAGAACTAATGCACGGAATTTTATAAAAATTCATATTCAGCTAGTCCCTGATACAAATTGATGCTGATTAGTGTTTGGTGAAAATCGCTCAACAGGTGGCGCTGCTATGCTGCATTTTTTATGATTTCCGAAATGGCTATATCTCAAGAATTAATGCACAGATTTTCATGAAATTTCAGATTCAGTTAGTCCTTGATATGGTTTGATGCTGATTACGTGTTGGTGCAAATCGCTCAACAGGTGGCGCTGCTACGCTACATTTTGTACGATTTCCGCAATGGCTCTACCTCAAGAACTAATGCACGGATTTTCATCAAACTTCAGATTTAGTTAGTCCTTGATATGACTTGATGCGGATTACGTGTTGGTGTAAATCTCTCAACAGGTGGCGTTGTGGTGCTGCATTTTGCACGATTCCTGCAATAGGTCTATCTCAAAAACTAATGCACGAATTTTCATCTAACTTCAGATTTAGTTAGATGTTAACACAAGTTGTTGCTGGTTAGGTTTTGGTGTTAATCGTCTAATAGGTGGCGTTGCTATGCTGGCATTTTCATGATTTTCGCAATAACTCTATCTCAAAAACTAATGCACGGATTTTCCTCAAACTTCAGATTCAGTTAGACTTTGACGTAAGTGGTTGCTTGGTAGTTTTGTTTAACATAGATTTTGGTGTAAAGCACCCAATATGTGGGGCTGCTAGGCTGAATTTTGCTGTATTTACACGATTTCGTAGATAGCCATATCTCAAGAACTAATGCCTGGAATTTCATATCTATAGAATCCTCATGATGGGCATAGATTGCCGTTTAATTTTGGTAGTGTGATAACTAATTTTCAAGTATTAACATGCATGAGATAGAAGAAAGTTTTGTGATTGGTATATCCGACTAGTTTAGTAAATATTAACATAATTATGGAAATATAGCGTTTGTGCAGTACGCTTTAAAATGATTATGGCAAATTATATTTTAAAATAAGAAAATGTATCTTTACGAATAAAACGAAACGCAATATTTCACTTTAATTCAAACATTTATGGTTCAATATCTTGAAAATAAACTCTGAAAACTTGAGCAAAGTGACGTATTAAAATTTGTGATACGGCAATTATATATTTCTTGTACATAAATTTTATCTGAAACACTGCTACTTCGACTGTCCAACAACACATTTAAAAAGAAAGAGACGTATGAGAAAACAGCGATGTAATAAAATAAATGGAAATGTAGTTAATAATAATATATAGTTAAGTGAACCTAATTAAGCTTAATCAAAGAAATTGCTACTTCTACATTGAACTCTAATAATTATTGGCTCTCTCAATTTCAAAACGAAGTGACGTATTTGTATAAATAAACAGCAGTTAGTTACTATAATATTCTCTGATGAAGGGCTTGGTAAAGCCTGAAAGTACTAAGAAGTTTTTAAATAAAATGTATAATTTTAACTTGTAACATCCCTTTTATTATTTTAGTTACCTTGTAAGTAAAATGGGGAACTTTTTAAAGTTCATATTACATATATATGTATACCTTTACTGCTTTCGGAAAATTAAGTGTTTTTAATATTTAATAGCCATATTCCCCGCTTTAAAAAAAAACTCAAAAGAACCATTAATCTTTTGCAAACGTGATAAAGTAATATCAGAGGCTCGTCTCTGAATACCACTTTTTTCAAATGAAAAACTTCTTTTTAAAATTTTCTCACAAATATTCACAAACCCAGTCGGAAAGTAACTTTTGTTGCAAATGTTGCAAAAAACTTAGCTTATTTTTGTCCTTAGAAATACTAGTATTTAAAAAAAGGAACAGTGAAAATCCTGCAAAAGACATTTACGACAAAGATTATTATTTCGAAATAGTGGTAGCTGAAATTCTTTTGTCAACAAAAAGTATCAGTTTGTCAAATCAAACTCTACAAATGCTTGCAACGGATTAATAAATTTCTGTTACATGGCATAGCAAGTCAGAAAAATTTATCAACGCTGCATACTTTTAAATCCATCCATATTTACCTGATATCCTAACGCCAATTAATTATTTAAGTACACGTTTTTGGATATACTTAAAATAATCAGAAATAGGAAATTAAGTAGTATTGTCAGTTTAGCGAAGTTTATAATTTTGATACTAATATAAATATCTGTAAAGTATTGGGTCGTTTGGAATGTCGTGTCCGTTTGGGGAAATCAATTCGTACCGGAAAATTCTGCCCGGTAATTATCAGACATTAGTTATCGGAATCAACGTCCAATAATCAAACAATGGAATTTTCCAGTAAATTGATTTTCCCAAACGTGCATGACTTTCCGAACGACCCAATTACATCCCTCTTACAGGATGACAGATAAATAACGCTAATATTACTATGTGGAAATTCTGGTAAGTAACTGAATTTTTATTCAGTTACGCATCCGCAAAATTCGGAGCACTGATCTCTTTCTTCTTTTTTATCCGCATTCTACGCCAGTTTTCATCCCTGATCCGCGAAGAGTATCCCGCTTTGAACCAATAAATTTAAGATAAAAAGAGAGAGAGTAATGTCGCTTGACCAGGATAATTGGAAGTAAGGATGAAAAATCATGCATCCAGAATAGATTATGAAATACTTTGCAACTTTTAATTTAACCTTTTTATGCAATAAAATAAAATATTTAAATAAATGTAAAGTATTCATGGCTCAGTGTCTATAATTTAAGCAGTTGCTGTCCATGTCCGATAATGTGTCTGAATTCATTAGTGCTGCCCTGCATATGTTCAATGTGATTTATACGCATCAGACGTTACACTAAAAGTTAGATAACTTTAAAAACCATCCAACTGCGGAAATCGTACTTCCAGTAATTATTGACTTAGTCAGTTCTCTAAACAAATATTTTTCTGAGTCTCCGTAAATGTACGAAAAATGCTATCCACTCCATAATATATGAAAAAAATATCGTATTTTAATTCACTCATCCATTTAAATTTCCTTAAGTTTGACGTATCAAAACACCATTAAAATACACCACAAATAATTTCTTCTCTTAAATCTCAATGTAACGGAATTCTTTTGTGCGTCTCTGTAAACGATCTATAAGTGCTGCTTGTACTATTTTCCTGAGAACGTGTATTGCAGTCCATCTGAATAGTGCATATCCAACTTATTTTTTAAAAACATATTAACAGGAAAATAAATGCAAACGATTTTTCGCCGTAGATCATAATCAGTGTTGCCGCATTTGGCGAATTTTTTATTTTGAAATGTTGAATTCAGATCAGAAAATTTTGAATACCAATGTTCTTTTATTTTATTTATAGAATATCTGTCATCTTATAAAGTAAAAATAACTATTAAACTTACTGGTGAGAATTCGGATTGCTTAATAAAAAATCAGCCAGACTGCTTATCAATCAGCTTATGATCAGCGGCAACATTGATCATAATGCAATGAAATTCTCTTTTGTGTTCCTATAAACAAATATACTATGCTGTAAATAACCTAAGTGGTGGCACTGCTATGCTGCATTTTGCAGGATTTACAGGATTTTAGCTATAGTCATATCTCAAAACATAGTGCACGAAATTCCATATCTTTAGAAGCATCATGATGAGCGTAGATTGCCATTTAATTTTGGCACTGTGTTAGCGAATTTTGAAATTTTAACAATTATGAGACAGAAGGAAGGTTTGGGATTGCACATCCGAATAGATTCAGATTGCTACCACTTTTTCGAAAATATAATATACGCTTTATTTATTGACAGATTACATGAGATGAATTCTAATATTTTAAACAAGCGTCATCGATGGAGCTACATGATGAACAAAGAAGCCTAGCTGTAAACATTGCTTTTTCATGCACAAAATGGAAAAAAAAAGTGTGATGTAACTTCGCAAAAATATTTGCCGTCGCGGGCACTTTTCCAGCCAGGGTCGCCAGCTTGACCTCCACTTTTATTTAAGTGGACATACGACCTTTTAAACAGATGAAAAATTTAATTCCGGAGATAAATATTTAAAGTAGTCCATGCGCTCACTTTTGTACTAATCTCCTCAGTTTTTTCTTTAAATGCTATAATATGTTCTCCATGCAATATAATATATAATTTGCATTAAGCACTGCATAATTAATAGATAATAATTATTAATTAATGTATGCTTTTTTTAAATTAATGATAATGTATATAGCTTGCGCGTATGATTTAAAAATATCTATGTCATCTAGAGCTTTGAAATTTTTAATATAAGTTTAAGAATATTAAAAAAATAAAATGGACTAAAATCTAATGAATAAACAAAAGATTTCTAAAGTTTTTTATATTTTCGAAATAAAAAACATATGAAGATTTTGATAATTTTTGTCTCTCGAATACCCATGCATTCAGTATTTTTTGTTAAATTTCTTAGATTGTTGTTTAATTTGTAGAAAATGATCTAGTAAAGATAAATATAAAGTTTCGAATCATTACCTATATTAAATTTGGAGTTATCGTGCGCGCAAGAAAAAAAAAATAATGATTTTGAGAAAAATCAGTTTAAACATAAATGTTTCGCTTGAAACAGACCAAGGCTAATTTAAATCTTTTACCATAACGAGCGCAATTTTACGAATATTTTGATGCGATTTGTGGCAAATTGTTCAGAAAAACATTAATTGTCAAATGAATTAACTCCTTAACGGTCGCATTAAATTACGGTTTAAAAATTCCAATTGCTTATTGGCACCACTTATTTGAAAAAGAAATGCTCAATTTGTTTAATGACGGTTAAAATGGTACCATAATAAAGCCAAATACACTATTCTATAAAACTAGTGGGAATCAAACAAATTTGAATAATCTGAATAAAAGTCACAGCCCGCGAATATGACGGGAGCTTGAATTAAGGGGTTAAAAAACAAAAAATCGATCCTTTAAAGATTTTATGGGTCGTATGTCCCCTTAAAAAATTCGGATTCACATCAGAAAACGAAAAAATTATTTCTAGATTACTTAAAACAAAAACTTCTTCACAAAGTTCCGGTCTGAAGCAAAAATTTCGGGATAAAGATGAAGACCAGACTGGTAACCCTGTTTCCAGAGACTTTAAAAAGCTCTACAATTCCGAAACCAACTTCGTAGTCAAGCCAGAGAAGAGACTACGATTACTTGAGTCACTCACAATTACTTCATTACTTCGAAAACTTACTTACATGTCTTATTTACAAACGCGAAATCCGTTCTGATATTTCTGGTATGTAAACATCTTTTAAATCGCTCTTCTCTATGCAATTAACCCTCCGTCTACCAGACGGGTCCATTGGACCCGGCAGGTACATACAAAATATTCATTCAAACCAGAAATTTCTTTAAAATAAACTAAGTATATAAACCAGACAAAAATAAGGTAAATAAATAAGTTAAATAGTTTTAAATAAAAATTCTGGTGTAGAACGTTTTATTAAAACTTGAATAAAATTCCCGGTAGATCTAGGGTTAAGTGTACTAATAATATTTCGCAAAATCTAAATAACTTTCTATTACGAAATGTTTAAATATCTTTCACCCATAAATCTTTTATATGTACATAAGTAAAATAGAACTTCTTTATAGTAACTTTTACAAGAATCGTCCCTTTAGCACATTTATAAGATGGCCAGCACCTATTAATAAATATTAAAAATGTAATGTTTTTATTTTAATAAAAGCGGAAAAACCTGCGACTTTGCACACGTAGTTCTTGAAATATGCAAAGTAATGTTTGTGACCCTTTGCATTAGAGAAAATTATATTGCCACAGATAATTCAAAAATTTCTAATTAGGCTACGTTTAGAGTATACTCATCGCTGCCAAATTTTAGGTTTCTTTTTATGGCTATTTTTAAACAAAAACAAGCTTAGTATTGAATCACCAAATAATAAGAGTTAATAAAGGCAAATTTCTCAGTAGAAAAATAGTAAAACTAAAAAAAAAAAACTTAAAAGTTGGCAGCTATAGTAAACTTCATTCTTATATATCACTATGCAAACAACTGAAATTAAAGAAATCCAAATAAATCGTAATTTTTAATGCTTGTGGAATGTTTTCCGCACATTTCATTTTTCATTTGAAATTTCGAATTATTTAGGAACCGTTCTTAGCAGTTCATTTACATATTAAAAGTAAGAACCATGCCAAATATTTTTAATTATCCAAGTCGACATCAACTATTTAACCTGCACCTTTTAAATTGTCGAATATGTTAAAAACTGTTCCGTGCGTGCATTTACGTCTCTAAATTCTCAACTATGTCATATTCTATGTCAGATCCCTCTCACACATCGTTCGCCGCCGCCGAAGTTTTGACTATCTTTAACGTGGCAATACTGCCGCAAAACACCTATAGACCCGACATCGCTCCCAGGATTTTTTTTCTTCCCCCGGATCAATAAAGACCTGAAAGGGAAGCGATTTGTCAGGATTCCAGCGATGCAGGCAGCTTGGACGAGGTCCCTTAACAGCCATTCGTGCGAAGACTTCTATGGGGCCTATGAACAATGCAAAAAACGCTGACAACGGTGTGTTGATGCCCAAGGATCATATTTCGAAGAATTTTAGTTCGCGGTACAAAAATGTTTAATAAATTTTGAATTATCAGACCAGTCTTGAAACTTTGTGAACGCACCATGTGCCATTCGTGCGAAGACTTCTATGGGGCCTATGAACAATGGAAAAAACGCTGACAGCGGTGTGTTGAAGCCTAAGGATCATATTTCGAAGAATTTTAGTTCGCGGTACAAAAATATTTAATAAATTTTGAATTATCAGACCAGTCTTGAAACTTTGTGAACGCACCATGTATAATCCAGGGGAACGTACTTGTCCTGAAATTTCAAAACCAGGAAATTCTTCGGTACCAGTATTTTCTTATCGAAAATCTCTTCTTAAAAAGGCGAAAATTCGACCTTTTTTTCCTTAATTTATTTTTGTATAAAAAAGTCCCGAAAAACACCCTGAAGCGTACGACCCCTGACAATCCCAACAACTCGCAGCACTGCCTGTTACAGTGTTGCCAGTAGGCTAGTCTTTAAAAATTCAGATTTCTTGCTTGGCATCACTTTTTTGAAATGGTAAAACTTCCATTGTTTTCGCCTTAATTAGTATGTTATTAAATAAGGCGTATTTTACTATTTCAAAAAAGTTGTGCCAATCAAGAAATCTGAATTAAAGAAGTAGGAAATTGCTCGTCAAACGTGGCAAATGAGGTGCGTTCGTACTATAACTAGTTTTATAACTATTTTTTGCACCCCATATTGTACTGAATGTATATTTTTTTGCACTTCATAAGTGCACAGTCTGTAACATCATTAAAATGCACTTGCAATAATTTTTTTTCCCATTGCCCGTAATGTAATGGAAAACTTTTGACTGTCCCTGTAATTAAACTATACACCCAATTTTAATAAAATCTGAAATGGCTCTACAAAATTTTGCAACAATTATATATTTAAAATTTCAGACCATTCGGAAGACTGTAACATCATTAAAATGCACTTGCAATAATTTTTTCCCATTGGCCGTAATGTAAATAAAAACTTTTGAATGTCCCTGTAACTAAACTATACATCCGATTTTCATAAAATTTGAAATGGCTCAACAAATTTTTGCAACAATCATATAGTTAAAATTTCAGACCATTCGGTTGGGTAGTTTTTGCTCTGTTATATGCGGACGGACGGACAGACGGACAGACGGACAGACGGACTGAACGGCGACTATAGGTGCTACGTATTTATATAATTACGAACGCACCTAAAAAGAGTAGCCCACTGGCAATTCTGGCTTGTTGCTGATTTATGTTTAGAACAATCATCCTGTTCAAAAATGATTTTACCAGAGAGAGTAAACACTTGCAATTCTTGAAAATACTACCACAGCCTAAGTAGAAGTCAGAGAATACTGTTATATTTTATAATAAAGTTTCTATGGTACATAATTTAATTCAAGAAAGTATAAAAGTTACATACCACTAGGAAACGAGCGGCACGTATACGTGTTGCCCCAAGTGCTCAGAATCTAGGATTTTTCTTGCAAGAAATTCTTATCCAAAAATGCATTTCTGCTATTAAATAAAGCAAAAAATTTAATTTTGAAAAACTGGTGATAAAAAAAAATAAAAAAATCTGAAAAGGACGCTCGTCACAAAGAACGTAACTACTTTAGAGAATATTTTCTACCACTATTTTTTAATAATAAACTTTGCTTTATTTAATCACCGAATTTCTACTTTAAATAAAGTGAAGATTAGTATATAAAAATAGTGCTAGTGAAAACGATGGCAGCTATTGGGAAGCATTCTTTTTCTAAGTATAATTACTTAAAATCAGCCATAATTGTTCACTGTACTTGATCACAAGTTTTTGGGATCTCTTAAACTTAAATATTTCTAAACAGTAGTTTTGAAATATCTTTTTCTCCCCTTTTTAATAAATTTCAATATCCACTCCTGAAAGGATTTCAAACGATTAAACTATTACAGTTTTAAATTAAAAAAATATTTGTATATTGATCTGAATTTGAATTTATTAATATTACGAAGTTTATTTTTATTACATATGATACTAATTTATTATTAATTTGTAAATTATTACCAAAAATGTTACTTATAAAGACCGTCAAAAAACACAAAACACCACATAATCAATCAGTAACACACCGTAATAACCAATCTACCAATCTAAGCATAATTAACCATCATCTCTTACTTGGCATAGAAAATTGAAATAGCCATTCAACTTTAAATTATGTTTTTAGTCAATGATTTTAATAAAAATAATCATAGGTTGTTGTCTACATAGTCAAATTATACCAAACTCTCAAAATTTCAAAACGGAAACATAATTTGGACTTCAAAATTGTCTTCTTGAAATCATTTTACCTTAGGGTAGCAACCAGGATATCATTTAGGCAAATAGGTTAGTAGGGAAAAGTCGCTGACATAAGGGACAATATGAATAGCTAGTTAAATTTACACAAAAAAATCAATATTTTATTAACGAAGTATAACTAGTAAGCATAAGGAATAGTTTGCAATGAACTAATTTGCATGAAAATTTTTGGAATGAATTTTTTTTTAATCGTTTTATTTAATTAACAATGGATTAAGCGGTTATGACCGACATGGTAGCTTAATTGCGCTCAGAATTTGAATACAACATTTAAGTACGGTAAAAGTATAATATGTAGTTGTGTGGGCTGTTCACACCACTACAGTATTTATGCCTCCACTTTCCACATATTTACAGAGAAAACACGTTCCGTTATCTCTCCCGAATTCTCCGCAAAAACAATAGATTTCTGTTTCCATATCCTGTCCAATTAGAAGCAAATTATCTGGTTCACCATCATCACATAGCTGCGACTCAGCAAGCAGGAGCTTGCAGGAAGCCGACGATACTGGAGCAGCAGGAAGACTATGATACTAGTGAACTAATAATATTAAAAAGCTCTGTGATAGAGTTTCAAAGCAAATGCAGTCGAAATTGTGACAAACAAAAAAAATTTTTCAAACCCTTTTCATATACGTAAAAGGTACTTAATTTCAAAATTAAAATTCAGGTAATTTATTCTTGTTTCTATTTTGCTATTGCTTTATTTTTATTAAGCACTTGTTACCATAATAAGAAATATTGCATATATTTCTCCTTAATCTTAAAATTGAAGCATTCTCGATTATCTGAAGATTTCGATTTCCGAAAGATGGTCGGTCCCAATCACTTCGGATAATCGAGGACTGTATTTTTGCTACCACTATTTTTGTACGGTATTATTAGCTTGCTTTAATCGCCAATTTTTGTAAATAAATAAGGCGACTATCTCTCTGTGAAAATAGTGGTATTCAAAATAAAATTTTAGTATTCGTCTGGCAGCACTGACCTTGGCCCCTCTACTTGCTCGACTTTCGCAGAGTTTCCGTAAAACAAAACTCGTATCCATCTGCTATAGCTGTACAATAATATTATTTATGACACTTGTAGATTTCTGCTTATAGTTGGGTGTAATTAAAAAAATGCGGTTTTAGCCGAATTTATGATTGATAGTCATTTCTATGTAAGGTGATATTTTAAACAAAAAAAAATCATCTGGAAACAATTTCAAAATATTACTAATAATTTATACAGCGTACTTTTCATCTTGGGCTCGGGCTCTGATTCAAAATTTTTCGGGTTCCCTAAACACAGACTGGAATCCACTCAAATCCTTACATCGTAGATGTTGGTCAATATTTCGTTGTCGGATTTCGTGTTCCCAGCCCACTACATTTTACAGTTAAATTGCTGTATTGCTACCATTTCTGTGAAATAGCAATATTCGCTTTATTTAATGATAGATTAAAAAAGGTGAAATTAATTTGTAATTGTTTTGTCTCAAATAAAGTGATAGAAATTAAACAATCTGAAATTAAAATAAACGGTCAAGTGCGAGTATTACTCAGAGGGTTCCGTACAATAAATATACGAATTATTAACTCTATTATTAAAAATATCGTTGATAAAAGAATAATAAGACTTTGTAAAAAACTACAGAATCTAGGGTTGGATATAGATGTATATACTAGAAAAGTATGAACGTGTTTACCATAAAAGTGTCAAAGATATATGAAACCTAAATAATATCAAATATTGCTATTCTGTATAACTTTTTTTTTTTTATCTTATCCTAATCTCTTTATGATGAATTTAATTCGGTACTGACAGTAAAAGTAGTGCATATTTAAACTTCATTTGGCATTTCATAAAACTAAATTCAGCGTAGTAATAATCTTTTCTTTTCACAGTATAGCTAAAACGAAATTCTTGTTCGAAGTTTAAAATTGGCATTGTGCTAAGCGCGCTTTGTAATTAGGTCGAAAAGTTGCAACGCCGCCTTGGTTCGAGCCGCGTTTTTCCAGATAGATTTTAAATTAATTTTCAAAGACACGGGTTGCGTATTGAGAGATACACTCATTGAAAACTAGTCGCGAATTCCATAGTATTTACGTGACCCTTTATCTACTGCATTATGATCTATTGCAACTTTTTTCATGTAATATTTTTTATTCAGTTATTAGAATGAAAATTAAGTGATAAACATTAAAAAAATACTCACCCGTGAAAAATTTAATTATTTAGAGGTAATTAATTAAAGTGGTACTTTAAAGTGCCGTCAGTACACTATGACTAAAATATCGTAACAGAAAACGCACAAGTTATTTCAAATTGCACCATAAAATATTTTCAATTTTGAAAGGGTGTGAAGTATAGGCTGTTCCTTATTTACACATAAATCTTTTGGCAAATTCTGGTGCCAATCATTTATTTCAACACATTAGAATTGAAAATGCTTTGCCCCTGAAAGGGTTAAAAAAATTATTTTTTTTTTTTAGTTTCGATCTTATTAGCAGTCCTTTTGTTATGGGACGTCTATATTCCAGGGACAACATGTTCTCTCGTATCTCCACTTATGCAATATATGGATTTACATATGCCATTTCTAGCATAGCAAAAACGAGCCGGTGCCACAACTTTTTCAGTTTCCTATAAAAAATAACAATGAAACAGAAAAGAAATACCAGGGAAATCATCACTACCCTACATTTTAGTAATTACATTTTAAAGCAGGCGAAAACAATGGATAACAACACAGACGAATAGTAAACAAGAAGTTTTTCTCCAACAACCAGTGTACTGACGTTACTTATAAGTACCACCGAGTAATTCAACTTTTAAATCAAATACATACACCGTTCACCTAAAATAGCTAGTCAAACTGTATTCTAAGATGAACGCATAAAAAATACAACACTCATGTTATATCCTTTACTGTGTTTGCAAAATAAAAAGACGAGGGTGGCAATCTGTACAAAATGTCGGCACAAAACCCATCGTCATCTTATATCCTTTACTGTGTTTGCAACAATAAAAAGACGAGGGTTCCAATTTGTACAAAATGTCGGCACAAAACCCATCGTCTGTATCAAAGATAGCCTCCTTCCTCTCTAAAATAACAAACCTAGAACTACTGCTGCCATGTATCCGGATAAAGTGGAGTTAAAAGAGTGTTTTTGCAAAGTACCATTAGAATATTAGTAATATTCACTATGTGGTGAAAGTTTAAAGTCAGTGGCACTTATAAATACCGTCAGTAGATAAAGGGTTAATTCTAATTAAATTAGTCTGTTTTTAAGAATTTGACGTTTATTGCTTTCAGACTGCTATTGGGCATTGCATGACACAGATATATTATTAAAAGTTCTTATCTAGGCTTTAAAAGCTAATGATACATAGAGTACGTCGCCTCTGTCATTATGTATGTTCCAAACCGTCCGTGTCTTTAACAGTAGAACGTCCGGATATTTTACCCAACCTGAATAAAAACATTTTTTTACCAGAATTTTTATTTAAAACATATTCACTCAGTTATTTAACCAAATTTTCTCTAGTTAAAATTTAACCAATTTTACGAAAAAAAATCTTGTTCGAATTAATATTTTTCATTTGATCGGTGTTGAATCGGCACCAACTGGACGTTCTAGTGTTAAAGGTTAATATCCTGGCTAATTACCGTTATAAACAAAGCTTTTATACTTCTAGCCCGCAAATCGAAATTTGTGTGTAACGGAAAAGTTCACTTTTCTCAAAAACTATGTATTTTAGGGTAATGGCTATATTTTTCCTGCATGGTTTAAGTTAACGTCTACTACCTGTAATTTTTTCATAACTTTAGTTTCAGTAGATTCGGAAATAGAGTGGGGGGAATATATTTTTGCACGACATTTTCGACGATACCTCTTACAATATAATACCTAAAATTAAAAGAAATATATTTTTGAATTCAACGTTACGAAAGCTTTCACACGATATCCCACACGATATACAAAGAAATGATTTTTTTTTCAAGTAGCATAATTAGCCCCTCTACATTTTACCTAAATATATTTGTGAATGTTTAACAATCTGTAAGTAGGTGGGTCAGTAGTCGTTATTACTTCCCGAATTTGAACATTCCACGTTCCATAGTTTGCGTTTAAAATGGCTGTTACAGCCGGACAGACAGACACAGGAGTAATCATATAATGGTTCCTTTTTTACTTTTTAAGTACGGAACCCTACTAAATATATTTGTGAATATTTAATAATCTGTAAAATGGTGGGTCAATAGCCTTTATTACTTCCCCGAATTTGAACATTCCAGGATCCATAGTTTGCGTTTAAAATGGCTGTTACAGACGGACAGACAGACCCAGGAGTAATCACATAAATGATCCTTTTTTTACTTTTTAAGTACGGAACACTAATAAATATATTTGTGAATATTTAATAATATGTAAAAATGTGGGTCAATAGTCTTTATTACTTCCCCGAATTTGAACATTCCACGTTCCATAGTTTGCGTTTAAAATGACTGCGACAGACGGACAGACGGGCAGACATAGGAGTGATCATATAATGGTTCCGTTTTTACTTTTCAAATAAGGAACCCTAAAAAGAAGCCCAGCAGTCAACACTGAGCCGATCGCAAATATAATCGTATTTATAAAATCAAACGTTGTATGCTATAGGGTGTATTGAATCCTTCGTTCCACCTAAGTAAATTTCGCAGTATAAAATGTAATACTGCATTTATATCTTTTATCAGAAACAATAAGTGTAATGTATCGTATATTTTAGTAATATTTTATTAGACAGTCAGAAATTTCATATACATTCTTAACTTTATAAAATATTTATTGATGGATAAACTCAAAATACCTTTCTAGGCAATCGACTTTCAAGTGATAGCAGGATGTTTATTGTTTCGAAACGCAAGGAATTTTTTCGGAAATCAACGGCCAATAATGTGATAATCAGACCTGAGAGAGAGAAATGTAACAACAATGCACGGGATCCAGTGAGTTTCTTCGAGATATATTCATAACGTCTCTTTTATAATTTTCATAAAAATCTGCGAGTTTAGCTATTCGAGGAGAATTCCCTTTATTTGTGTAAACAATTTTCTGCCATTTTATATGGTGAAACGCACAACTCTCTCGAGATTCAGGCGCAGACATAGTTGGAGCTTATAGTTTTATAAATATCTCAACTTCTCATTCTAAAAAGACTGATATCTATATTTGTTAATATGAAAGAAAAATACCTGAAAAATTCATATACTGTTAATGCAAAGTTGCTACTGGCGACTATTTTTTAATTCTATTTCACACCACTTTTTCAAAACTAATATCTTTTACTTACACTTTGACAACATGAGCAAGAGAAATATACTGTACAAATTACATTTTTAAATACTGGTGTGAATAAAATAAAAAAGTTGTAGCCATTGGCAGCCTTGTTATTATGAATTAAAATTTATGCCTGTAATTAATTCACACATATTTTACCTTTTACGCTTTTTGGTAACAATATTTTTGAATCGTAAACTTCAACATATTTAATGTCAGATTTCTTCTATAAAAATACTCGAAAATACTGTTTGCCAAAAAGCATAGAAGTTCGAACTATGAGTTTAGGATTTCACCCATTAACCCCTTTAGGACGAGCGACCGGTATTCGTGACGCATAAGGTGCTCAGAATCGGTGATTATTCTCATCAGTAAATTTTTATTGTAAATTTTGCCTTATGTAATCCGAGCATTTTTCCGATTCAATTAGGCAAAAATTTCTGTTTTAAAAACCGATGATTAAAGATTCAAAAATCTGTAAAAGACGCTCGTCCCGAAGGGGTTCTCCTCTCGGATTGCCTACTTATATTCTTCAGATATTTAGTTTTTGTTTATGATAAGTCACAAAATAAAACTGCCTCCGGTCCCAGAAGTCTGCCGCGATTTTAGGCTTTACATGGTGTCTTTCGATATATAAAAAAAAAGTTTAGTGAAATAAAGAAGGCTAAATTAATGTTATCTAATCTGACGTAAAATAAAATTTTCGATAAAGTTTTTTATTTTTTTATTTTCTGTAACATGTCTTAAAATAAATAACGTTCATGGTTAAATTGCAAAATTACGTATGTTTACAAAAGCTCTCTTTGAAATGCTAAAATCATACCTAAATGTATAAGAATATCTCTCGAACAAAATGTCTAAAATGTTATGTATCATTCTTAATGTCTTTCGATTACAAATTGGTAGCAACAGTTTCTAATTAAAATTTATAAAACATGTATTTAAAATATTTAAAAAAAAAGAAAAAAAGAAGAACTTTTCGATTATTAAAGAGAAGTATTCTTTGTTTTCTTTTCCGTATTTATCGTATTTATATGTTTTATCGGAAACAATACGCCTTACACTGCAAATAAAGGCGTCTTAAATTCAGACACATATGTGACTGAAAAAGTAATTCAGACACTTAAGTGTCTGAATATGTAATTTCAGACATCATAGGTGTCTGAAATTAAGACACTTAAGTGTCTTACTATGATCATGGTATAAACACTGTAAACTGAAATGTCTGAAATTCAGACACTTAAGTGTCTGAAAATTGTTATGAGAAAAAAGTCTGTGTTCAATTTTCAGACGTTTTAAAGTGTCTTAATTTTTAAGACACGTGTATCCGTCTGAATTTAAGACAGTTCAAACGTCTGAATCGCATCCATCTTTGATCAACCTGCCTGTTCCATAGCTGCCAACTCTTCCGCTTTTTCAGACCACAAAAATTTAATAGAATTTTTCGCCTTATTTAATCGGCACATTACGGCGATTTAAAAAGGTAAAATTTTCTATAAAATTTTTGTGGTCTGAAAAAGCGTAAGATGTTGGCAGCTATGCTGTTCAGCAATAGGCAGCCGTTTTTTTCACTTTTTTGTAAGCTTTATACACTGTAAAAGAATCCGTTAAAATATGGAAATTGTACTGTCTATTCAGACACCAATTTACGTAATTTTTTCCCGTACATTCCAGAAAATTTTCCATTTTTTTGCATATTTCAGTATTTAAAAAGTTCCATTTAAAAGATAAAATATAACCTTCCTAGGACAAACCCATATAATTCAAACCCCTTTTCAAAAATCACCTATATTAGACAGGATTTATTTATTTATATTCATACCAGTGTGTTATTTCCAAGAAATCATGAAATTTTTCATTTCAGCCAAATTTCCGTTATACAGAGGTTTACTTCAGTTTTATTTACTGTTTATTGAGTTACAGTTAGCAAATAATTTTTAGTAGTACTTTTAAAAATATACGATATAACCATGCTGAAAGCGAAATTTTGCCCAGTCTCATTCGATTCCTTCTTAAAAAGTTTGATTGCATAATACTTGCGTTACCTACTGTTATAGAAACCTGTTTAAAGAGGATCGCTTATAATTCGATAGGTAATTTATTCATCAAAAAATAGAAAACTTATTTCGATCACATATTTTCTGAATAACATCATATGCCAATTTCATGATTTATGAACAAAAATGAATTAAAATTTATACATTTCCAATTTGAAGTGGAAACTAAACCTTCAATTTTTGAAAATGAATAGTGGCGCCATCTCGTGTAGTCAAAGTAATCTATCTGGAAATAAAACTACAGCAAAAACTGGATGCATGACGTTAATGACTTTAGCGTATACCAGTGGTTCCCAACCTTTTTTTTTGGCCGTGCCCCACCTAGGCATCTCTAAAATCATGATGCCCCCCCCCTCCCTTCTATATTATATAAATATTGTCACATAAAAAATAAACTTCCATTTTCCCAGATGGATCCGAAAATAGCATTAACTCCATCATAAGTGATTTCACATTCTTTAATTTATCAAAATCGTATTTTTTTAATTACAAATATGCTTTTAACCTTACTCCATGAATGCAGTGATCCCATGGATCTTCGCATTTACACCGTTTTATTGTTTTTTGGCAACTTACCTCAAATTTTAAAACTGATAAACAGTCTACATTTTTATTTTCGCAAAATTTCTTGAAAACATTTTCATATTTTGTATAACATCTGATAGAATTGATACATTTTATAATGGATTTTAGTACTTCATTAAGAAAAAGTGATATTTGTTTATCGCCAAGACTGTATGGATAACATAATTCACAAGTAGCATTTCCGGGTTCACACTTTTATCCAGTTTAAGTTACTACTTACCTTTCCTCCCATAACATACTTCTTTGATAGCGGATTTTTTTCCCATTATTATTATTTGGGCTCCATGTTTTCTCCAATTTAAAATTTTAAAATGCATATGTCATGAATTTCATATTCTGTATGTGGTCTGCAGAAGAGCGATAAGAAGTTTACTTTCAACACTTTCCTTCCGTGATGCACACGGGGTTTTATTAATTTCATAAATGTAGCACCTCATTTTTATCATTCAAAACATTTTTTTAGATTAAACATGCCAAAATAGTCAATTTTAGATATACTCTACAAAATTTCCCATGTAAAATTTCCCTTGTGGGGCATATTACACTATGAATAGATGTACAAGTTTTTTTTAAAAAATAAATAGTAAAAAAAAGAGGTGTAATTTACTAAAATAGTATTAGAGAAATTAAATGATACTTTATTATATAAAAGGTTTCAAATTATAGAAGATAATCCATATAATTATTTCGGTGTCAGTGTATTTTTGAACTTTTAAATGAGATCGTTTCGGAAATTAATTTTTATTCAGTTAATTTTAAATTTTTTCATCTATTATTTCTATTTTTAGACTAAGACACTATTTTCATTAGAAAAAAATGACAGAAAATTTGTTAATAAGAAATTTGAAATTGCCCCCTTGAAAAGCCATATTGCACCCCTGAGGGGCGTACGCCCCACGTTGGGAACCACTGGCGTATACCCTCTGCCATACGTGTACCCTGTGGTTTTTTTTTACGACTACAGCAATGTGTATAAACTGTTCAGAATGATACTAAATTGGAAAAAAACTTACTGCTACTTAAAGGGACCGGGAAAGCAAAATTCAACCAAAAAATCGATTTTTACTTTTTTATATCATTAAATATCCAACGATGTGTCACACATATTTATAAATGAAAAAATAAGTGTTGAAATTATTCATTTTTTATTCATTATTTCATATTTCACGACTTTTTCTCAAAATTTGGATTTTTCATGTTTATGTTTCTTTTTTTCAATATCTATTAAACTTAAGAACTCGGATTTTTTTTTAATACTTGTGTTATGTTATATTGTATACTTTAACTCTGGGATTTAATGATTTGTTGAAAATTATTTATTTTAGGCAGTGAAATTTTACCAAAAATGCTAATTTAAAAATGATTTTCAATAAATAATTAATAATTAATTTTGAGTTTCTCATAGAACGAAAATGGTCTGTTAAAATACGTAAAGTATGTTATTCTGTCTACTCTAAAAAATCTAGATCTCTATCTTTCACAATTTCTGAGAAAAAGGTACATAAAGTTGATGAATTTAACATGGTCTTTCAAGACTTTCCCGGTCTCCTTAAAAACATTGCTTGTGCTTGATGAATAACATTATTTTGAAAAATCTGCCGACGAAATCGTAGCCGAATGGTTAGCGCACTCTTCTCCTACGCAGAGGACTCTGGATCGAATCCCACCCGGGGTAGGTGGTAAAGTTTACTCTAGTTTGGAATGAATACTATATAATTCAGATGGCCTTTGGTTAGTGGTTGTATATAAAATATGGATATTAGTTCTTGAAAAATTATATTTTATCTTTTAAATGGAAATTTTTAAATACAGAAATATGCAAAATAAATGGATTTTTTTCTGGAATTTACATCAGAAAATTTCAATTAAAATATGTAAATTATACTGGAGTCTCGAGGGGCTACAGTTCCATATTTTTAGGGATATATATATATATATATATATATATATATATTACACCGTATAATGCTTACGAAAGAAAATAAAGGTGAAAAAATGTTTGTCGAAGTGGTCAAACATGGATGCAATTTAGACATTTGAAGAGTTTGAAATTCAGACGCATACAAGTGTCTTAAAAATTAAGTCACTTTAAAACGTCTGAAAATTGAACACTCCGTTTCAGACACTTAAATGTCTGAATTTAAGACATTTCAGTTTACAGTGTATGTATGACATATTTTCACCACATTTTACCAAGAATGTCAAAATTTCCTACGCATTCCAAACATCGTAAAATATTTATTAGTGGTTAAACTCGGGATTCCGGTCTCGACAACCGACTTTTATATTCAGGCAGAGTTTTCATCGTTCCAAAACAAATTGACTTTCATAAGAAATTGCGTTGAGCAAAGTGATAAACTTGCCTGTGAGAGAAATACAATAATAATGACACGCGATCCAGTGAGTTTTTTTTAGATATATTTTCCGTTTTCTTTTTATACAATTTAGCTAAAAAAGTAGTAATAGAACTATTAAGAGAGGACGTTTATTACGAAGTATAACGTTACATTCAGTGAGATCGTATTTAAGTTACCAAAACCACATATGCTCAAGCTGAGAGGCCAGGAGTTCAAGAACAAACATCCGAAAATTAACTATTCGAACATGGTTCGTATTAAATGGTCAATATCTGTAATCATTGTAATGCTCTCTAATTTAGTAGTGTCAGATTAGAGAACATTTTAATTCCCGTTGTTATAATAGCATCATTTCCCTACTAAAATGCACCGTAAATGATCAACTGAAAGCATTGCTTCTTATTAGCTGAAAATTTCTGCAACGAATAAGGTAATATAATATCGCAAAGACGTTTGCATCGTTTTCAGCAATGTGGAAACATATTCCTGGTGAAGGTCTACATTGTTTTAAAATACATGGTCAAATTCACATTTTGTTTGACTTTAGGTTCATTTGGAAAAATCGACCAGCGCAGCGGGCGTAGCCTGCTAGTATAGAATATTATATTGTATATATATATTTTATCGAAAATAATACGCCTTATGTATGACGTATTTTGACCATATTTTACCAAGACTGTCAAAATTTCACAGGCATTCCAAACATTGTAAAATATTTATTAGTGGTTAACACATTAAAGACGGAATTACTTTTTCTTTTTAAAACACAAAAATTGCCTTTCGTACCACTTTTTAATAAAAGCAATATTTACCTTATTTTATATCAGAGTTTCTGTAATTTAAAAAAAAAAAGTCAAGATTTTTGTTCTAAATTAGTGGTATTCAAACAGCAAAAGGGTTAACAGGTATGCTGTGACCATATGGTAACGCTAGTCCTTAATGGGTTAAACTCGGGATGCCGATCTCGGCAACCGACTTTTACATTCAGGCAGGGCTTTCATTGTTCCAAAACAAACTGACTTCCATAAGAAATTGCCGTTGAGCCAAGTGATGAACTTGCCTGAGAGAGAAATATAATAATAATGACACGGGATCCTGTTTTTTTTTTTTTTTTTTTTTTTTTTTGAGATATATTTTCCATTTTCTTTTTTTACAATCTAGCTAAAAAAATGGAAATTAATCTACTCAAGGATGATTTCCTTCAAACAATCGTCATCAAACCCAGTTGCTAGTAGGACTTTTGTTTAAAATATTCTGATGCTTTGAATGCGATCACTTATTAGAAAATGAAATATTCGTGTACGTTAATCGCTCAATAAGTAAAAGCATTTTTATTGTTATTCCATAAAAGTGATAGAATTTGATCAATCTGAATAAAACACATCACCCACCTGGCAACACTATCGTCAATGATTTTTACCATTATTTTTTTCATTTATTTAATTGAGAAATTCATTGGATTCCGTCCAATTTTCGAAATTTCCCTTGAGTCTTAAATGCAGGGATGAGAGCGCTCCGACAAAAATGGTTGATTTTTACCACTAAATTTTATTAGTATTCTTTGCTTTTTTAAATGTCAGAAATTCTGTCGTTAAGTACTGCGATAAATACTATGAAAATTAAGTGGTAGAAATCGGTCATTTGGGTCGGAGCACTCTCATCCTTGTAAATGGAAACGGCTTTTTTTTTTTTTTTTTTTGAGGAAATGAAAGCATAACTCCTATACCATTTTAAAGGAATCACTAATTATTTTATGCACTGAAAATATTATTTTATACGTTGAGCTACACAAATAATTCTGTCAAGAATATCTTATTACTATTTCGTTTGCTTTTCTCATTTCAAATATAACATCCATTAAAACATTTAAAAACATTTTCGACAAAATAATTCACATAGATTCCATCCCACAATTTAGGATATTGAAAATAAACTAAATAGAAATTACAAAAAAAATGCAAGACTACGCATTTTTAAGGCATTGAAAATAGGTAGGATTATTTTTTATACAAATTATGTTAATCATGATTTGTGACAGAGATATTGAACAAAATATTCGTTCTATAACTTTGTTTAAGGAGAAATAGTGTCTTGAAAATGTTCAAATTATCGATTTTTTATTTGGGGCGGGGGATATCAAAGTAAACTATACCTTCTAAAATTATAATGATGAAATTTGAAATGTGTATCTTTACTTATAAAATGTTATTAAAGATTTTATGCATCGTCCATTAAATAGGTCTGTGAACTGACACAAAAATGGCTGCTGTTATGGGCGGATTTTATAAAGCTGCGTGCAGTCTCCTGAAATTCGACAGCAGTATTTTCGAAAAGTTTTCTTTGACTTATTTAATCTCAGAAAAGTAAAGCGGGATTTTTTAAAAAATTTATTTGTATTCAAATGCGAATGATTTGTATTCAAATTCAAGGGATTTATATTCAAATTCAAGTGACTCATAATTTAATTATTTAAAAAATAATAACTAAAAACTTGAATGTTAAATCCAGGTACAGAAATATTAAATACAAACCCTAGGACATTACGAATTATTTTATTTCCTCCATGGCGAAAAAGCAGGGTATGATTTAACTGTAACTACTTGAATTGTTTACATCGTGCTTTTGTTCGTTCGCTAAGTTTTGCTGGCTATTTTATGAAACACCCTCACAGTAAACGAAATTTTTTCTGTGTTTCTCAACAGACAAAAAATTAAACTTGTTCGGAGACACAGAGATGCTTCAAAAATGGGATATCAGGGAGTACGTATGAGAGTGGCTGTTTTTAAATTTTCATACTAAATGTACATGAACCTTATTCAAGTTCTCGCAGGATATATATTATTAGTAATGAATATTCTATATAAATAACGCCAAATGAGACTTTTTCATTTCTATTTTTTAAACGTAACCTCGCTCATTATTTGTAACCAAGTTATGTGCGTTTATGCAAGAAGTTGCCGAATTCGACCAACAAATTCAGAGGAGTTATAGTAGGCATCAAAAGGAACAAAAATCGCAATGGGAAATGGCGTCGCAATCCACCTATTTAATCAAAAATAATGGTGTTATATCCTCATCTTAGGCTGCCGGTAATAACTTTCAGAAACCTGAAGTATATTATAATGAAGCTTTTAATAGACGTGTTCACTTTTGTTGTAAATCTGTTAACTTAAAAAAATGGTAAAAGTTTCTGTTATACGCGCCTGCAGCATGCATTTGACGATTCACATTTTGGACGGCAATTACCAGTTCATGTGGTATCATCGATTGCTTGAGCACCCAGTTTTTCCAGAACTTTTTGTGGTGTTTTTACATTTCATCCCGAACGAGATACATATCGTTACATTTTCGTTGCAGTATTTTTATTTTTCTTAACATTATTACCGTCAACCAGAGTTCCGTTAGGATGAAACACCTTGCATTTGTGACCAAATAAGTGGTTTGCGACCCCATGTTACATGGTAATTTTTCATACATTTGATACCTCATACATTAAAAACCCTCTGAATCTGTCGGTTGGATTCGGTAACACCCTGTATATAGTTGAGATCATGTGTTCGATAAAATTGTGCAGGGAATTCACACAAGTTAGAAGTTTAAACGCGTTATTTTTGCAAGGCAAAATTTACACTGAATTTTGTCCATGTTCATATTTTCATAATTTGCTTGTTCGATAAATGCTAGGGCTTTTTTGCTATTTCCGACAGATTTTGATTTTCTTTTTTTTACTTGTTTTCCATTCCGTATTTAATATTTCTGCGCATGGATTTAACACTGAAGTCCATAGTTATTATTTTTTAAATATTTAAGAGTCTCAGGACTCTTAAAGCTATTGTTTCCTTGAAATTCCCATTAGAACAGAAGTTATGGCTTTTAGAATTATGCCCACTCAATAGCTGATACGGCGTTTCTGAAACTTTGAAGTCATTTTTTCCAAATGATGTTTTTGGGCATATCGCGCACGATATCTCAAAAACTTCTGAATATTTTTTCATACAATTTTCAAAACATATGTTTTAAAATAGTCTGTATTGAGTGAACCTAAAATTTCCTTTTTATTATTTAAAAAAATATATTTTTTTAGGTGATAATACTGTTGAAATTTTCAAAGTTAAATACAACTTTATATTAAAAATATAAAAATACTTTAAATACAAATGTATTTAGATTTCGGGTAATTATTACAATCTGAAGTATAAGTGGGCCTCAAAATTTTCATTCTAGTTCCAAAATTTGTTTTGTAATCGTGACCGCTGTTATGCTGATGCTGATTTTCTGTTATGCTGATTTTCTGCTCGTCAAATGTCTGGCATTTGGAGACCCCTGTAAATTCTAATTCTGCATCTTGCAATTTTTCACATACATGAAATGAACATACTTATATCTTTCATCCCAATATAAAATTGTGTCCTAAAATCAAATACATTTTATAATATTATATGTTGAAAATGTTTTTTTTTTCTTTTTTCCAGTTTTAAGAGTCCCGAGACCCTTAGATTATGAGTTTGTTGAATTTCTTTTATTTTTTACTATACAAGAGAGAAAAAAATCCTATTAACACTAGAACGTCCGAGATTTTTGACATCCTAAAACAGCCGTTGATGTCAATTCGACACCACTAATTAAATTATGCAAATGGATGCTACAAATTCTATTTTAACACTGTATTGGATCATTGTACTTTTATTATGAATATATTGCTAAATTTGCACAAAAGAACAATAATTTATTTTATAGAATACATTAAATGATATTAAATTTCTCACTTATAGAAAAGGAAATAAAAATTTTTAAAAAAGGAGAAATAAATCTGTTAATTTTCTTCACATTATAATATTTAAGCATAAGTTAACATTATGTAAAATATTTTATATCAGATGCATTCCTTATTTGCATATTTTCCAGTAATAAGCTATTATTTTGGTACATTTTAAACAGGCCATCTCCATGCACGAAAAGAACATTTTGTCTCGGCGTTAACTTTACACATTTTAATTTTATATTTTCTGCGTTTAAGAGAAATGGTTTTGTTTATTCTGGTATATAATTTTGATTAGTGGCACATTTTTTATCCTTTACACAATTTGAACACAATTCATTTGCTAACTATTCAGTGCAACATTTCCTTGAAATGTAATGGCTTGACAAGCTGACATAAATTTATAAATAAGCCAAGCATTTATAATTGCAATGTCTATAAAGTTGTAAAATGTATCTACAGGCCACCTCCTTGATGCGGATTTTACAGAATATTTTCTAGCCATCTGTTCTAAAATGTGCACACCATATTTGCTTTTATTGTAGACTGTACCAGTTTCTGGTGTTTCTTTTCATTACTTGCAGTTGTAACGTTTGAGTGAAGTATGCTCAGCATAATGATTTTCTTTAGCTGTTTTTCCTTGAGTAAGTATGGTACCGGTACTTTCGCGTTTTTATATATTCGTGGAATAAAGACTATCTTTTTTATTTTACGGGCAATCTGAAGTTTCTCTTCGAGTTCGGTTCACAGTTCCTACCACACTTGTTTTACATTTTATCAGATCTTTTGCTAGTTCCAGTGAAGTAAAAAAAATATATATATATATCAACTGCCACATTATGACCTATATTTTTATATAGTTCCAATAGTTTTAGAGCTACGAATTCCGCAATCGTTTACCATTCGATCGAGATTCATTTTTCCCAAAATAAGAAAATAAGTCAATAAGTCCGAGGTGATAAAATAAGGCCGAAAGGTCAAAAACATCTGATTCATTTTAAGATAATTGTCTCAATAGATTTCCGATTTCTTAGGAAATGAGACTTTTTTTGCGGTGCATAATTCCGAAAAAATTAATTTCTCAAAGTATAAAATATCTCTCAGGAATAAAATGCTTTCAAATATTGTAATAATAACAAAGATAGTAACTAGAGTCATTTAGTCGCCTGAAATTGAATAAACCATTTCTGCCTTTTATATGGGGTGAAAAATATAATAAACATTCCGTAACTGAAAGAGAATGAAATCAAGGTCACGTGAACTGAAAAAAAAGACACAAGTAAACTATTTTTGTTAATTTTCTGCTTGGTGTCGAAATAGCACCACCGGACGTTCTAGGTGAATTTAGCTAGAACTTAAACAAAAATAGAATTACACAGTAAAAATTTCGACAGTTAGTTTCTTACGTAAAATGATTAAAAGTCACTAAACTTGAAGAATACAGGTGACAAAATGTGATAGAGGGATAACGCTAAATTCGGTTTGGTGTCCAAATGACACCAACGGACGTTCTAGTGTTAAATGTAAAATCCCATACATCTAAAAATGCATGAACAGTTTTATGTAGTATATTCTGAGAAATGTGGAAAAACTGTGCAGCAAAAATATTCATATTTTAAAAAGTAATAGGAATATTAAAAATGTTATTTTTTTTATTTAAAATTTAGTTCAATAAGATTTTTAAAAATTATATTTGCCACCACAGATGTTACACTATTATTCAAAATTCAAAAAGTAGTCTAACGCTATATTTACCTGTGTCAAAATGATGCCTTTTAAGAGAGTTCGATATAGTTTTTTATTTGTAATTTTTGGTTGGAACAATTCCAAATTAATTCTTAATACATTGAAGATTTTTTTATGCTTATTCAATTAAAAAACTAAATCAACATAATAAACATAAATCAAAACTTTAAAAAAGGACTCATTTGACACCGGTAGATATAGTGTTAAAAGGTACTGTGCCCCCTAAATAAAAGCTAAAAAATTGCATTTTCACTTTTTCAAACGAAAGTTTTAGTGTAAATTCACCATTACAGAAACACAATTACTTATACCACTGTACGAATACGTACAGTCGTGGAAAAAAAAGTAAACACTCCATACTAACTTCTCAACAAATTAACGTAGAAGGAAGTTACTGGTACCGAGCGATTGGAAATAAAGTCTACTTTTAAATGATGTATATAAAATTTGCTTAGGGGCCATCTACATATTAAAACGAACCCAAACTTCAAATTTTTCAATGGTAATACCCAATTTTAACAGGATATTTCAAATCTTTGGTTCAAACTATGCCAAAACACCCAATTTCAAGTCCTAAATTATTTAATTATAAACATTCAAAATTTAATGCTTCTAATGTTAAATTACATTATCATATTTTTATTAATATCTCCTGAAATTATACTGCTAATGTGCTAATTTTTTGTGTAGCAATAACATTAAAATCCCCAAACATAAATACGTTGAAATTTGCAATTTTTATTATTTTATGATATGAATTATGAATTATGAAATTAATATTAAAAAAAATTATGAATTGCAACCTACATTTTTTTGATGGATTTAGATTTATTAAGTCATGCTTTATGGAAATCCAAAGTTTCACATTTTTCTTAGAAGTAGTTTTCAAATTATGCTTAAAAAACGCCAAAAGGATGGTTTAAGGGGCTGTCTATGATAGAAGTGACTAGATAGTTTGAAATTTCTACTGCTATCCTGTAATCTTGTCAACAATCGAGTACCGAACTTCAGTTTGGATACAGCCTCTATAATACGCTCGTTTTAAAACAATTAATTTCTCGGAAACTTGTCGTACAAATTGCATAAAAATTTATTTTTAGGCCAAATGATGGGTGTAGAGTTCTTTTATGCTGTCATAATTGTGTACTGCTATTGAAAAAAACAAAGTTATGGTTCGTTTCAATATGTAGATGGCCCCCTAAGTTAATTTTATATACATCATTTAAAAGTAGACTTTATTACTAATCGTGTAGTACCAGTAAATTTCTTCTACGACTGTTTTCTGCAGAGTTAGTAAGGGGTGCTTACTTTTTTTTCCCGACGACTGTACACTGTAATAAACGATGCTGAATATTGTTAATTTTATTAGAACCAGAAATATTAAACGGATTCTTTATGTAAAATAATTTATGTTTTATTAACCAGCGTTTCGAAGAATTGAGCTTTCTTGATCAAGACATCGAAGTCATCTTGGCTGTGTAAGATTCTAAAATAGAAACGCCCAATAGGACCACTTGGTTTTGGTTAAATGAGATTTTTGAACATTTTTGAGTAGGGGTCTTCCACCTTTCACGCTCTTGAGCCGCATCAATGGATTCTTAAATTTCCGTGGGCCATAAATTATCCAAACGTGATTGGGTGTTTAAAGTTAGGTAAAACATTATTTTTTAAAGGTATTTTAACCCTTAAATGCGTGATTTTTTATTTTGTCTCGAAAAAATTACATCTGAAATATTTATTACACAGGAAAAATAATGAGAAAAATCGAGAAACATTTTTCATATAATACGTCAATCTTTTCTTCTGTTGCACATCTGTTATACAAGTAAAAACTACTTTCGTGTGGCTGCTTTACGTTAAAATATTGCAAATTAGTAAATATTTTAATGAGTATGTTTCCAAACACCTTATTTTATATAGTTATTTATTTTATAAAACTTAACCTTTAACCCTTTAATCCCCATGATAGAATACGTTCTAGAAATTGCGTAGTTGAGACAATCTGTCTTTGTACCAGAAATTTTCAATGGTTAATTTTGCTTTATTTAAATACAGAATGTCTGTTATTAATTAAACCAAATATTGCTCTTTTAATTTTCTGTTGTGAATTAGGTATATTCAAATAAAAAAATCTATTAAATTCAAAATTTTGTTGTTTGCATATATGCAAAGTTGCGCACTAAAGGGTTAAAGGTATTCGCACTTATACCCAGTGTTGGCTAATTTTTTACTTAGGCATTCCGAATTCTTAGCAGTAAGTTTTAACAGTTATTTTTGCTTTAAAAGACAGTTCTTAGTCCATTTACAAAGAAAAAAAAATGCTATTCAAAATTTTCTGGTGTGAATCCAATAACGCTAAAGGAATAATTCGCCTGATGTGGTAACACTGCCTCCATCCCTCCCCCCCCCCCCCCTATGTGTAGAAGTTTTAAAAAGTCTGCAAATGAGGCAGATTTTTAAAATTTTCCAAGCATTTCGTAAAGAAAATGGGATGCTCAATGAAAGCTCTTATAAAAACACATGTAAGTAACATTGCTGCATCAATTAAATCTGCAAATAAGGCACATTTTTAATCTTTTGACAAGATTATGTATAGAAGATGAGTTGTTAAATGGTAATAATAAAGCAGCTATAAGAAAGATTGCTACATCAATAAAATCTGAAGATGACGCAATTTTTAATTTTTTTCCCAATATTACACATAGATAATGGGTTTCGAAAGAAAATAATTATAAAAATTATTTAAGAAAACTGCTGTATTAGACATAGCGAATACAGAAGAAAGCTACCTTATTAGGAGATATGATTTATGCTCCTGATCAAAGAAATTAGTGATTACATTAATTTAATTTTAAGTCTGCAGCGCACTTAAAAGTAAAATAAAATCACAGTGTGTCTAAATGACTGAGATTACTCATTCAGCCGTATATTGTTTCTAAGTAATGCTGGAGAATAAAATAATATTCTGCATTGACTACCGATTTTGTTTTACATGTTACCGGTTGTGGGGGGATTTTGAGAGTTTATTAACCTTAATTATCAACCGGCTGCTTAAGGCTAATGTCAGACGAACGTTATTTTGCACACTTTTTTCTCTTTTCCACCATCCTCGCCACACACCTCTCCTAGCATGTGTGGTGATGGTGGAAGAGAGAAAAAAGCTTTCA
Organism: Maratus speciosus; assembly: GCA_963932465.1. Lineage (NCBI taxonomy): Eukaryota > Metazoa > Arthropoda > Arachnida > Araneae > Salticidae > Maratus > Maratus speciosus. The sequence continues at coordinate 175,262,351 of OZ010797.1, forward strand.
AAAAGACGTTCGTCTGACATTAGCTTAACCCTTTCATGGCCAAGGTACTTGTATTCGTAAAATGTTCAAATAATTTATTGACACCAGTATTAACAAGACATTATATTTGTAAACAAGTAAAAGTGAATTTTCGCGTACTTAATAAAGATGACATTTTTATCACTACATTTCATCTCTACGTAATGTTTGGAAAACATTAAAAATCTGCTTCATCTGCAAATTTTATAGATATTTTTGCACGGAGTCTATACAGAAAAATATACCGTTAAAATAAAAAGGAAGGTGCCAATAATCTTTGACACTAAGTTGCGTTAAAAAATCTGTCTGTAAAACAGTTTTCTGATACATTTTCTTAAGCATTTTAAGCAACATCTTTCTTACTTAAATAATACACTAAAAGATATAAGTGGCATAAAAAAAGCAAATTCAAATTAATAGAAAATCGAAAATTCTTAAAATATTAAAAGAGAAAAAAAAATGCAATTTAACAAATTAGAACGACCATTTGGAAAATGATTTTTTTCAAAGACTAAAATTTAAGACATAAAAATCGCACAAATTTGAAAGCTGCATCTCAATTTGTTTCTGAGTCATTAATTTTTTTTTTGTAGTTTTTATTACTTTTTTGTCATAGTGGCAACAAAAGTATCTATCGCTGTTGAAAGGAAAGGGAAAATACAGATTACTGTAAAAACAATCACAAAACAAACAAAAATGCGGGATTCAACTGAAAAAAACGCTTTAGATAAGTATTTGATTTCCTACCCTGACCGAGGACAATAACCATTTTTCCAAATGGTTAAAAAAAAAGAAATTTGATTATTTTAAAAGCTAGAGTTTTGTTTGTTTTTTCACCGTTATTTAAGAAAAATTGTAACCATATCAAAATATTATCTTCATTGATGCAGATGACAGTATATCTGATTTTTTTTTTCATTTTGTTTCTTATTGTTTCTACTGATGGTTTTTCTATTTTTTTCTCTTAAATAAATTTGTCGACGAAAAATAATTTAACTTTCTTCGAAGCATCAATTTATGAAATTTCGAATAAGTTATAATAATTTAATATAATTTCGTCTTTCACGAACAGCAAAAGTTATTTTTTATTTTATATCCACAAAAAATATTAAAAGATATATTTTACTTTTATTATACGGTTGACATGGTTGTTCAAGACAACGCAGTAGTTTGAGTGCGAATTGCACATGTGTATAACTGCAATTTGAGATTTGTAGTATTCTGGTTTACTTAACCATTTTACGGTGTAAGCATTTACATTTCTAAGATGTTGAAATGAATAAATGACACCCGATATTACAAACATATTTATATATTCTATAATATATTTTCAAATAATAAGCAGCTATATTTCAGTTACATAATAAACGTAAAATTTTATACCCAAAATTGTGGTATCATTGCGGAATTTGGGAATTAAAATGAAGTGGTTTCAAAAACGTACCACCGCCTTTGAAAAGGTTAACAGATATCTGAAAGTCTCAACCCGGGTTTTGGGTTCGGGTAGAAAGCAAATGTTCTATATTATTCTGGTTCTTCACTAGATATGAAAAGGATTCAGCTCGGGCAGAAAAGGAAATCTGTTTTATTCACAAAATGAAAAAGGAAAAAATGTTGCAATTTCGAAAAAAGAATCTAGTCCAAGTTTATTAAAGTGTTTTCCTATGCCTTAAAAATCAGTTTGAAGGGGAATTGCATTTTTATTGATGGGATGTACAAAGACAAAATCTATCTCAATCTGAAGCCTTTGCATGGTAAGTATTAGTAAGATAAAAATGCAATTGGATACTCCTTGTCTATAGTGGGTTTTTTATCTGAAATCCTTTTCCAGAATTACTAAAAAACAAAACTCGCGTCTTCCTGCTATAGTTATATAATGGTTCTTTAAAAGAATAAAGACCGTGGATTTCGTAGATTTCAGTCCGTGTTGGGTATGAGTATAAATAACTAAATTGCTGCTTTAAACAGATTTTTTAAAACAATTTTAAATGTAATTAACAATATTCGACTGCGTACTTTTGGCATCGAGGTCTGTTGATTCAAAATTTTTAGGAAACCGGTGGGCTCGGATTTCAAATCCATGGGATCGTGCTCCATAGGTACTAACTTTACCGGGGCGAAACTTAAGGCAATCAGGTGTACTTCTACCATTAATTTAAAAATTTTAGTAGTTGTGTTTAATTAGAAAATAATATTTTTAAATTGGTGGGGAAGTTTGCATGATTGATCCCGTCGATGCTACTAAGCCAGCGACTATGTTGGGCTCCCTTAAAAGTAGTCGAACCCCACTCTAGCACTCATCTCTTAAGGAGTCTCAGGACTTTTAAAGCTTCAAAATTTTCGAAATTTTAATTCTTTTAGATGTTAAACGGCCTATCTTTTCTGAACATTTTGATATAATTGTTTAATTGAAATTCCCATTAGAACAGAAGTTATAGCTTTTAGAATTATACCTGTTCAATAGCTAAAGCTGAGTTTGCGAAAATTTTAAGTCATTTTTCTCCAAATGACTTTTTGGGCATAACACGCAGGATATCTCAAAAACTTCTGAATATTTTTTCAAGAAATTTTTAAAACATATGTTTCATGTTAGTCTGTATAAATTGAACCTAAAACTTCTTTTTTATTGTTCAAAATAATATTTCTTGGGGTGATTTTACCGAGGTTTGTATCAGTAAGTTTTTACCCACACATATAAGTAATTGAGTCAAATTTATGAAATTGCTACATTTTATGAGTCCTTTTCTATATAGTCAGTGTGCACAGTAACAAATTTGTGCAACCGGTATTTCAAAGAGAGGGGGGAATACGTATTCCAGGAGGCGCGATAGTAGACCCAAATGGGGGACATTTTTCTAACTTTTACCGACCCCCACATGTGACATATTGTTGGAAAGTCCTGTGACTGCTTATTCATGCAATGAATTTATATAAAAATATAGAAATAGGTTATAACGATTTACTAAAATCCAGTAACAAATTGTTGCATTAGAATTAAACAGGACTACTCTGCAAAATTTCCGGTATTGCACAAAATTTCAGTTTTGCCCCATTAGGTGCGATTTCAATAACTCCACAAATTTCACTCCGTTTTATTAAAAAAAAGATATCATTCAACATGTCTTAATTCACAGTAATAATTTATTAATTATTATTAGAAGTAGTTAAAACTAAAAACTATTCCTGTATTTATTAGATTGGTAAAACGTAATTAAAATGATCAAGTCCGCCCATTTTTCGATATTTAAATGAAAAACTCAGCATTTCCAGAGAGGGGGTGGTGGGTGTAGGTGATAAGCAAGTAATTATCTTTCAGGAGTGCATCCTAAAATGAATTAGTAAACATCCAGTTCGGTGTTAAAATACATGAAATCAGTGGTGGTGATTTATTACACCAAAATGTTGTTTCTTTGCACCAGTTATTTGTTGGTGTTTCATTACACCAATTTATTGGTGATGTTTCTTTTACCACTTTTGGTGGCAAGTTAGTTACATTATTTTTTGGTGTAAAGTTACAAAATATTTGTACAGTGTATCAGGCCTGTTTATCAAATTATTGACCATTAGTTTCCTATTAAATCCCTGTGTTTCGAAATAACAAATATCATAATGCCATTTGAAATTTGGTTGCCTAGAAAGGTATTTTGACTTTATCCACAAATAAACATTTTACAAAGTTTGGAATATACATGAAATTTCTGACGGCCTAATACAATAGAAATTAAAAACAAGAATACATCAAATTATTCCTAGTTTTATTACTAAAATATGTGTAAAAACAATTAAAAGGCTTTAAGATATTAAGACCAACTTACATATGTTAGATATAAAAAAAATTCTCCGGAGTCCCGAGCGCTTTCGACGAAATCCTGATCATCATTAAGGGGTGAAGTGCGGAGAAATCAGCAAACCTACAGAATGCACACTGGTTTAAATATTGCAGGGCGAAACCAAAATTGAAAAAAGTGGGGGGGGGGGATTGGATGAGTCCATGAAGCGACGTAGATCATTCTAAACCAAATACGCCATTAACATCAAGCAAATTAAAACAAATGTGCGAATATGGCATGATAATGTATCATTACATGAGTTCCTTCCTCTAGCCAATATGTCTACAGACTCCCTCGAAATGCATGTGGTTTAACCCCTTAATTCTCGCTCCCGTGATATTCACGGGTTGTGTGTTTTACCCAGATTGTTTGATTTCCACCTGTTTTATAAAATATTGTAATTAGCTTTATTATGGTATCATTTTACCTGTCATTAACCAAGGTGAATATTTCTTTTTCAAAATAGTGGTGGGTGCCGATGAGCAATTTTAATTTTTAAACCGTAATTTAATGCGACCGTTAAATGGATAATCATTTATTTGTGCGATGATATTTGTATTGCTGAAAAAGATGTCAATATCTGCTTTTAAATTTAAACGAGATAAAGCTGTAGATTGTTTTCCTCTTGCTATGTCTGTCATATGTTCTTTCAATCTTTCCTGCAATTTCCTGGTTGCCATTCCTACGTATGTAAAAGATTTCTTTTTTTTTATATATCTAAATGGGATATATATATTCCTGCATTTTCTGCCTGCCTCTCATAAAATATCACCAAAATATATGACACACAAGGGGTATTGTTTCTGATAAAATTTACAAACAAATATTATGTTTTACAATACATGATAAGATGGAACTAAGGATTCAGTACCCTTTTACTTTTAGTATACGACTTTTGGATTTTATAAACACAATTATACTCGTGATGAGTCCTGGATAGTCAGTTAAGCTACATTGTTTTTTAAAATTCAGATTGTTTAATTCCTATCAATTTTTTTTCAAGAATAATTCACATCATTTTCATATAAACTGTCATATAAACTGTCATTAACCCCTTGAAGGACCCGGTAAGTTATATGTACCACTTAACTTTAATTCCCAATTACCACATTGGCGCCAGAATTTTGGAATTTAGTTTTGATTTTTATATTGAGCGTGATGAAAAGCTTTTATTTACTTTCATTTAATTTTTTTCATAAATCCCGGTATCATTCAAACAATTTAACATTTGAGCAACAGAAGTGCTTTGCCCCTGAAAGGGTTAAATAAAGTGAATATTACTGTTTCAAAAAATTATAGAAATCAAGCAATCCAGATAAAAAATGTAGGGTACTGGTAACACGAAGCCGGTCAACGATATATTAACAGAATCTTTATGAGGGGACTAGCGATGAATTCATGTTCTGCTCTTGAATCTGAAAAAAATTCTTTTAGCATAGCCTGAGCTCAGAACCAAAAGAACACAGTATAAATTTACTTATACGATTTTTAAAAATTCTTCTAGATTAATTTTGTCGTTTTAAAGTATCGTGTTGGATAGAAATAAGTATTAACCTAAATACTGTCTCATGACACTTTCGTGAGTTAATTGTACCCGAAAAACATTTAATAGCAATAATTGAAATAGCGAGTTTGTAATTTAACCCCAACTATACGCAGAAATCTGAAAATGTCACATTTCATATAATTTTACACCTATAGCAGAAATATGAGTTTCGATTTCTAGTAATTCTGGATAAGGTCTTTAACCCCTTAACGCTCGAATTAAATTACGGTTGAATAATTCAAATTGCTTATTGGCACCACTTTTATGAAAAAGAAATATCCACCTTATTTAATAACAGGAAAAACGATACTAAAATATAGCCAATTTCACTATTTTATAAAACTGGTGGTCTCAAACAATTTGAGTAAAAGACACAGCCCGAAAATATCTCGGAAGCGAGAATTAAGGGGTTAAACAGAAGTTCAGGAGAGATAAAGGGATATCCCACGGCTGTTTTATGAAAATAGCACTAACGTTGCAAAATTCTCAGAATGCGATAACAAATTTCTATTTGATCGCAAAATTAACAATTTCATTTCATTTCAAACTGTATTTTAAAGGATTGTACAACTCCTTAAGAAATTTGAACAATGTTCTTTTTCGTCAAATGGCAAATTAACTTCTTTCAGTCTGTTAATAAATAAAATTTTCGCGTTAAACCCGAGCCCGACTCACATCTAGTTAGAAAAAGAGAACCCAATACTACTTGACAAGCTTTTTTGGCCACATTTACAACTTGCAATCGTCAGGCTAGGGTGGGCGCGATCGCTTGAACTTCAAACAAATAAGCTATCACAATACAAGCAAAAACCTCTTACATTAATAACAATAAGATGCACCTTTTAATGTTTCTGGTTTATAACAAATAAAAGGTAAGTTTTCTTGTTTTTGAATTTGTGCGTGAAAAGCGATTTATTCTAAAATTAATAAAAACATAATGCTCAATTGAAAGTGGTTAAATTATTTTGGTTAAATTATTTACTTCTCCTGTTTAACACCGTTTTTTCTTTTAACCGGCTAACCCTCGGTACCGTTTATGCCGGTTAAGCGGGAGGATACGGTATTTACACGAATAAAGAAAAGTGTAGGCTTAACCGGAACGCTATTGCTGTACAAATTGCGTCTAAATGACTATTTAGAGCATCCATAACAAGTTTTCGAATATCATCAGTACTGAAAGTTAGAAGTTGATACATTAATTAAGGAACATGGATAAAAGAAAATTTTTAATTATCAAACCTGCATGCAAATAGTGGTATAAATATGTCAATAACATTTGCAGTAAATTTCATACATATTCCTCAGAACTATGCCATTAGAAGTGAAAACCAGTTAAGCCCGAGTACAAATCGGGTTTGCTTGAAATTGAAGATTTATACCAGAAATTAGTCAGGTAAATTTCTATTTCGTTTTTAAAAACATAGGCAAACAAAAATTATAGCCGCAAATGTGTCATTAAGGTTTCATGTAATTTGAATGAGCTGTTATTATGACTATATTTTGTAATGCGAGTTGTTCTTTGACATACTTGTCATTTTCATTTGTTCAGTAGAGAACATTACATGTCTGTCTCAGCAAAGATAACAACCTTAAACGAAGTAGTGAAAGTTTATTTAAAGTAGGGTTGCCAGTTTGGACTCATTGTTTTCCGAATTCGCAACGAAAGCGGAATTATAAATTTACAAAATAATAACAAACTGCTGTGATGAAGTAAAGCTGAAATTACTCTTCAGAATTTGTGCTAAGAATTCACAATTTCTTAATTTAAAAAATGAAGCCAAACTGACACACCTGAAAAGGAGTCGGTTTGAATTAATCTCTGCCAACTTTTCCACGAAACTGGTGCTTTATACAATTTATAACCAATCTGCTAGGACTGCTAACTGATGCCATATTCAGTCACAGAGATTTGCGATTAAATAAGTCAAAGATTTCTAATTAAAATTACTGGTTTTCATATTCCCTGACTAGTAGTAACCCTATTGAAAGAAATACTTTATCCTCAAAAGTATAACGTCATTATTTTCTGCATATTAAAAAGATATAATATATTCATTAAGAAGAACAGTTTGATGTATTTAAACATTAAATTTATGATTTAACTAATTCTGATTTAACAGCTTATTTATTATGGGAAATTTTACATTCCCTTGATAAATTTTGCTGTAAAAGACTTTCTACAAATATATTCACAGATAAAGTCTGAAATTTATACACAAAAAAGTTTTTTTTCAGATATAGAAATATTTTCTTACACACCCATCAGGGCCGAATCCCTATACGACTTTTAAATCTGAACGCCTGACATCACAGTCCGATACATATTTCAACTTTTAAAAAATCATCTAAATCATGATTATGAAATAGATAGAAAACACGAATAAATTCCTCTAACATAACTTAACAAGAAGTTATAGAATACAAAAAAAAAAGTTAATAATTTGAATTTTGCTTTTGGAATAAATATATGACAATTGTTCGTGTAATTTTCTCATACGGCAGGTATAAGCTACTTTCTCTATTTCGTTCATCATCATTTGTAGAAAGTAAAACTTCTTATATAAAATCTTTAAACACAGCAAAATGATTGCTTTATTCCTAGAGGTTCTTGATTAACAACGCAGCAGCAAACTCTCGCAGCAGAAATAGCAAAGTAACTGGTGAAAATGTTTAACAATAACAAACAGCGGTATAGGCTGCTAATTTTGTATCAGTTTCTATTGAGAAATTCAGAATTCATACAGCAAATATTCCAAAAGAAGAAATTTTACTTTATGTAACATTGAAATGTCTGACCTCATATCAAACAAATATTACGACTTTCCGGGATTTCTGGTATAAATATAGAATTTCTGATTAAAAGAAGAGGCCTAATTTGCAATGAATTCGAAATAATATTATAAATGATATCAACGTTCCCTTTTTTACATGGTATTATTATTGTATAAAATATATGAAAGTCTAAAAATTTTCCATAAAAGCGATTTTTTTATGTCTTTTTTCACACAAAGCCGTGACGTGACGTCGGAAGATCACACAGTTTCAAAAGGAGCCCGAAACTGCGTTATTTTTAACATAACCACCTCGTTCAGAAATGATTTTTCCCGAGACAAACTAAAAAGGAAGAAAATCATCCTCTCACAACGCTGTCACAGGTTAGGAAATACTGATATATCTTGTAACATAATTTTTCTGGGACATATTTTAATTCAAGACAATAAAGGAAATTACTTGCTCCTTGGAAACGAGCGTCAGGTATATGTGGTGCATAAAGTGCTCTGAATTCAGGATAATTCCTACCAGTATTTTTTTTTCCCCTGAAAATCTTGCTCTATTTAATTAAAGCCTTTCCGGGATTAAATTAGGCAAAAAAATCTACTTTATAAAACTGGCGATAAAAGATTAGTAATTTTGTAAAGTACGTTGTGAAGGGATTGCCGAATTTCTGAAGTGTTTTTCTGCAACTATTCCGAAAAAGTAATCTTCGTTTTATTTAATCACATAATCTCCTCATTTAAATAGAATAAAAATTAATATATGAAAATAGTGATATTAAAAACCAGAATCTCGGAATAGCAGTAATAAAGACTTTAAAAACCATGCTACCATAAAAAGGTTTTGCATTTCTTGCTTTGAATAGCATAAATACATAATGTATAATAGTCTTTATATAGTTAAACTCAGTTTAAAGTAATCGCAAAATTAAAAATATATGGGGTCAGGCAGGGTAATATGGGTAGATATTAGGGGAGGCAAGATTTTTCCAAGAATCATAACTTGAAAAACTTTTAACATTTCATGGCATTTAAAAAATTGTTTTTTTTTTTTTGTGTGTGTGTTTAATGACACTATTTATTCCTTATGATGTAATTTTGAATAGCAAACTCCAAATCTTGAAATCAGCGATAATTGTGAACTATACTACCTGATAATTTTGGGGATCTCTAAAAGTTCTATTTTTTCAGTATTTTTGAGAGCTCAGCCTTTCACTTTTAAAAATTAAATTTTAAAAACTCTCAGGAAAAGAGGATAAAAAAAAATATTAAGAAATCTTAAATTCCTACCGTATGTTCCAATTTTTTTCATTTTTATTTTAACCCTTCACTGCAAGAATTTTTCTATTTTTATGAAATTTGTTTGAAATCAATATATCGGTGATAGAAAAATGCTAAAAAAAAATTAAATTTCAAAATTTCAGTAAAATTTGATATTTTATGATGTGTCCTATGTATACACATTTAGGGTTTTAAAATATTGTATTGCTATATATATGTATTGCAACTAAATGAGCTTAAATTGATTAATTTTATATGCTTAACATTCTACAACTAATATTATATTAATATTTTTAAGTATTCAGTAAAAATAATGAAAGTAAATCTTAATTTAATAGCTCGATTGAATTTTTTTTTCTGGTTTCCGAAGAACAAATTCAAATATGTTGTATAATGCAGCCATCTGACATGGACAAAATAAATGTTATTACAGGCTGTGGATTGTTCTTGATCAGTAACAGTGATCATATTAGCCAAATTCATGGCACATAATAAAAATTATAAAGTTTTTAGGCCGCGCAGTGAAGTGTTAAGCAGTCATAAAATGTCCGTCCTTAAATAAAGCAAAAATTACTATTCAGAATTTCTAGTATAAAATCATAAGTTCTCAATAAAAAGCAGGCCAATCTGGCAATCCTGCTGTTCGAGATGTGAAAATTTTACACCTTGATAATTCCTATATTTGATCGACGTACCGTTTAAAATTACGTTTTCCCCTTTAAAATGTATCCAAGATTTGGATTATTTTACCGTATTTGGGTAACAATAGACCACTTTAAAATTTGTTTTTCATTTAACCCCTTCGAGACGAGCGTCTTTTACAGAATTTTTAATCTTTTATTACCGATTTTCCAAAACAGAAAATTTTGCCTAATTTAATCGGGAAAGTGCTCAAATTAAATAAGCCAAAATTTACAATAAAAATGCACTGATGAGAATAATCAAGGATTCTGAGCAACTTATGCGGCACGTATACCAGTCACTCTTCCCCAGGGTGTTGGAGATGATTCTCTTAAATTTACTTAATTATTAAAGTATGGTAAAAAGCTCAGTTCACACTCAGGTGATATTTTCGCAGTAGTTTGGGAAATTTCTACATAAAATAATGCAAGTAGTTCTATAGTTTTCAGTTTATCTGAATAAAAATTCCTGCTGTAAACAGTAAAATTTGTGGCGATTTTGTTGGCTATTAACCTTTGATAATATGAAAGTATGTTTATATTTGAAAAGTTTATTTGAATATATAATTGATAAATTTCTCAAAAAAATGGCTTTAGGTGCTGTTAGTATTACTTGTAATAAAACCTATTAGAGTTTCCAATAAATAAAATAGATTTTCACCTATGTTTTGTACCCAAATAGTATTTTATTAATGTGGAAAGCTCTTTTTTATGGAAACTTTATATCTCCATGAAGATAAATGTCATTTCACACAAATGTACACTATTGTTGGGAAGAATTCTTATAGTCAAGTTCTTTAGCTATAGGTCATTTCCATTATTTAATTTTAACACCTTTAAGGTCGGTGGTTTATTTTTGGACCACATAATTTTAATTCCTAAATGGCAGACAGGCACCAGAATATTGGAATAAAAAAATTTCTTTTTAAATACGTCAACAAAAGCTTTTGTTCATTTTGAAATAAATTTGTTTTTAAACTCTGGTAACGATTACTTATTTCAGCATGTTATGAATAGAAGTACCTAGCCCCTAAAAGTGTTAACGGGTGAATGCAAATATAATGCGTACCAATCTCCGATTTCTTTTTAAATCAAACAATAATACGCCGAACCAGAAATGTATTTAATTAACGAATTAAGTAAATTTCAAACGACTAACTCAATTAATGTCAGACACTTTTAATAAAATTCCTGGTTGAAAGTGTGCTTTCTTAATTAAACAAAAAGCCGGAGATTGGAAACTATTAACACTACAACATCGAGCTGGTGTCGATTCGACACCGATCAAATGGCAAAATGTCGATTCGAACAAGAAATTTTTTCTTGAAATTAGTTAAATTGTAACTAGAGAAAATTCGGTTAAATAAATAAGGGAAATTATTTTAAATAAAAGTTCTGGTGTTAAAATGTTTTTATTAAGGCTGGGTAAAATTTCCGGACGTTCTAAAGTTAAATATAATATAATCTTTTGATTCAGTCTATTAGTAGTTCCTTGTTTGTCCTCGTAGCAGGAAGAAAATAAACTGAAATTTTACAAACTTTTTCAAACTTACTCATTACGCCTAATACACGTTATGGACTTGCTTGTATATCGTGAAGTGATGCAATATTGAGAAATTGGGGTATACTAAATATTTAGTGAATACTTAGAATACTAAACATTTAGTAATAAAAAAAGCTGTGTTGATTAAAATTGTTTCAGCATTGTTGTAAAAAATTTTATTACCGAATCGTCTGTTGAGTTCCCTGAGACAAAATGTTTTTGATGACTGCATATCTGTATGTTAGACCCGCGATAGCTGCCGCAAAATGCACGAGATTATCTTGTAATTGTGCAAATACTAGGTTAGTAAAGTATTCAAAATTATCTGTACAGGGTACGTACGTTTCAGGGAATTTTCCAGGTAAAATATCAATAATTTTTTGTAGAAAAAAATCTACCTTAAACGCACGAAATTTCTCCTTATTTAAGGAGTGATTTTCGGTAAGAAAATTTTGGTACTAAAGAATTTCCTTCTCTGCAAATGCCTGGACCCGTACGAATCCTGGCTGTATTGTTCTTTGCTTAATTTGGTTGACTTGTTAACTTGTTTGGTTGGCTTGGGAAACATATTTTCATGTCACAAAGTCGTTTCTGGAGCAATTCGGATGATTTTAAAATTCAGTGTAAAATTAAGTAATTTATATCCAGTTACGCAAAATTCAAAAACTCAAAAAACTAAATCCAGATATTTGATGATGGTTTTCTACTTAATATTTATAACTATTTGAATATTGTTATTTTTATTTAAGATACTTTAGTCACATATTTTTAGATGCCTTTATTTTTTTCTTATTACTTCTTACTATGAATTGGGCTAATTTATAGACAAGAAATGGCAAAATTTAGACTTTTGATTTCAATTTTTTTAAAGTGTGTGAACCTAAGCTAAATGTAACATTGTGTGAAGACAGTTGTAAAATGCATAAAACATCCAAGTTTGTTTTATTTTATTCTCCTATGCTGTGTATCCTATCTATATCTCGTACCTATGTATATCTCGTACCTATGTTTTTCTCGTACCTATATATTTTCGTACAAGTACGATTAAAAAATTAACATTCATAGTTTATCTCATCAGAGTTCCCAATTTAGCGCTTTTATTGATGAAAATATCTACCTGAATTTTCGAACAGTAATCATTGGTTTATTAGATGACAAAAATTATGTAACTCAGTAAAACGAAAGTTAGTATTCGGACTTTCTGGTAGCCTGTTGAATAAAATACGTACAAATTTGGCATCTTTGAACAGTGCAGGCACCGAACTTTTGACACTAATAGTACTTCCAGTATTGCCAGTTCGACTATTTTTTCTGTTCCGATTGCTCAATAGCAACCATTTTTTTCGAAATTGTAATATTCACCTTATTTAATCAGACAATAATCTGTCATTAAATAAGGTAAATATTTTTTATTTAAAAAATAGTAGCAATCAAAAAATTTGAATAATAAAAGTTGCCCAGTAGGCAAAAATGAGTATGTAACTAAACAATTTCTGAAAAATTACTCTCTTGGATCAGTGATAACAATTACATATTCAGAAAGGATTACCTCCTTAAATTCATAACTAATCAATAATTATAATATATAAAAAATGTACTTTCTATTCTAAAACACAGTTAATCATATATTCTGTATATATATTCATTTGCCACCGTAAATATACGAAATAACTTTTGAACTGATACATCTTTCAATGTACTGCAACGGTCCCGCAGTGTCCATGCTTGGGAATTTGTCTCGAAAACCGGAGCCTTGTTTACGTTTCGTGGGAAATGAAGTGACTAACCCCTTGGGGACGAGCAACCCGCGTACGTGCCGTATGGTTCGCTCAGAATCCTTGTTTTTTCTCAGCTGTAAAATTTGCCTTATTTAATCAGTGCATTTTCTCGATTCAAGAAGAAACAAATTTCTGTTTTTAAAAAACGGTGACAAAATATTAAAAATTTCGTAAAAGGCTCCCGTCCCGAAGGGGCTAATGTTACAATCAAACGTGAATAACAACGAAGTTCTTATCTTTATGTCTTGCTAAACGGAGTTGATCGTCTGATTTATTTTATACTTATACGGGGTTGCCGTTGGCGACTGTAAATAATCTGTGCTTCATATTCATACTAAATTTCGACATATTTATACTAAACTGCAAGGCCGTTTAGAAATAGTAGTACGAAAAAAAGTAAAAAGCTTTTGGCAGTGTCAACAATTTCCAGTGACATATATCATAGATGCCAACATCTCTTAGCCCTTTGAGCGGCGCCGTTTGCAGTGTGCAAACTGTTAATCTTAATGCCTGAACTGCCAAATAACAACAGTAATTTTTTAGTACAATTTCGATCTCATAATATAAGGGAAAATAAGTTGTTGATTATTCTCAAATAAATTTGTTTGTTAATTGCGGTACGAATTAATTATTTGAAATTTTTTGAGCAGAAATGCGTTGCCCCTGAAAGTGTTAATTATTCCGTAGTCTTATACAAGACGAAATTGTTTTCAACCGGAAATTTTATTTAATCAAAAATTTAAAAATGAAATCTAAAATGTAATTGAAAGAAGGCACATTTCCTAATTGCCGAAACGTCAGTGAAGGCTTACTGTGGAGACACGAAAAGTTTTGGTTGTTAGTCTGTCTGTCTGTTCCGCGATAACTGCCGCAAAAAGCATTCGATTAGCTTGAAATTAAGTGGGTATGTTGGTGAAGTACCCGGATTTAGCTGTATAGTTTTTTGTTATATTTGGTTCATTCGTTCGGAAAATATAGAATATTTTATTTTGCACAATAATGCTTTTCTATAGCAATTCAGACGATTTTTCTATTTTCATTTGTTGAAAGGAAATGGCTAATATGATGGAAGGATTTAAATGGTAAATTATGGATGATGAAATTTCCTAATTAGAAACATACATTATGCATACTAGTAAATCTGCAGATCAGGAGCCTCAACGTCAGCTCTACAATTCATTGTGTTTAGCACCCTTTGAGTAATATTAATCTTTCTACAAAAAACGAAATTTAAAGTTTTGAAATTACATAAACATTTATAAAACAAAAAAATATTTCGAAGGTTTCTGACATTAGAAGCGTTAAATTAAACCCCTTGTTATGTAATGGTATTCTGAAAATCTCATGAGCTACTTATTCTGGTAATTTTTAGATAATAAAGTAGATTTCTTCAGGGGGCAGAGCCCCCTGAACCCCTTCGTAGTGTAATTTAATTTACATTTGTAATTATCAATTAATTGTGTTAATGTCCTTTAGTAAATTCTACCAATAGACGGAAACGTACATGAATTCTTTTCTACAACCCTGTATATTACGTGAAGATTTTTACGCGTCGTCTATAACATTTAAATTTAATGCAGACAAAAAACCCTCTTAAAACTGCTCATATCACATTTCCGGGGATTAGTATGCATAGTGTGCACCATATATCCAGTTTCTGCGGAGTCCTGTATATGGTTCTATTTAAATTCTGCAAACATTTGTTAGTATACTAAATGTAATTGGGCTGGGAAATACATAACTAAAAAAAAAAAAAAAAAAAAAAAAAAAAAAAAAAAAAAAAAAAAAACACTGAAGCAATTCGCGCTTATTTTCATTTATACTTACGAATTCATTTGTGTATCCCTGTACATGGTCTATACAATATTTAATCACTACTTATTAAGCACAAATTTACTTAACGTTAAAACGCACACCATAATCGAAAATGCTCTTCAGCAATCATCCCTAATAGACCAGAACTGTATCCGAAATATTTTATGTGACCCTATAAATGAACGATAAATACGATACAAATCATATTCAAGCTTCTTGTAGTCAACCACAGTAATGTAATTTAATTTCATAATGTTTGAATTAGTGCAACACAATTAACACACTGACGACAGGCAATTTAATTAAATCTGGGTTTAAAAACAGTAGAAGCTCCTCCCTCTTCTGAAAGTGTCTCGGAAATTGGTTTCTGAGATATGTTTTTCATGTTTATGCAGCAGTAAATATCTTTCAATGTACGGATGTAATATATAATGTCTTACAATCTATAAAAAATATGGACAACACAATATAAATGTCTTTTCTGTAAGGTAGAAGTCACTTCCTTAGCCAATGATGTATTCTGAATAAAAACGAGAATTTTCGTTTCCCGTCGCTAATGTGTTAAAATAAGCTGTGAAGAGTTTTTTTACCCCGTAGACCACATTTTAATCGACCACTTTTGTGTGACCCTGAAAAAAACATATGCTTTGCACCCCATATACTACAAAAATGTTTCAAAAATGCATATCAATTTTATTATTTTGTAGCAGAGTAACATCATTAAAAAACGCCACAAAAGGATTTTCTTCAAAGATTGTAATATTATGAATACTTTTGAGTTACCTGTACGCATGCTGTAAGTGCTACACATAACATATTTTATAGTAACCAGGTTCTAGTGCACCTTAATAAAGTATATAAATTTCATTACGTTTAAAATTGTGTAACATTATTAAAATACACCGCAGACGATTTTTCCCAAAGACTATAATGTAACGGAATAGTTTTGAGTGCCCCTGTAATTAAGCTATGAATGCTACACTCTTCCTTTTTAATACCAAACATACTTTGGCAAACCTCAATAACGTATATCAATTATATGTAATCCCGACTATATTTACGCGAGTTAGAGCACGTAGAGAAACACGGCAGGCGACAGATAGAAAAACTGAAGTCATAAATACTTTTCATCCATGTTGGAAAGTGTTAAAAAGGATTTACATGCCTTTAAGTGTACTTTTTTTTCACTTATAGCATGGTTAAACATTAGTTTAAACATCCTAATCCATGCGATAGCAATAACATATTAAAAGCCCCCCAAAATAGGCATATCTGGAGATCTATAAATCTACTGGAAAATAATTCATTATCGTGCCCACTGTTAATTGCATAAATTGCATCAATTTGGCGCGATAAAATATTTTTTGTGATAGCCTTTTAATAGTACCTGCAACAAAATTAACGTAATTTACTAACTTCATTCATATTTGACGCAATGATAGGCTACTAATAACAGTCGCTAGGCAACGAAGAAAAGGAAAAAAAAAAGAAATATGTATCATGTAAAACAAGAAAATTAATTTAAAAATTCTTTATATTATTGGAATACATGTATAAATGTCCTCAAAACATTATACACGTAAATAAAAAAATCTTATAGATATATTGATAAAACTTCAATATAATAGGAATAATTTAAAACCTTTATTTGGAATTTTAGTATCCATAATTTGACATTTAAATCCATTAATCAAACGTGCCATTTTCTTTCAACAAATCGAAATTTGAAAATCGTCTGACTTGCCGTAGAAAAGCATTATAAAGAAAAATAAAATCTTCCATATTTTCCGAACGAATGAACCAAATTTAACCAAAAACTATACAGCTACGTCCGGGTATCTCACGAATATGCCCAATTAATTTCAAGCTGATCGGGTGCTTTTTGCGGCAGTTATCGCGGAACAGACGGACAGACAGACAAACGGAAATCAAAACTTTTCGTGTCTCCACAGTAAGCCTTCACTGACGTTTCGGCAATTAGTTTGAAATTTTGTGTATACATTTGTCAGAGAATTTTTTCGGTGTATAACATATGGAGGGAGTTTATATGTTTGTTCCAATAATATAAAATATTCTCTTTTACAAATTTAATTAAAATAAATGCCATTATTTCATTGTTTTAATTTTCTTTTAATTGTTACCTAGCAACGAAATTACACCTAAAAATATCGTAAATGCGAAAGTGTGTGTAATTCTTTGAAGTCAAATCAACGTCAAAAGGGATGAATTAATTAATGCCTTTGTGTCTTTACATATAGATGGAATTTACCCCAGAAATAAAGACAGGCTGTGTTCTATTTATTTTGTCCAAATGTTTTTCTTTTAAATTAAAAAGCACATTATTTTCATAAGGAATAAATTGACATTTTGCTATAAAATATCTTTTTATTTACCGTTGCCAAGAAAATCAGATCGCGGAATAATAATTTATCCTAAGCAGTTAATTTTGATTTCAAAAATTTTCATGTGCAAGAGGAAAATGAAATAAAAAATAGGCATGAATACGTCTTCATATTGGAAATTAGTTCGAATGTACGAAAAGAAGGTGAATTTGACCTCATATATCAAAACTAAAACGAATACGCTTTGAGGTTGAAATAAAAAAACCTAGTGTTATGATATTAATTCTTATTATTAAAAAAAAATTTGCCAATATCTCACGTTTTATCGTCTGCACGGTTAACAGATATGTTTAATTTTTAATCGAAAATTTCAATGAGAAAAAAAATCTTTTGAAAAGGAAATAGATAGTAAATGTCAAAATTATGCACCGCAAAATGAAGTCTGTCGAAAATAACGTTACTGTATCGGGAACTAAATATTTTCATTCTTAAAAACCAAACATTAACTAGATTGCCTGAAAAAATATTTTTTGACGAGTGTTACTTCTTAATGCAGCCTCATTTCAGAAAATATGAATGAAAAGTATTTTATTTTTAAAAGTAAATTACATTTTCGTTCATAAAACCTAAACTTTTAATATAATAGCCTCAATGTAAATCATTTTCTGTCCACCGGTATTGCAAAATAAGGCTCGGAAGTGTAAAAAAAAAATCTAAGAATTACAATAATTATTAGCGCAATCAATAAAAAGTTATATATGTAAATTTAATGTGACCATGGGAGGCTTCAGGGGGGCTCCGCCCCCTGAAGAAATCTACTTTATTATCTAAAAAAATACCAGAATTAGTAGCTCATGAAATTTTCAAAGTATCCTTCCATAACAACGTTTTCAATTTAGCGCTTCTAATGTCTGAAAACTTCGTATTTTTTTATTCTTATAAATAATTACGTAATTCGAGAAATTTAAATTGCGTTTTGCTAGAAATTGAATTTTACAAAATTGTGTTTAAAAAAAGACTTGCAGAGCTGACGTTGAGGCTCCTGATCTGCAGATTTACTAGTATATTTTCTTCCGGTTTAAAGCATGCTTGTCTTGGACAGACTCCGGAATAATTAAGAGATGAAAAATAACCCTTCAGGACGAGTGTCTTTTACAGAAATTTTAATCTTTTATCACCTGTTTTTCAAAAGAGAAATTTTTGCTTAATTGAATCGTTGAAATGCGTTGATTAAATACGACAAAATCTATAATAAAAAATAACTGGTGGGAATAATCCAGGATTCTGAGCACCTTATGCGGCACGTATACTTGACGCTCGTCCCTAAAGGGTTAAACTCTGAAACCCAGGTAGCGCCACGATTAGTAAAGGTGATCGACTTTAAGAAGCAATAACAGAGTTCCCTTTGATTCGTGTTTTGAATACCACCCTTTTTTTTAAACGAAAATCTGCTTTTTAAATTTCTGTCGCCAATTTTGTTGAAACCTAGCGCCAAAAGTGGTTCCGTTGTTGGTTTCCGGATCAATGGAATAGTGTAAGCAGCTTTTTAGACTACCTAGTTGCGTGGCAACTTTACATCCAGTGTAGAGGCGGTTTGTATTTCAAGGGCATTAGGGAGCTTTAAAAAAAATGATGTTTAAAGGCGGTTAGTAGCCACGGAGGAAAAAGAATGGCTATTAAAAATAAAAAAAGAGTTAAAAGATAAGTTTAAATTAAGTTTTAATGAAACAAAAGGAGTGTAACACTATAGCGTAATGAAAAAACATTAAAAAAGATAAAAATATTCCATTAGTTAACAAAAGAACAGGCGAAAAAGCTACCGGGGGTTAACCCATCTAAAAAAGGACTCTTGACAGAGACCATACATTTAAATTTAATAAGTAAAATTGCTATAAGTTAGCAAAATATAATTATTTTAAAAACATAACAAAGACAAAAGACAGACAAATAAAAGGTTAAGTTTAGTTGAAGAGTGAGGTAAGCTCAGTAATCATCGTTAACTAATAGTGTATATTTCGGGCGTTTACGGTAGGAGGTGTTGGAAACCTCGTAATCGGGTAATTCCGCGACAACTACATTAGATGGATTGTAAGCAGTTTTGCAGAAGTTTTTTGGAATTGATTATTACTCTTTTGAGGGGCAAGCAAAAATGTCTCAAAATATTGAATTCTCACCGGAATAATCGAAAAATTTTATTTTTAAAAAAGGAAATGGAATTTTTCAACGACTTTCCTCCAAAGTTAAAAATATAAAATTTAGTTAAAATTTTCTGGTGAGAATCTTGTTTAAATTAGGTGGGAAATATTTTATCCCACCGCACCTCAAGGGGTTAAACACGTTGAGTGCCATGTCAGTCACCGGTGACTGACAGTGAACTTTCCGTTTAGGAAGCGTCAGACATCGGTGACTGACAGTTATAGATTATGTAATGGGAATCTTATTTCGTGGTCCCAAACGGAAAGACAGACAAAATGGACTTAGCATTCAATGTCTTAATGAATGGTGGTGTTAAGATCCCTGTGGATAATAGTATTGCGAATGTACATATGATCATTTCTAATAATACGAAGGCCTTTTTTTTTTTTTTTTTTTTTTTTTTTTTTTTTTTTTTGAGCACGGTAAAAATATTTGATATTGGTTTTGCATGCAAATCCCCAGATAACACAGGCACATGTAAGTTCTGATATAATGTAAGAGTTATATGAGATAAGTTTATTTTTAATAGAAAGTACGTTACTTTTAAGAAGATGTGAAAGAGATTTAGAAATTCCGGCGACTTGGACTCGGATGTTGATGAAGGGTTTATTCTAAATAAGTCTTCTATCAAGGGTTACTCCCCAGATATTTAGTGTTGTTAGTCGAAGGAATAGTGTTATTGATAGTAATGCTGTTGGGATAAATAAATTTTCTAGGATTTCAGGTTACTAGATGCAATTTACTTAATGTCATTACCTTGAAAATAATTCTGGTGTTAAACGTATTAAACCTTGGTCAAATTAACCTACATATTACAAAGATTAATGGGAGTTTGACACCTCTGATTTAAAACGACATTTAAATTATTTAAGTAATTTCGTATAGTAGGTTTTTCATTGTTTAATCCTGAATACTACGATTAAATAAGGGAAAGGTTATGACTAAAATATTTACGAATTAAATATTTCCTACTGAGCAAAAAAATGCCCAAGCCGGGAATAGAACCAACATCCTTGGATTACATTGAGAATTGTATACCGTTTAAGCTAAGCTTAAGCTTCGCTCTGTTGAAAACATTCAATTCGTATGATAACTTTACCAATCAGTATGATTGTGTTAAAAATAATAGCATATCAACGTACCCATCATTCATATGGAGTTCCTTTACCTGCGGTTTATTCTGTTGAGCTGTCTACGTGGCAGACCAGACGTTATTACCAATAATGTTATCTGAGCGAAATATGCTCGACGGATAAAATTTTAGTGGTGGAAAGAATGCTTAAAAGTTGGCAGCTATGATAGTACAAAATATCCTGATACTCTAATACTAAAAAATAAAAACCGTGTTCACCCTATATGGTACATAAATGTGATACTCGTGGTGGAAATTGTAAACTGTTTCCTAATTCTTTGACGAAAGGAGGGATATTATGTATACCACTTAACGATAATTCCTAAATGGCCTAATCACATCAGAATTTTCCAATAGCATTTTTCAATAATGTACTTGAAGAAAAACTTTTACTTATTTTCAAATAAATTTATTCGAAAACTCGGCTATCAATGAATCATTTCAACATTTTCACAATACTTACAAGGAAGGTCTCCTTAACCCTTTAAGGGGCAAGCAGCTGCGTTTGTGTGATACTGAATCCCCACCGGAAATTTAGAAAAAAATTATTTGAAAATAAGGAAAAGCAATTTTTCAAGTCTTTTACACTAAAGTTGTAAAAGTAAAACTTAATTAAAATTTTCTGGTGAAGACCTTAATTAAACTTAGGTGGAATATAATATATCCCACCTAAAAAAGCGCTAATGAAACTACTTACGCTCTTAATAAAAGGTCAGTCAAATTTTTCTTCGGAAGCCCAATAGAAAACCTGTAATATATATATATATATTCGAGTATTTGGCGCGAAAAGACGAACACAAGACGTGATTCGGAGAGGAATAACTTTCATCGACAAATGCAAGCGATATGAATGCACTTAGAAATTGCTGGTTAAATGAGTGTTTAAATGCTCAATAGTTAATGAATTTAAACTTAAACGATAACTTAGTTTATTATTTTTACTAGAAGTTTATATAATATGTAAAAGTTAGGTTATATTCAATTTATTTAACCCCTTAACGCTCGAATTAAATTACGGTTGAATAATTCAAATTGCTTATTGGCACCACTTTTATGAAAAAGAAATATTCACCTTATTTAATGAGAGTAAAAACGATACCAAAATATACCCAATTTCACTATTTTATAAAACTGGCGGGAATCAAACAATTTCAGAAAAAGACACAGCCCGAGAATATCTCGGGAGCGAGAATTAAGGGGTTAATGTTACAAGGTTTCATCGGCTGTATAAATTTCAAGCGTAGTTTAAAAGTAACAACCTGATTAAGAACGCTTTCGTTACACATTTTTATACTGAATAAGTCGTTGTTTCCATTGCTAGAATATTTTTCTCTCGTTGTCTCAGCCACTATCAATTTTGAAGTCAAACTGACAGTGCTCAGAGTCGGACTTTAATTTTGAGATTGAAGTAATTTTAATCAATTTAAATTTCTTTCTAAATCTTCGTTAAACGATCGTTAAATTTCATTATATATACGTATATGACAAAACAGTACGTATAAAAGCACATTCAAAAACATTCTGTAATTTATTTTTGTCAAATTTTTCTGAGAATGCACTTTGGAGACATTCCTTGTTAGCCCTGAAGGGGTTATATTATATGACAGAGATTTTTTGAAAATGAGAAAGAAATTTATTTACGTAAAAGTCACTATAAATTTAAACGTAATTGCAACCAATTGCACGCAAAATTGTACAGTAGAATAGTTTAGCCATTTCGTGGCCTGGTTAGCGAATATTTTACGCCCTGTCTAGGAAAAGGTGTATGTCTACAACTATTTTAAGAGTGAATATAAATAAATATAATGACATTTAAATCTAGAAAAGAGATAAGATAAAGAATAAAAGGTGATAAGTGGATATGATTAAAGAATCAGAAATTAAAAAAAAATTAAAAACAATATAATAATGATATTAAAATAACTAAATATAATAAAATGATCAAAGGGTTAAAATAGTCAACATTAAGGAGGAAAATTCGAAGAATATAAGGCACGTTTCAGAAATAGCCGTATATGTATTTTTTATTTGGAAAGATAACATGAATAATATGTTTTAAAATAATGAATATGTTTTTTCTGTTTATTATCCTTTTTAAAAATGCAATTAAAAAGAAGTTGATTAAGTTAAGATTAAAAAGAGGAAAAATTAAGTTGTTCCGTTTACTTTACTACTGCGCTTATCTGTTTTTTTATTATTATTATTCAGGAATTGAAAAATAATACCGAGAATTACGAAAGAAGAGCTATTACTTTATAATATCACGTAACGTCTTTCATTCAATAATGTAAAAATGTAATTTCAGAATGATTGGTATTACTTTGAAATTCCAGGATAAAAAAAGAAACTCCTGAATTGACGTAAATATCGCTGATGAAGCAAATGTGTTAAGTATGCATATACGGGGTGTCCGAAAAATTTGGAAATGGTCGAATAACTCGAGCAATACATATCACATTGAAAAACGAAAAAATACGTGTTAATTTTGTTTTCAAAAGATACTCAGTATTAACAAATTTGACCCCCGCAACCGACCCCCGGGGGGTCAGACAGCGTTAAACTTTGAAGTCTTGAATGATAACCCCAAATTTTTATTGCAGATTCGGATTCTACGGACAAAAATTCGTAACTTTTGTATTTAACTTTTTTTCGAGGGATCCTCGTTGATCACGGTGCAATCGAGCAAGTTCGACAGATACATATTTTGGGTTTCCCAACCAGTCTTTGCCATCTCGAAATCTGATTGGCCAAACTTTTGTTGTCAAAGTAGCAGTCTTTACCGGGAATAGTGTTTCTCGGAAACAATCAGAGGAGATTGTTTGGATGGCCCTTTATGTGCTTTTTCCATAAAAATTAATAGAAATATATTAAATTAGTTTTCTATTTGCATTTTTTTATCCAGTCAATTATTTCTTAATAATTACCTGCGTATTTTGATCTCGAGTAAATGTGCACCTCCGCTCCCGAACAGAATAATGATAACCTTTATTATTTGGGGGAAAGAAAAGAAAAAAAAAGAATTCAAACAATATTATACTTAAAACACACTAAAAACCGTTTTCTCCGGTTTTCCTAAAGCTTTCCGTTCAAAAAGAATCGAAATAAATTTTAGACTTTTTTAATTTTTAAGTTGCAAATATTTGTATTGCACCTTTTTTTTTTATTATGCTTATGATCAGTGTGAACAAAATGATGTTAAATACAAAACATGGCTTACAGTTAGATACATGTTAAATACAAAAAACATTTTAAAAAATCCAAAATCTATTTCGATTTAACTTGAAAGGAATCTAAATATTTAGGGTATTTTAAGTATCATATTGTTTAATTTTTTTTATTTTTTAATGTTCAATTGGTTTAACTTATTTGTTACATAAATTTAGCATTAAACGTAGAACTAACTGAATGAAATATATTAATAAATGCCCCTTCTCGGGTTTGAAAAAAATGTAGGAAATAAACTCATTTCTTTTTAATTTCTTCTGCCAATTATGTTTTAGTTTATATTGTTACAATTTTTATTTTATTGTAATAATAAATAAATAAATGGACACTTTTCTACATTATGCTTCCGTTATGAAAATTAAAACGTCGTCTCCCCCAGCAAGTAATCATTACACCTTAACCCTTTCGAGACCGCATCGCGTACACAAATTTTATTTGAAATACATCGTGTTATTTAAACAGCCCTTTTTACTTGTGAAATCCCAAAAAATGCTCTTATTAAAAACGTCAAATATTATTATTCATTTATTAACCCCTTAACCTACGATTTATTCTCAACAGCTCTACGGTTTATCAAATCCACAACTAAAATTTAATAGCGATTTTTGCCTTGTTTAATCATGGAATTTCGCCGATTAAATTAAACTATATTTACTGTGAAATTTTAGTGGTAAGAAGAATTTACAATTGGCTCGATCAACGTACGCGGGCTATGCCCGTCATTGTAGGTTAAGGGGTTAACGATGCCAAAAACAATTCCACATGGACAGTTTTACGATGCATACATCAAGGTTTGGATCATATATGACAAATTTTATTGTCTATACCAGCAACTTTTATCAATAATCTTCAAAAAACATTTTTATAATATGTGCTATTGGACTTTATCATGAACTAGCAGGCTATGCCCGCTACGCTGGTCTGCTTATCCAAATGAACCTTGAATTAAACAAAATGTATCATTGAATTTGACATTGTAATTTAAAGCAATATGGAACCTTACCTGGAATGTCCTTTCGCACTCCTGAAAACGATAAGAACGCCAATGTGCAATTATATTTTCTAATGTGTAGACAAATTTTCAGCTATTAAGGTCTTAACCCTTTTAGTTGATCAATAACAGTAGGATTGGTAAAGAAAGATAGTACAATACGCAATACAATAAAACAAACCCTGAAAAATTATATAACTACTTGTAATAATGCAAACAAACAAACGGACAAAATCCATCCAGTAAAACTTTTTTTAAAGGTTGATTTTTCATAAGGGGTCCATCTGCTTATAAAACTTTCCCCAATAATTCTGTAACTAAGCAACGTAGAATGATACGCAATAAACTAAAACCTCCGCAAACATTGTCTTATCAACAAAGAAAGTATTATCAATATCCGCCATCTAGAACTTTTTGAAAAGTCTAATCTTTCATAATCGGTTTCATATGATTATGGAACTTTCCGCCATTACTTTATGACTAAGCAACGTAGAACAATATGCAAAATACTAAAACCATGTCTGAATAGATGTCTAACTAAAATGAAATTCCTATCAAAATCCGTTCTGTAGAACTTTAAAAAATGTTAAACTTTCATAATCGGGTTCAACTAATTATAGAACTTTCCACCACACCTCTATTATTAAGCAATGCAGAAGGGTATAGTATATACTAAAACTCTGCCTGAAAAATTATTTAACTAACAGTGAAAATTTAATCGTAATCAATTCGACTGAATCTTTTAAAAAGGTTAATCTTTCATGATCGGGTTCGTCTGATTATATAAATTTAAAACGTAATTGTATGTATAAGCAACGTAGAACGATATTTTATATGCTAAAATCTTCCCTGGAAAATTATCTAACTATCATTCTGATCAAAATCCATTCAGGTGAGCTCAAGTTATATGCAACCGGGACGAATTTCCCATTTCCATTTTACTCTAGTATATATAGTAGAAGCAGAAGTAGATAGATAGATAGATAAGAATATTGATTATTAAAATTTATGAAACTGCAAGTTATTTCTCGTTGTCTCTGCTGAATAATTTTAAAGACTTTTCAATCGGCGAGTATTGAGATTTACCATTATGTCTACAACAAATGTATTTCATTTTGTACCAAAACATTGTCGTTAAAATGAGCCAATTTGCTGTGGGTTCCGATATTATAAAATATTTTTTTTTTCAAAATCGCCAACTACGCGCATGACATTTTAAGTGTCTCTTGGCACTGCAGTAAACATTTCCATGTTTTATTCAGCGAAAAATGAAGTTATAACTTAATTTTACTCGATAATAAAAAATACTTCCACCTTCAAAAAATAGTAAATTAAAATTTTTTGCAGTGTTACGAATAAATAATAATTAAAGGCAAAAGAAATTCGCGTTCAATAAATATCAAGCCCCAAAGTTTGG
The DNA here is from genome assembly GCA_963932465.1 of Maratus speciosus. Classification (NCBI taxonomy): domain Eukaryota; kingdom Metazoa; phylum Arthropoda; class Arachnida; order Araneae; family Salticidae; genus Maratus; species Maratus speciosus. Next base: position 175,288,919 of record OZ010797.1, read on the forward strand.
CATCGTTTGCAATAAAATTTGGTACTTTTCTTTTCCACTACAGGCGCCTTGGCGTTTTTTTAAAAGCTTGGCGCTATTCGGGCATCAGAAAGTGAGATTTATTGCCAATTGATATAAACAGTTAAGAAAACAAACTTGATGAAATTTTTTGTTTGTTTATATATGTATATTATAAATGTTTTTTATATACAAATTACTTCTGTTTCTAATTAAAATTAGATAAATTGCATCTTTATGTTAAATAAATTGTATAAACAGAAAAAAATGCTTGTTTATATAAAATGAAACAGTGAATAGGTTGCCAGAAAATATGTTTCCAAATTTTCTCTCCGCCAAGGCTATTTTCTCTGTTTCGCCAAGATACTGGAAATTACCAAAAAATTTTGCACATTTAGGATTGAAATAAATGGCGCAATAGCAGACAATTTGGTATGGTGTTGGTATAACGTAAAAATAGGAAAAGGTCGCCAAAAAGTTTTCTTTCAAATCACTCCAATTCTGTGTTAATTCGGTTATAGAATAGCTCCGCTTTAAAAACACAGAATCAGTTTAAACCTTTTCCTAAGTTAATTATGCGCCAAACCTCGTCAGGTAACATACACCAATTGTCAGTAGACTCAATTATGTAACTTATCGGTACCAAATATGCCAATTGTCTATGGATTCGATAACGTAATTTATCTCCTTAATTTATGCATACTTTACAAACTACATCTACTTTCCAATTTTCCTGATTTTAAGATCAATGGGTACTGTTAGATGTTAAAAAGCTTGGCGTAATTCGGGCTTAAGAAAGTGAGATTTGTGGCCAAATGATATGAACAGCTATAAAAACAAATAAAATGAACTTTAAGCTTTTTAAAATATGTATTCATATATATATTCCTATATAGATTTTTATTTATGAATATTAATATTTTTGTTATTTATATACAATTTACTTCTGTTTTTATATAAAAAAAGAGATAAATGTATTCTTTATAGTAAATAAATTATCTAATTACTGAACAGAAAATATGGATGAAAACTTTCCTTGTCTTGCCAAGCCCATTTTTTCCAACTCGCAGCTATATTGGAAAATTACAGAATTTAACCCATTGCTCTATTACTAAACAGTGTTGAACAATATATTATATACTAAAACTATCTCTGAAAAATTATCAAACTAATAATGCAAATTCTATCAAAAACCGTTTATTTTAATTTTTAAAAAGGCTATTGTGATAATTGAGTACACCAGACTACAGAATTTTCCCACAAACGGTATGGCTGAACAATATAGAAGGGCATGTTGTATACTGAAAACGCCCTGGAAAATTATCTAATTAACAGTCCAAGTTCCATCGAAATACATTGGGCAGAATCATTTAAAGAGGCTAATTTTCCATTCTCAGGTTCATCTCATTAAAGATCTTTAAACCATAATTCAATACCAAGAAACGTAGAACGACGTGTTATGTACTAAAAAATACCCCGAAAAATTACCTATCTAGCAGTGTACATTCAGCAGAACTCGAGTTATAAACAGCGGGAATGAGATTTCCATTTGAATTATATATATATATATATATATATCAGTAGAATTGGGTATTTCCAGAAAATGCTGTCGTTTATTGAGAAATAACCAATATTGTGAACGTCGCTCAAACTGATGGCACGCTCATGCATTTTTGGCTTAAAATTAAATCGTTTGGCGATAAAATGAAATCGCAAAAAACATACAATATGTAACTCACAAGTATCGTCATTTTTATAATTACATCTGCTAGTTTCTTCTGTACGTCACATGATGGTCGAGTTAAATAAAAATGAAAAGTAAATTTAAAAGAAATCAAAAACAAAAACAAAATTGTCACTCAGATATTATTTTATAAAATTTCTGTTGCATTTTATTTAACCGGACGCAAGAGATAAATTGCCAAATATAGTTTAAAACTGCAATCTTTCATATTGAATAAATTTTTAAGCATTACGAACATTCTCTTTCATGTTTAAATTCGATATTTTCGTTTTCCAATATTACCACTCGTCAATTTTTTTTTTCATTTTCTCTCTTCTTTTCTTTTTTTTTTTTTCCTTTTAAATAAAATTAGTAACAGTTTTTTTCCGCGATGTACAGCCATTTCAATTCATTTATCAAAAAATTCATCGCCAATAAAATAATGGTAACCATTTCGCCCAAAATAACAGAACTTTCCGTCATAATTCTATAACTAACCTACGTAGAATGATGTGTTATAGCTTAAAACCTTCCCTGAAACAATACCTATCTAACAGTATAAGTTCCGTCAAAATCCATGCAGTAGAATTAGAAATCTAGGCGTTCGGAACGAAATTTTCGTTTGGATTTTATATATATACTAGAAAGGTAGCCCGTCAAAAATGACGGAAATTTAGATATAAAGATATATACAACTCATGTAAAAGAATATGAGTTTTCTCGTTTGTTCCGCAGTTATAGATGAAAATAACACATTTTAAGAACGAAACACATTTATGAAAAACTGCGTACAGTAGAAGACCACTAATCTGCACAGTTTGGTTCCAAGTGTTATGCAGATTTGAGGCTCTTTGCGGTGATGTCTATTCAATCCTTGTTTACATTTTTTTAAATTCATATATTGGACAATTTAGATTGTTAAGCCTTAGAAATAAATAAATTACACACTTGAAGTAAGGTAAAAACTGTTAAATTATCGTATACGATTTCATAAAATGGTATTATATGGTATTATATGTGTGTGCTTCGCGATCTTCGTTACGACTTTGGCGAAATTGGCTGCAACTTGTCATAATTCTAATAGTGTGGACCTCTATAACAAAAAAGTAACCAGTTTTTAGTAAAATTTCTGATATAAAGTAGTTTTCAAAAACTTGTGTAAAATTGCAGGCCGTTCTCATGTTATGCCAGTCCTAGGAATAATATTTCTAACACTGAAGAGTTTCCATGTATATGTGGAATTTAGGAAAGCTCCTCCAAAAGAAAGGTCCTGAAATGACATTGTAATTCCTCTAACTTCAAAGTTTAATCGGGCCCTGATGTTGTTTACTAAAATCTAATAAATACAGCTATTTTGAATATTACAACAGAATTAAACAGCTAGACTTATTTAACTTAAACTCGCTGTTACTTCCCGATGTTATCTTTTAGTATTAAGAAAGAAAATTATTTCATTTTTCAAATCATGCACATTTATATTTTTTTCCATCTTTAATAACTAAATAATGAAAAAATATGCTTTTGTTCTGAGCTCATAAATATGGCAATAAAATAATGTAAGTAAGAGACATTGCAAAATTAAATCTTTGTGATTTCAAACCATAAACAAATGATACCGCCACCATTTTACCTACTATGACGTAATTAGAATGTTGTCCACTGATTGTTGGATAACTTACTTTGTGAATGATTACCTTAATTATTTAATATTTTTTACGGTTCACGATGAATGAATCACTTGTGTTTGTTTAAGTTTATGGAATGAGATATTAAGCCGTGAACATAATTTCAACTAAAGGTATCCAAGGCTATATGCATTTTTAATCGAAATTAAAAGCAATGCTTTGATCTCGAAATAAAAAGTTTTAGTTTGTATAATTGGTTATTTCTATTAATTATTTATTTATGTATTTTTCCATTATAGCGCATTTTTTTAAAAAAGCTTGGCGTAATTCGGGCATCAGAAAGTGAGATATGTTGCAGAAATATATAAACAGCTATGAAAACAAATCTAATGAACTTTTATTTTTGTTTATATATGCACTTATATACATAAAAAAATCGTTTCTAAATATATATAATATTTTTTTATATACAAATTACGGCACAGATTTCAGATATGAACCGGGATACCCAACTGGCGCTAAAATGGTGTTATTTTGCCTGCTATGGTAACCCGGCTATTGTTTTTTTATTTATTAATAAATTGTTTATTTATTTTTATTTTCTGTTTTTAAATTATATAAACTGTTTTGGGTACAGATGTCATATTCGCCCCATATTGGCGCGATTTTTTTCGATTGCCAATTTGGCGAAAACATCAACAGCATAAACAACATAATCCGGGTTACCACATCAAGCAAAATAACGACACTTTGGCGCAAGTTAAGTAACTGTTACCTATATGATATTGGCGACAGAAAAAAACCGCGCCAATATGGGATGAATTTGACATCTGTGCCCTGTTTTGTTCTATAGTTATTATTCAAACTTTTATTTATTTATAGTTATTTCCTTTTCAAAATGATAGCAAATAATTTAAAAATATATAAGTAACTGGAATTCGAAAGCGAGATTTCTGCCGAATTGGCGTCAGAGAAAAATCACGCCAACCCCGATGCGTATATGACATCTGTGCAAAAATTACTTCTGTTTCTTTATAAAAATGGGTAAATAGCTTTTTTTACATTAAATAAATTTTATACATATGCAAAAAATTGCTTGTGAGTATGAAGCAGTAAATAGGTTGTCAAAAAATACGTTGGCAAACTTCTTTCTCGCCAAGAAACTTTTCTCCGAAGTATTGTACAGAAGCAATGATTGCTAGAAATGCATTTTTAATTATGATATGCGGTTTTATGTTTCACTACATTTATGCATACTATACCATGTGTATAAATGCTACAGTTCATATGCAGGGCTACACAAAAAATTCGTAAAGGTTACTGAGTTTGAGAATAAATTGCTTAAAGGTGGTTTTTAAAGGAGTTATGCAGTTTTACGCTGAACTGTATTTAGTTTACTAAGAAATGTTTGTAGAATATAGATAAAATGATATACAGGGTCATGCAAAGAATTGGATACATAGCCGTCTATGGATGATAATATCTGGAAATGTGATTTCAGTAGCTTTAAGAGTAGTTTAAATTAAATTTTAGCTAAATAGTGGCATGTAATAACGGTACTATTGGCTATGGACGGTAACTGCTGAAATCAATTTTAAAAATTTTTTATGCGTTTTCTAAAATGTTTACTTAGTTATCTTATTTACCTTATTTCCCTAAATTACGATGTTTTGTTAAAGCAATCAGGATGTGTCGGAAAGTGTTTCATATTCTATGCTTAACGCATGATTTTTCTTTCTTCTTTAGTCTTATTTTGCATTTATTTTATTCTTAATTTTTTAATCTTATACTGCTTTATAGAAACTTTGGCACAGTTGTCATATATACATATTGGAGCGATTTTTTCCCGACGCCAATTTGGCGAAAACATCAACAGCATAAACAACATCCGGGTTGCCATATCAAGCAAAATAACGACACTTTCGCGACAATTAATTACCCGTTGTGTATATGATTTGGCGTCAGAAAAAAATCGCGCCAACATGGGGCGTATATGACTTCTGAGCCGAAACTTTAATATTTAATGTTTAAACTCTTTGCTCCACTCACCTTGCATATAGTATAAACTATAACACAGATAGCGCAAAATAATAGACAGTTTGATACTTTTCCACTGTAGGGGATTTGGCGTATTTAGAAAAAAGCTTGGTATAATTTGGGCATCTGAAAGTGAGATTTGGGTACTGTTCCGTTATACGGATACCATTGTCGCCAAGCGTAATAGTTGGCACAAAATGAAAATCACGTGAATTGAGGCATTTGAAAAATAAAAGAAAAAATATTGTCGATACTAAAGTGAGCATTTAAAAAATATAACATTTGAAAATTCCAGACTTTTACGAACTATTTCATTAAATCACAAACATATACTTAAAATAATTGAACAAATAACTGTTATAAAATAAAGCAATAAAATAAAACTCATACTAAACTGCTGGCATAAAATTACAAATATCTTTTAGCCTTTTGAAATAATTGGCGCATTAGCATACATTTTGGCATGGTGTCCTTATAACGGAAAATTATTGAGATTTGTTGTCAAATCATATAAACAGCTATCAAAACAAACTTGATGAGCGTTTTTCTTTTATGTTTACTTTTCATGCATATTATTCATGTTCTTATGTACAAATTACATCTGTTTCTGTATAAAATTAGAGAAACGGTTTTTTATGTTAAATAAATCGTATAAATATAAAAAAAAAAAAAAATGCATGTGTATATAAAATGAAACAGTGGGTAAGTTCCCGGAAAATATGTTGCCAAATTTCCTTTTTCGCCAAGGCACCTATACTGGAAAAGTACCTAAAGCACATTAAAATCGCGCAGTTAGGAGCTCATACAGTACAGCGTCGTCTATTGGCGGTTATTTTATTAGTAGCATCGGGAGGAAGATGTAAAGATGTACTTTAAATTCTCACCCATAGATTTTGAAAAAATATCTTAAAAGAGCGGAGTTTAAATTAAATTTTGGTGACCTCCTTTATGAAATATTAATGGTTTTAAATGGGAATTTCGCCAAATCAGCCAGCTATCCCCAAGTTGGCCAACATTTGGCGCTACTGTGGTAACCCTGCATTAGTATTTTTCAACAATTACTCATTTCAATGAGATGGTCCTACCGGAATCGTGAGGGACACACAGAGACTTGGATTTTATATAAATAGATAGATAATAGAATAGATAATAGATTTTATATATATATAATAGAATAGATAGTAGATTATGTGTTATGAACTATCTCAAAGTTTAAAACAGATCGCATTGTTAGATTTCCTAATTTTAACAATATCGCGTTATGTTAGTTCCACATTCCACCACCAGGGAGCGCACTCTATTCTTAACGAAAGCGTATCTGAACGAAACTCCTTCATGCAACCTTTCCGTAAATACATGAATCGGGAGGGTGGCGGTCTTAACCAATAATTTAAGATAATTGCTGAAATTACTACGAAAAATATTTTAAAGGGGCTCTACGCGGGCCCCTAATAGAGTTAGAGGAAATCGGAAGACGGCAAAATAATTGCGGGGAAAAGTTTGCTTGGGTGCTTCGGAGCTACTTTTGGCGCGAGATCTAAGCTCTACGACCAATAGGAGCCATGATATTTAAGAAAATATGAAGTAACAAAGTCCAAAATAATAGAATTTTCCGTAATAATTCTATAACTAATCTAGGTAGAATGATGTGTTATAGCTTAAAACCTTACCTGGAACGATACCTATCTAACGGTATAAGTTCCGTAAAAATCCATGCGGTAGAACTCGAAATCTCGGCGTTCGGAAAGAAATTTCCGTTTGGATTTTATATATATAATAGAATAGATAGAATAGATAGAATAGATAATAGATTTTGTGTTATGAACTATCTCAATGTTTAAAACAGATCGCATTGTTAGATTTCCTAATTTTAACAATATCGCGTTATGTTAGTTCCACATTCCACCACCAGGGAGCGCACTCTATTCTTAACGAAAGCGTATCTTTACGAAACTCCTTCATGCAACCTTTCCGTAGATACATGAATCGGTAGGGTGGCGGTCTCAACCAATAATTTAAGATAATTGCTGAAATTACTACGAAAAATATTTTAAAGGGACCCTACGCGGGCCCCTAATAGAGTTAGAGGAAATCGGAAGACGGCAAAATAATCGCAGGGAAAAGTTTGCTTGGGTGCTTCGGAGCTACTTTTGGCGCGAGATCTAAGCTCTACGACCAATAGGAGCCCAGATATTTAAGGAAATATGAAGTAACAAAGTCCAAAATAACAGAATTTTCCGTAATAATTCTATAACTAATCTAGGAAGAATGATGTGTTATAGCTTAAAACCTTACCTGAAACGATACCTATCTAACGGTATAAGTTTCGTAAAAATCCATGCGGTAGAACTCGAAATCTAGGCGTTCGGAACGAAATTTCCGTTTGGATTTTATATATATACTAGAAAGGTAGCCCGTCAAAAATGACGGAAAATTAGATGTAAAGATATATACAACTCATATGCAAGAATATGAGTTTTTCTCGCTTGTTCCGAAGTGATAGATGAAAATAACACATTTTAAGAACGATACACATTTATGAAAATCTGTGTACAGTAGAAGACCACTAATCTGCAGAGTTTAGTTTCAAATGTTGTCCGGATTTGAGGCTTTTTGCGGTCATGTCTATTCAATCTTTGTTTACATTTTTTAAAATTCATATATTGGAAAATTTAGACTGTTAATTCTTAAAAATAAATAAATTACACACTTGAAGTAAGGTAAAAACTATTAAACTATCGTATACGATTTAATGAAATGATATTATACGTGTGTGCTTCACGATCTTGGTTAAGACGTTGGCGAAATTGGCTACAACTTGTCATAATCATAATTGTGGGGGCCGCTATAACAAATACGTGACCAGTTTTTAATAACATTTCTGATATAAAGTAGTTTTCAAAAACTTGTGTAAAATTGCCGGCAGTTTTGATGTTATGTCAGTCCTAGGAATAATATTTTAACACTGAAGAGATTCCATGTATATGTGGAATTTAGAAAAGCTTCTCCAAAAGAAAGGTCCTGTAATGACATTGTAATTCCTCTAACTTCAAAGTTTAATCGGGCCCTGATGTTGCTTACTGAAATCTAATAAATACAGTTATTTTGAATATTACATCAGAATTAAACGGTTACACTTATTTAACTTAAACGCGCTGTTATGCCAATGTTACTTTTAGTATTAACAAAGAAAATTATTTAAATTTTTCAAATCATACATTTATATTTTTTTATTATTTAATAACTAAATAATGAAAAAAATATGCTTTTGTTCGAGCTCATAAATATGACAATAAAGTAATGTAACTGAGACACTGCAAAATAAAATCTTTCTGAATTCAAACCATAATCAAACAATACCGCCACCATTTTACCTACTATGACGTCATAAGAATATTGTCCATTGATTGTTGGAGAATTTACTTTATGAATGATTACCTCAATGGTTTAATATTTTTCACGGTTCACGAAGAATGAATCACTTGTGTTTGTTTAGGTTTATGGAATGAGATATTAAGCTGTAAACCTAATTTCAACTGAAATTATCCTAGGATACGTACTTTTTAATCGAAATTAAAACAATGCTTTGATCTCGAAATAAAATGTTTTAGTTTATATGATTTGTTATTTCTATTAATTATTTATTTAGGTACTTTTCCATTATAGCTCATTTTTTAAAAAAAGCTTGACGCAATTCGGACTTCAGAAAGTGAAATATGTTGCCAAAATATATAAACAGCTATGAAAACAAACTTGATGAATTTTTATTTTTGTTTATACATGTATTTGGCACAGATGTCATATTCGCCCCATATTGGCGCGATTTGTTTTCGGTTGCCAATTTGGCGGAAACATCAACATCATAAACAACATAATCCGGGTTACCACATCAAGCAAAATAACGACACTTTGGCGCCAGTTAAGTACCCGCTGCGTATATGACATTGGCGTCAGAAAAAATCGCGCCAATATGGGGCGAATATGACATCTGGGCCATGTATTTATTATTATTAATTATTTATGTAGGTACTTTTCCACTATAGGGCACTTTGCATTTAAAAAAAAAGATTGGCGCAGTTCGGGCATCTGAAAGTGAGATATGTTGCCAAAATATGTAAACAGCTATGAAAACAAATCTAATGATCTTTTATTTTTGTTTATATGTGTATTTATATACATAAAAAATAAGGTACTTTTCGGTTAGCCAGTCGCCAGTGTTTTATATACATATTTATATACATACATATATGTAAATATACATATTTACATATACAAATATTGTATATATACACACATATATATATGTAAATATATATGTATATTTACTTATATGTATGTATATAAATATGTATATAAAACACTGGCGCCCGGCTAACCGAAAAGTACCAAAAATAATTTCGAAATATATATAATATATTTTATATATATGCAAATTACGGCATAGATGTCATATATGCACCAGGGTACCTAACTGGCGCCAAAATGGTATTATATTGCCTGATATGAACCCGGCTATTGTTTTCTATTTATTAATAAACTGTTTATTTACTTTTTTCTTTTTTTTTTTTTTTTGGCAGAGATGTCATATAAATATTGACCCATACTGACGCGAATTTTTTCCGACGCTAATTTGGCGAAAACCTCGTTATCATATCATCTATACCCGGGTTACCCTATCAAGCAAAATAACGACACTTTGGTGCGAATTAAGTACCCGGTGCGTATATGGCATTGGCGTAAAAAAAAAAAAATCGGGCCAATATGCGGCGTATATGACATATGTGCCGAAATTAATATTCGAAAAAAATATGAACTGCATCGTACGATTTTTTTGATAGATTTATATTTATTATGTCCTGCTTTATGCAAATTTTCAATTTCAAATTTTTCTTCCACGTAGATTTCGCATTATGCGTAAGAAACGTCAAAATGGGGGCCGCCATTTAAGGGGCCGCCTATGATGTCCAGACGGCACATCATAGTACAAAACAGTTTCTATAATTAAAAAGAAAAGGCTATAGTTATTAATAAAACTTTGGTACAGATGTCATATACGCCTAATAATGTCGCGATATTTTTCCGACGCCGATTTGGCAAAAACATCAACAGCATAACCAACAACATCCGGGTTATCATATCAAGCAAAATAACGACACTTTGGCACCAGTTAATTATCCGCTGCGCATAAGAAAATTGGCGTCAGAAAAATTCGCGCCAATATGGGGCGTATACCATATCTGTGCCTAAACTTTTATTTATTTATTGTTATTTGCTTTTCAAAATAATAGCAAATAATTTAAAAATATATATGTAACTGGTATTCGAAAGCGAGATTTTTGCAAAATTGGCGACAGAAAAAAAATCACGCCAAACCCGATGCCTATATGACATCTCTGCAAAAATTACTTCTGTTTCTTTATAAAAATGGATAAATAGCTTTTTTTATATTAAATAAATGGTAATTAGTTATCCCGTCGACCAATTTCGCCAAATTATATAAATCGCCAAACCACTCGCCAAATTATACAAATTGACCTAATTTTTATTTCAAATGACGAAAGAACAAATAAAATAGTATAACATTAATAAAGATACAAATAAAACGTCGAAATAAAAATCCCTTCATGACGTAAACACTTGTAACTTGCTTAAACTCAAGTGAATGTGACATTTCCGATCAACCATTATTGACATTTAATCTTATAGTTTGGCGATAGATTTTTGGTCGACGGGATAGCTAAGTTGTAACAAATAAATTGTATACACATGGATAAAATTGCTTGTGAGCATAAATTAATAAATAGGAGAAAATACGTTGCCAAACTTCTTTCTCGCCAAGAAACATTTCTCCGAAGTACTGTAAATATGCGATGATTGCTGGAAATGCATTTTTAATTATGATATGCGATTTTATGTTTCACTATACTTATGCATACTATACGGTGTGTATAAATGCTATAGTTCATATACAGCGCTACACAAAAGAATTCGCTTAAAGGTGGTTTTTAAAGGAGTGTTATGCATCTTTATGCTGAACTGCGTTTAGTTTACTAAGAAATGTTTGTATAATATAGATAACATGATATACAGGGCCACGCAAAGAATTGGATACATAACCACCTACGGATGTTAATATCTGGAAATGTGATTTCAGTAGCTTTAAGAGTGTTTTAGTTTAAATTAAATTTTAGCTAAATAGTGGAGAGTAATAACAGTATTATTGGCTGTGGACGGTAACTGCTGAGATCAATTTTTAAAATATTTTATGCGTTTTCTAAAATATTTACTTAGTTATCATATTTATCTAATTTCCCCAAATAACGAAGTTTTATTAAAGCATTCAGGAAGTGTTGGAAAGTGTTTCATATTCTATGCTTAACGCTTTTTTTCTTTCTTGTTTAGTCTTATTTTGCATTTATTTTATTCTTATTTTTTTAGTCTTATACTTCTTTACAGAAACTTCAATATTTAGTTGTTTCAACTTTTCGCCCCCCCCCCCTTTCATATAGTACAAACTATAGCGCAGATGGCGCAAAATAATAAGCAGTTTGATACTTTTCCACTATTGGGGCTTTGGCTTTTTTTTTTTTTTAAAGCTTTGTGTAATTCGGGCATCAAAAAGAGAGATTTGTTGTCAAATCCTATAAACAGCTATGAAAACAAACTTGATGAGCTTTTTTGTTTGCTTATAAATCCATTTGGCACTACTTAGTTATCCCGTCGACCAATTTCGCCAAATTATATAAATTGTCGGTACTTCTTAGTTATCCCGTCGACCAAATTACTGTCGCCAAATTGTAAGATTAAATGCCAATAATGGTTGCCATTAATTAACTAATTGTAGGATTAAATGCCAATAATGGCCAATAAAACATTAATTCGACCTTTTATTTGTATTTTTATTAATGTTTTACTAATTTATCCCATCTTTCGTTATTTAAAATAAAAATTATGTCAATGTGTATAATTTGGCGAGTGGTTTGGCGATTTATATAATTTAGTGAAATTAGTCGACCGGATTACTAAGAAGTACCAAATTGCCAAACCACTCGCCAAATTATACAAATTGACGTAATTTTTATTTTAAATAACGAAAGAATAAAGGAATTAGTATAACATTAATAAAAATACAAATAAACGTTGAAATAAAAATCACTTTATGATGTAAACGCGTGTAACTTGCTAAAAATCAAATGAATGTGGCATTTACTATCAACCATTATTGGCATTTAATCTTATAGTTTGGTGATAGATTTTGGTCGACGGGATAACTAAGTAGTACCATGTATTTTATATGTATATTATTGATGTTTTTTATGTCCAAATTACTTCTGTTTCTGTATAAAATTAGATAAATGACTTTTATATGTTAAATAAATCGTATAAATTATCGAAAAAAAAAAATACGTGTTAGTGGATAGTTTCCCGGAAAATACGTTGCCAAATTTCCTTCTTCGCCAATGCACCTATACTGGAAAAGCATACAAAGCACATTAAAATCGCGTAGTTAGGAGCTCAGCGTCGTCTATTGGCGATTATTTTATTAGTAGCACCGGGAGGAAGATGTAAAGATGTACATTTTCGTATATTAAACTTTAAATTCTCACCCGTAGATTTAAAAGAAAAAAAAAAAAAAAAAAAAAACCCTTAAAAGAGCGACGTTTAAATTAAATTGCGGTGACCTCCTTTATGAAAGATTAATGATTTTAAATGGGAATTTCGCCAAATTAGTCAGCTATCGCCAAGTTAGCTTCATGTATTACAACTTATTTTTGTCGCCAACATTTGCTACTGTGGTAACCCTACATTAGTATTTTTCAACAATTACTCATTTCAATGAGGCGGTCCTACCGGAATCGTGAGGGACACACAGAGACTTGGATTTTATATAAATAGATAATAGATAGATAATAGAATAGATATAATAGATTATATATATATATATATATAATAGAATAGATAATAGATTATGTGTTATGAACTATCTCAAAGTTTAAAACAGATGGCATTGTTAGATTTCCTAATTTTAACAATATCGCGTTCTGTTAGTTCCACATTCCACCACCAGGGAGCGCACTCTATTCTTAACGAAAGCGTATCTGAACGAAACTCCTTCATGCAACCTTTCCGTAGATACATGAATCGGGAGGGTGGCGGTCTTAACCAATAATTTAAGATAATTGCTGAAATTACTACGAAAAATATTTTAAAGGGGCTCTACGCGGGCCCCTAATAGAGTTAGAGGAAATCGGAAGACGGAAAAATAATCGCGGGGAAAAGTTTGCTTGGGTGCTTTGGAGCTACTTTTGGCGCGAGATCTAAGCTCTACGACCAATAGGAGCCCAGATATTTAAGGAAATATGAAGTAACAAAGTCCAAAATAATAGAATTTTCCGTAATAATTCTATAACTAATCTAGGTAGAATGATGTGTTGTAGCTTAAAACCTTCCCTGGAACGATACCTATTTAACGGTATAAGTTCCGTAAAAATCCATGCGGTAGAACTCGAAATCTCGGCGTTCGGAACGAAATTTCCGTTTGGATTTTATATATATAATAGACTAGCAGGCTATGCCCGCTGCGCTGGTCAATATTTCCAAATGAACCTTCGATTAAACTAAATGGTGAATTTTAACTTGTATTTTAAACAATATGGATCTTCAGCTTGACCTTGCACATTACTGAAAACGATGCGAACGCCATTGCGATATAATGTTATCTTAAGCGTTGGACAAAATTTAGCAATTAAGAAGTAATTGTTTTAGTTGATTATAAACAGCGCACTTATGGTCGGGTAATGAGACCGTTATGACAACATGAATTAATACCACTGTAACTAATCAACATATAATGAAATCGTATATACTAACACCATTCCTAAAAGTCATGCAACAGGGCCACTTGTAACAAAATATGTTCTATAGATTTTTTTAAAAAGGCTAAACTTTCATAATCAGGTTCACTTAATTTTTGAACTTTTACTGTTGCTCTATAACTAAGTACCCTTGAACAATATGTATACACTAAAACCTTCGCAAAATTATTACCTAACTAATTGTGGTATATCCTACGAAAGTATTATAAACAATCGGAATGAAATACAAATTTCCGTTGTAAATATATAGTAGATGATGATGATGCGATTTTGTGTAATAGATTTCATAGTAAAGTTTTCGCTTCAAACAAAAACGATGCTTTCAACATTAAAGCTAATACACCAATATGGGAAGTATCCGATTATGGAAGGTTAACTTGAATTCTCATGAGCAACTACTCAAAGAAAAGTGAATATGTGGCTTTTGTGATACTTTTATGTCAGTCGGGCGTAGGTAATAAATCAATAAAGATTGTTTTCATAGCATATTCTTATTTTATTATTTTCATTTAAAACACAAACCTTTCACTCATTTCATTTAAAATGCATGCCTTATACTAATTTCATTTAAAAAACTGAAAAGATAAACAATAACAGGAAATAATGCCATAATTAAAAGCAAAAAAATATTTTTAATTTACATACGCAAAATGTAACTACTGCTACTGGGAATGTTAAAAATGCAATCAGCGAGATGTGCGCACGGTTGTTATAAATGTACCCATTTTTTCTTCTTATCGAGGAGCAATTTATAAATCGCACAATATTATTCCAATTCCAATTTCTTTCATTGAGGAATCTATGACCGGAAAAAATGGAAAAAGACTCTTGTAGATTCTTCGGATGACGGCATCTGACGCCATAAACCGAGTTTATATATATGAAAATAATTTTTAAGTCGTTACAAACATTGCTTTCATACTTAAATATTTCCATTGGTACTACTTGTTATCCCGTCGACCAATTTCGCCAAATTATATAAATCGCCAAACCATTCGCCAAATTATATAAATTGACATAATCTTAATTTTGAATAACGAAATAACAAATAAATTAGTATAACATTAATAAAAATACAAATAAAACGTCGAAATTAAAATCACTTGATGACGTAAACACGTGTAGTTTGTTTAAATTCAAGTGAATTTGATATTTACGATCAACCATTATTGGCATTTAATCTTATAGTTTGACGATAGATTTTTGGTCGACGGAATATCTAAGTAGTACCTTTTCAATTTTTGTTTTATAACGCTAAATTCTCAGTAATTTTTTCCCTTTTATTTTACATAAAATCACTATTTTTTTAAAAAATTGAGATGCTTGCATTTTTATTTCAAACTCATAGAGCCGTTTTTATTTTTTAGCCAAAAGGGTTGATTTGAATTTTTTCCGTTGCTAGAGTAACGGATGTAATGATAGATATTTTGAGGTTTAGATGCCAAAGACACCGCCAAATTAGAAAAAATATAAAATGTGTCATGAACTGTTGGACTTATAAAAATTTATTTGGTAGCATTCGATTCAGCATACAAAACTACATTAAAATATGCTATCATATGACGCATAATTTTGATATTCGATTTTTTCCCCCTCCCCGTGCAAAAACCAATAGGGGTGACACTTTAGAAAATCCTTTCTTAGCAGAAGTTTATGTCATAAGAAGTATTTTTACCACGATTTTCAAGATTTTAGGTTCAGCAGTTTGCGCTGTGCGTTAATTAGCCCCCTAATCCAGACTTTATTTTATATACTATATTAGATATGCGATTTTGCGGTGAATCGATGATCGAAAATTAGTCCAATATCGTTTGAAATATTACATAACAGATGAGAAAGTACGAAGAAAAACGAAGAAGAAATGACGAATTACAAAAGACTTGTAATTTTTTTTTTTCAAAATGTTGAATTTTTCCATAGTAATAACGTATTAAAACATAAATTTCCTTAAAAATTATCTTTATTTCCTAGATTTCGAATCTGTGAATTTTCCTATAAATGAAATTGACGATATGACTTGAGAAAATAGATAATATTTGCTTAAATAAAATGGGAAATATTCGTTGATCTGAGTTCGAGTTTATAAATATCACATGCTTTCGGAATTACGGCGAAAAACATTTTAAAAAGTATGAAATTATTTTACAATATGTATGTGTGGCAGAAATTCACACTGAAATTTAAGTATTCGATTCCATTTTCAAAATATTAACTGATATCTATATAAGTTACAATTGAATATGAAAATGTACTCAAAAAATGATCTCTTTCACCTAAAAAAACACCATTTGTGAGAACATCCTCAAGCTAATGTCATGCTTATGCATTTTTGGCTTAAAATCACATTGTTTGGCGACAAAAGAAAAATAAAAAATTGTAAAGAAACAAACAGTAATTACACATGTGACTCACAATTACATCTGCTTGTTTCTTCTATAAGTCACGTGATGGGACAATTAGATATAAAAAAAAAAGAAAAGAACAGAACAGAAAGGAAATGTCCTTAAAATTTCATCTAATCAAATTTTCAGATTCGTTTCCATATCTAACGCAAGCGATAAAGAGCCAAATATTGCGTATCAAGTGTAATATTTCTTATTAAATTAATTTTTAAGCATTACAAATATTTCTTTCAGGTTTTGATTAAATGTTTCCGTTTTTTTAATATTATCACTCATTAAAACGGATTTTCTTCTTCTTTTTTTCTTTTTTTTTCATTTAAATAAAATTATTAACAGTTTTTCTTTTATTTTTCGAGGTTTAATAACCGTTTCAATTTTTTTTTCAACGATGAATTTCGCCAAGAAATAAAATGGTAACCTTATCGCCCAAAATAACAGAATTTTCCGTCATAATTCTAAAACTAATATAGATAGAATAATGTGTTATAGATTAAAACCTTCCCTGAAACAATACTTATCTAACGGTATAGGTTCCGTAAAAATCCATGCAGTAGAACTCGAAATCTAGGCGTTCGGAACGAAATTTCCGTTTGGATTTTATATATATAATAGAAGATAATAGAATAGATAATAGATTATATATATATATAATAGAATGGATAATAGATTATGTGTTATGAACTATCTCAAAGTTTAAAACAGATCGCATTGTTAGATTTCCTAATTTTAACAATATCGCGTTATGTTAGTTCCACATTCCACCACCAGGGAGCGCACTCTATTCTTAACGAAAGCGTATCTGAACGAAACTCCTTCTTGCAACCTTTCCGTAGATACATGAATCGGGAGGGTGGCGGTCTTAACCAATAATTTAAGATAATTGCTGAAATTACTACGAAAAATATTTTAAAGGGGCCCTACACGGGTCCCTAATAGAGTTAGAGGAAATCGGAAGACGGCAAAATAATCGCGGGGGAAAGTTTGCTTGGGTGCTTCGGAGCTACTTTTGGCGCGAGATCTAAGCTCTACGACCAATAGGAGCCCAGATATTTAAGGAAATATGAAGTAACAAAGTCCAAAATAACAGAATTTTCCGTAATAATTCTATAACTAATCTAGGTAGAATGATGTGTTATAGTTTAAAACCTTCCCTGGAACGATATCTATCTAACGGTATAAGTTCCGTAAAAATCCATGCAGTAGAACTCGAAATCTCGGCGTTCGGAACGAAATTTCCGTTTGGATTTTATATATATAATAGATACATATTATCGGTAAAAAATACTTGTATGAAGAATGAAATTTGTTCTATATGCTCCGACCCTTGCATATATGCATCACAAATCCCGAAAGTGTAAACCCTCACTATTATTTTAGATAAAATGTTGTTCCTTTAAATCGCCCAATTGTTCTAATTAAATAAAACAACATTTTCTGTATTAAAATACTGGTATCCAAAAAGCCGGAGACTTGTCAGCTCTGAGATAGTCGGGTGTGACCCACCGCGCTGGCGTGAATGTGTTAAAGTACCACTTTAATTAATTACCTCTAATTAATTAAATTTCTAACGAGTGAGTATTTTTTTATGTTTATCCATTAATGTTCATTGTAGTAACTGAAAAAAAATTACATGAAGAAATTTCAGTAGATCATAATGCAGTAGATAAAGGGTTAAGGGTACGGACGCACTGCATTAAAAAACTAAATAACTATGAAAGAACTTCGAACACTGTCAAATTGTTTTACCAGAATAATCTGCAGACTATAGAGATGAGAAAAATGTAAAAAGACTAACTGCCAACGTGTACGGTTATATGGTATCACTAAAATTTAATCGAAATTTTTGTCTTGTTTCACCTTTGGGAACTGTTAGATTTCGGTGATTGTTTCAGGTAAAATTTGCTATTAAATTTTAATGGTGTGAAAAATCCGTACAAGTTGGCAGCTATGAAAAAGTAAAAAATCGATTTTTTTTTTCAACTGAAAAAACAAATTTCCTTAACCCATTAATGGCGTGCCTCCTTTATTAACTTTTAACCCCTTGAGGGCAAGCAAAAATGTCTCTAAATATTGAATCCGCACCGGAATAATAGAAAAATTTTATTTTTAAATTAGGAAAAGCAATTTTACAACAATTTTCCTCCAAAGTTAAAAATATAAAATTTACATATAATCCATAACTTTAAGTTATTTACCTTATTATCAGGTTTTACTTTATTTTTCATGTGCAGCAATACTTTATTTTGTATACATCCTTCATATATTTAAAAAAACATTTTTATTTTGTTATTATTTTCTTTATTTATATTAAAAAAGGCCACATCATTTTAAATTGTTTTTAAAAACTGTATATTATTTTACAGTTCGATATAAAAAAAATTACATTTAACTTCACTTAGTATTCCCTTTTACTATCCATTTATATACTTTGTATTTCATCCGTTCATAAATATTTCAGAAAGTTACAGTTCAATCCATTCCAAAATTGTGGATATAGTTTTAAGTCTATAAAAACTCTTCAGTTTTCCATAATAAAATTATCACTTCTTCTAAGTATCTTTTTATAAAAGTTCGTTCCTTTATAAGTTATTTTTTAACACATTATCCTATTTTCCATTCTTGTTTATTTAAAAGTTTCAATTTCATTTAATCCTTAAAAACATAAAAAAGTTCTAAAATTCATATATAACTTACTATATTACTTTCCAACATTCATAGTTCTTTCGTCTTATCCTAACGTTTTTCTAGTTAACTAAATTCATCATAAGTTCAGATGTATACTATTATGCTTGCTGCATTATATAAAGAGAAATAACGTTTTCACCCTTCACTAGAGCGTCCTCAGTTCCAACTAAAGATTCGAAGTTTTTCTGGCTTGAGATCATTTCCATTTTCCCTTTCTTTTCCCCCTTATTTTCAAAATTTCCCCTTCATGTAAAATTTTTTTCCATCTGTTATCTAGCGTAACATGTGTCATGTCGTTACATAAGTTCTGATCCTCTAAATCAATTTCTATTGCCTCTCGTAGTAATGCGCATTACTACCAATATTTTCTTGTGGAAAATCATTCCTTAAATAAGGCAAAATTTCATTCGTTTAAACTAGGTTTATTTTTCTATAAAAAAAATACTGATATTCCGCCCTGAAAATAACGGTACCCGCATGAACACTGTAATATATACATATGTTTTCCCCCGAAAGATTACAAACTTTTTTCAAGAATAAATGGAATAAGTACGCAGATGGAAATGGGGATTCAGCGTCCTTGGCGTTTGCTTGAGTGTACTTTTGATCCCTGGCTTAGGAAAATACAATAGGGTAAATAATTTTTTGTCGTAGATATCGACATTTATTATTATGATATCGAAGTGTAACGATATGATCACACTGAACCGTAAAGAAAAATTCAGCATTTTGTGTTTTTTTAACCATAAATGGGCGTGGCATTGACTTTTTTGGTAACATAAATAAGTCTGGTCCTGATTACCACCGGGCAAACTTCCATATGTAAATTTATTAGAAATTTTTGCTTTTTTTAAACGCCTAATTCATGCAAAGTTTGCGTCATGAATAAGTCAAGTATCTCTATTCTATTTTACCCCTAGAAGCTTGAAACGTTGGTAAGGAGTGAGAGTTCGTAGGCGTAACCAGCCTTTTGAACGGGGGGGGGGGGGGGGGGGTGCCTAGACGTTTTAACCTGAACTTCTTGGATACAAACAATACCTTATATAGTAAAACCTGCTAAACCGGAACCCTATGAAACCGGTTGAATTTCCGTTTGTGACAGGTTGTCATCTTAGAAGGTGTGTGGTATTTCTTTTAAAAAGGGCTCAAACGCAATTTTTGTTTGCGTGAGGGGGGAGGGGGGGGGTGAGAAGATGTTCAAAACATCAAAATTAAATTTAATAGTAAATATATATATATATATATATATATGTAAATCTTCTTGCAACAGTGACACGAGACAATGATTAAGTGTGGTCACAAGTGTAAAAACTTTTGCCACCCTAACTTCTTATAAAGATTAAAAAAGGCCTTTAATTATGCTGGAAACTTCTATAGGCACAGGGGAACACTATATGAGATCTAAAATTATCTCAATCAAAATCTTGTAGATGAAAATTCGCCGGATGTTAAATCTCAGATAATAAATGCGGTACACCAGTACATACAAACGAAAGTTTTTCAGAATGCGACTCCGTGACTTAGTGACCACCGGAAGGACCCAAGAAATTTTGGAGGAAAGTCTAGATAAATAATTATTATAATATTATAAATAATTATAATATTCATTAATAATTCATGTTTTTACCTCAGAATGTGTCGAATATGTTAGGTAGAGCAGATCATGATAATAACACTAAATTTTATCAAGATGATGAAATTATACTATCATGATGCGACTGTAATAATAAAGATAGGTACTTGCCCGTCTGTGTGTGCGTATACGCGCGCGCGCTGAACTCTGGATAGGCAATGCAGCCCGCACATCCGCAAGATTTGACAGGAATATAATTGTATGCCTGAAGTCATGCATATCGGAGATAATTCCTGGAATTTTTCTATTAATTTTTTATGAGAATTTTTTCGCATTTTGCAGCAGTTCTTTCAAAGTAGTAAATAATAATCCAATTTCAATATTTTACCAGGAAACTTTGTCTTCTTTTTAATAAAGTTTTTTGGAGATTCTTACGGCGATTTTTGAATTTTTAACAATTTTTTAATGTTATTTTTAGAGACTTTTTTTCGCATTTCGCGATGATTTTTTTTGACATTCCTAAAAGGTTTAAATCTTTTATCCAATTACTTAATTTCGTTTCCCGTGGTTTTTTAATCTTTTCGGAATTTTTAATGCGATTTTTAGCGGGTTTATCGTGCTTTGAGGCGAATTTTTTACTTTTTTTGAAACAGAAAAAATTCTCCGATAATATTTGCAATTGCCGTGATTAAATTAGAATTAAAAGAATGTCAAATCAGTTCTTATAAGAAAGCTGAAAATTTAATTTGGCTCGAAATAAAAAGTCGCAATAATTCAAGATTCTCTTCTTTCGAGACAGAAGTGGTCGTAGCTTTCTCGAGAGTACGTTTCCGGAGGCAGTCCCTCCCCCCCCCACCCACAAACCTAGATTTGTTTAATTCTATGTTCGTTTAAAAAAAAAAACAAGCAACGAATCTCCACTAGCAATGAAGTTTTCGTTGAGGGCAAGGGTTTGAAATAAAGTGCGGGATCACGCGATTTGTGCATAGAAAAGGAAAGTGCGCATAATAAAACATGCTGTGCAGTATTTCTCCAAATTCTTTCACAGAACTGTGATTCTTCAGTGAGTATTTTAAAATTTTTTGAAGCCCGCGATTTTTATTTATTTTATGGAATTTCTCAAAATCAATTCGTGAAACGGACCCGGAAAAATTTTAGAATTTTTTCAAACGACCGTAGAAAAATATCGTGAATTTCGTCAAAAGATTGCGAAAGAAAAATCCCGTATTTTGATAAACTATTGACGAAAACATATTGCAAATTTCGGCTGAAGGTTGCGGAAAAGAGAAAAGAATTTTGTTAATTGGTACGGAAAGATATAGATAATTTTCCCCATCGTTCGCGGAATACTATTGCGAATTTCGACAAACGACCCCTGCAAAAAAATCAGTTAGGTCAATCGGTCGGAAAAGAATATAAATTTCGTCAAAGGATCGCGGTAAAAATGAGAATTTCGTCAACGGATCGCAGAAAGAAAACGCGAATTTCGTCAAAGGATTGCGGAAAGAAAAAGCGAATTTCGTCAAAAGATCGTGGAAAGAAAACGCGAATTTCATCGAAGGATCGGGCTAAAGAAATGCCAATTTTGTCAATATATCTCGGTAAAAAACACGAATTTTGAAAATGTTTAGTGGTGAAAAGTGCGGATTTCGACAACAAATCGCATAGAAAGGCGTGAATTTCGCCAAACGAATATGGAAAAAAAATGTAAATATCATGAAAGGATCACAGAATAAAATCGCGAATTTCGTCAAAATTTCTTGCACTTGGCTAAAAGATTTAAACCAAGTTCCTTTTCCTAGTTTCAAAAGAACGCCACAAAACGAGAAGTAACTCGAAAAATCGTATAAAATTTTTCACAGGAAAAATATTACTATATTGACCTGAAAGACCGCAACCCTATTCATTTACGAATGTCAAAAAATTCCCGCGAAACACGAAATTCAACCAACCAACCAACTCCATATTAATTTGAATTTTCTGTGCTTATTATTTCTCATTTTCAAAGGAGGCAGGGTCTGTGCACCCACCCCTTACCCCGGTTAACCGCATTTTGGAATTATCGTTTCACATCTGCATTCCCTTTCAATTTTTTTTGCTTCTTTCTAGATTTTAGCAAGCAAAGAGGCAAGTAGTTTCTATGCTCGTCAAGAACTCGATATATGCTCGATAATTTCTCATGAAATTGCAGAAACGTGCAATAGAAAGAACGGCGTTAAAAAAAATCTCCGACAAACAAAAGACGTCAAAGTGGGATTATAAAACCAACTTTTTGAGTTACTATGACTAAGACTGATTCTTGTAAATATTCTAGTTTTAAAAAAGATAAACAACATAATTTTCTTTAAAAAAAAAAAAGAAAAAAATGAAGGGTTTCTTCTTTTATCACATTTTAAAACTTAGGCTGCAAGTTTTCTGAAGTAAGCTAATTTACTGAACTGATTGAACTCTGCTTTCACATCTTTATTCTTTTATGGATTTCGATTTTTTTAAATAATTGTGCTTGATACTGCTCAAGCGGGGGGAGGGGGGTGCACCTAGGGCAAACCCTCCCCTGGTTATGCCTATGGAGTTTATTGAAGATTATTTTACAGCACTCCACTATGTCGTCCGACTAACCCTCTCGCTGCGCAACCCGAGATTTCCTCGGGCAAATTTTTTTTTTCCACTGGCGACTATTTTTTAATTCAACTGGGACTACTTTTTAAATACAAAAAATTCCATACAGACTTTACCAACATCTATAAGAGAAATATACTGCGAAATTGATCTTCTTAAAATAGTGGTGCTAGAATATAAAAATAGTCTCCAGTGACAGCATTGATTTAATCTGATTTAAATGTTTAATTATTGTTTCAGGTTTGGATTTAAAAAAAAAACTCTTTTACAAAAAATGTTTACATATTTAATCTCTAAACTATATATAGATTTGAAATATGTAATAAAAAAATGCGCAATTTTTGAACCTATTTTGATTTTAAAAAATTACGCAGCGAGAGGGTTAAGATTCAAAGGCTTTGTTTGGGAGTAGAATATATAATTCTTCAAAAATTACAAAAACAAATCCATTCCTTCGTCGGAATGAATTGAAGGATGTGCAAAATAACGTCATACACTGTTGTGTTACCACCTCCACTATTCCATTATTCGCTTTATTGATTTTATGTATTTTTTAGTTGTTTACTAATTTGTATATTTATGAACAAATTGTTTTGAAAGTTATAAAATAGTGATTGTAGTGACTGGAGTGTGCTGTCCTTAGAATGGGGTAATATACAAATCTTTCATTTAATTCTCTTACATAAAAGGGGCTCCATAGTATTTCAATTGATTCGTGGATTGATGGAAAGAATGTTTCTAAATGGCGGTTTTAGGTGTTGGAAATTTGTTTTGAGCACAGTGGAGTGAGTAGAACGCCAACGGTAGTTGAAGGGTTCTTTATATTAAACGGCTATTGACCCTTTAAATACTGTGTTTGGACATATGTCGTCCTAGACACAATTGTCTATTCTATTCAGAGTTGCCAATTTGGCCTCCATTTTTATCCCGAAATTTCGACTTCAGAACGGAACTTTTTGAGGAAGAATTTTTGTGCTAAGTAATCAAGGAAAATCTGGTTATAAATAAATCGGAAAATATTTTTTACATTTTCTGGTATGAATTCGAATTTTTTTTAATAAAACTGGACGCTAAACTGACAACCCTGATTCTATTCGCACCACTTTTTCAAAAATAAATTCTGTCATACAGGTCTACTTATACAGGGCTACTTTCCAAAGAAATTTACCATAAATATATATTTTTTTGTAAATTGTGACAGGAGAGAATATAAAATCGTCGCCAGTGCTAGCCCGCAATCAAGAAGCTAATCGGAAATTTTCGTATTTACGTTATTGGGTTTAAAAAGACCCTATAAGTAGGGTGCATGGAGAGCAGGATTGAGCCAGTTGTAAATGACTGGTTAGCTAATTATAAATGCTTACCCTACGGGTAAGGCTCCTCGGGACTCGAAGTTTGAATTTATGTTATGTTAGTAGCAGAAATTTGTATTGCATTGAGTCATTTTATACCAAAAATAAGCATTGGTATAGTACACAGCAATATACTGGTAGTTTTATACCAGTATATTTTCAGATGTGTCCACTTCTGTAGATGCTTATTTCAAGCTCGTAATGCTTTTTTGCTTAGTTTTTTTTTTTATTTAATAGCGTTTTATCTGTCTTATTGTAACTAAACCATAGCGGAAAGTTCAACGCTTGAAGTTATTTATGTGTATTTATAAATGTGGATTCCTGCTCGTCTAGAATATTCGTAAAACTAATCTAACAGGACGTTCCAAAAGACTTTATTTTCTATCTGCAGCGACCAGAATTACAAAGCAGAAGGTATATATTTATTTTTTAGAGAAATGTTGAAACGGATATTGCTTCATCAGAGGTTGAAAAATAGAGTATTCTTCTCTTCAAACCAACTGAAACATTAATAAAATATTTAACTTTTCTAAAATAACAATTTACAAAAGTAAGAAAAAGAAATATTTTTTTTTATCTAATCGCATTTATATTACAATCTAATTAATCGCAAAAGGATTCCAAATCTGAAAAAGAAATATTAGGCAAACATTATTGTTACCATACTCTTTGGGAATTTTAAGTCCCGTTTTCAACCGAGTATATTGAACGTTTTAGTCAGAATTATAGCTATTTTGTTTAACTGCATTCTAATTCGGCTATAATTATTTTAATATTAAATTTACCTTATTTTTATAATAAATAAGTTTAGTAAAAAATTATAATTTTAGGCTAGATAACAGTAAAGTACCAATTTATCACTTGAAACGCTGTGGGGTGTTATATTCTACTTAATTTTAATCCTGAATGCCACAATGACTCAGGGATTTTGCAATTATATTTTGATTTTGTAATTTATGTGAAGAAAAGATTTTACTTATTTTTAAATATATTCCTTAGAAAATCTTAGTGCTATCGAATCATTTCAACATTTTAGCAAGAGAAATACTTTTTCTGGAAAGGGTTGATCTTGATCAGGCTGCCAAGAGTATCTAGCAGAACAACAGCAACTGCGATGATCATTTAACTAGCTTCATCATCTCCTTTCAAATCGAAATTACAACTTAAAAATTATTTTTCTGATTTATATGTGCTATCGATTTTTAATAAAATACCTGGTAATATTTTAATTTATAATTTCAGAAAATCTCACCCATTTTTTATTCAGATTCACTTTTGAAAAAGGAATATTTTACTGACACCGGTCAATTATAAAAGCAAGCTCCAATATAATAAAACGAACATGATAAGAAATGTTGCCATTCTCTAAAATGATGCAACCTCTCATGAAATCGCATTGTCCATTATGTCGGTGTGAGTGGTATTAATGCAAGATAGCTTGCCCGTAGCTATATGCGGCATTCAGACAGTAATTCTTTATAGATTTAAAAATCTTCTTCTATTTAAACTGACTTTTGTCACGCAGTTTACTTTTTCAGCTCGTTTAAGTTGTTTGCCTTCATTTATTTATTTATTATCGAACCATTTTGTTCCACAAATATTGTTTTCAAGATTTGCCAAGATGAAATTATTTTTATAACAGGACGTACTGTTATTAAATTTTCAGAATATTCGTTTTTAGATGAACTTGCAAACATCAATTGTTTTCGCAGCTTTTAACACTAAAAAGACCGTGAGGGGTGATGTTGCCCCCTACCATATGAAAATATTTCGGTTCGAACCAGAAATTTCTTTCTAAAATATGTATCAAAGATACAGAGAAGAAAAATGTTAAATAAGTATGCTGAACATATTTAATTAAAAATTCCGGTGTGAAATATTTTTATAAAACTTGAGTAAATTTTCCGGTCGTTTTAGTGTTAACCCCTTGAAGGGTAAGTAAAAATATCTCTAAATATTGAATTCTCTATTAATACATGGAAATTATTCCAGAGGGAAACATTCGCCTTGGATACAATATTTCAAATGAAAATCAAATTTCAAAGTAATTGCTTAATAGGCGCAAAGGACAACATAGTGAAAAAGATTCCAAGCCGAGACTCGAACCCGGGCCATCAGTATAGCGCACTGACGTTCTACCGACTAATCCACTTGGAACGATACCCAGCAAGGAAAATTTCTTACTATTATATGTTGGCAAGGCTACAAACGCAGCACAAGATGGAATATTTACCGTGAGCCACCAACCTGGGGCAAACACGGAATATAATTAAATCCAGCATCGATAGAAACTATATTAATACATGGAAATTATGCCAGAGGGAATATTGTTCCCTCTGGAATTCCATTTGAAATATTGTATCCAAGGCGAATGTTTCCCTCTGGAATAATTTCCATGTATTAATATAGTTTCTATCGATGCTGGATTTAATTATATTCCGTGTTTGCCCCAGGTTGGTGGCTCAAGGTAAATATTCCATCTTGTGCTGCGTTTGTAGCCTTGCCAACATATAATAGTGAGAAATTTTCCTTGCTGGGTATCGTTCCAAGTGGTTTAGTAGGTAGAACGTCAGTGCGCTATACTGATGGCCCGGGTTCGAGTCTCGGCTTGGAATCTTTTTCACTATGTTGGCCTTTGCGCCTATTAAGCAATTACTTTGAAATTTTATTTTCATTTGAAATATTGAATTCTCACCGGAATAATAGAAAAATTTTATTTTTAAATAAGGAAAGCAATTTTTTAACAAATTTCCTCCAACGTTAAAAATATAAAGTTTAGTTAAAATTTTCTCGTGAGAATCTGGTTTAAATTAAGTGGGATATATTTTATGCCACCGCCCCTCAAGGGACTCTTAACCACTTAACTGTCACATTTGTTTTTCCATCATAAACTAAAAACAGGGAGGCAACACCACTTTTACTGTACAAAGATATTTACATTAAATAATCGAGAAATGTCTGCCATTTGAATTACCGAACATTTCAGGTAAAAACTGGTGGTGTGGAAAAGTTTTTAGTAATGAAGCAAGCTATCTTTTCTTGCCCGAGCAGAGTTCGGGCAAAACAGTTCAGTGGTTATGAATGGAAAAAAGAAAAAGACAACTTTCAACATTTAATTTCTTAAAATGTATATGATGTAAAACAAAATTTTTATTGGGTCGAAAGATATTAGTATGTTCTTTTATTTCATGTATTTTAAAAATAGCAATATGCAGAATTAGAATTTATACGAGGCTCCAAACTGTGAGACATTTGACAACAAGAAAATTGGTATAACATTTTACGCGTAGGGTTACAAAATAAATTTTGTAACTAGAATGAAAATTTTGGTGCCTACTTATGCTTCAGATTGTAGTAATTACCCTGAACCTAAATAAATTTATATTTAAAACATTATTATATTTATATACATAGTTGTATTTAGCTAATGTAAAATTTTAAAATTTTCAACAGCATAATCACCTAAAAAATATCTTATTGAATAATAAAAAGGAAATTTAAGTTTCAGCTTATGCTGGATAATATGAAACATAGGTTTTGAAAATTTCATGTAAAAATATTCAGAAGTTTTTGAGATATAGTGCAGCTTTATGCCAAAAACGTCATTTGAAGAAAAATGACTTCAAATTTCAAACACCACTTCAGCTATTAAGCAGGTTTATTTCTAAAATTCACAATTTCTGTAGTAATGGGAATTTCAATGGAAAATTATGTCATAATATTCAGAAAAGATAGCAGTTTAACATCTAAGAAAAAAAAATTCGAAAATTTTTAAGCTTTAAGAATCCTGAGACCCCTTGAAAAAACTGCATAATACAAGTCTTCTTTTATAAAACAAGTCTTATTATATCTTATTACAAGCCACAGGTGACTATTTTTTAATTCTATCTCACACAATTTTCTCAAAACAAAAATTATTGACACACTGTTCGAGAACATTTGCAAGAGAAATATACTACAAAATCTGCTTTTTTAATTAGTGGTGAAAATAGAATAGAAAAAAAAATCTCCTGTTTCAACTTTGCACTTGTTTAGCGATGTGGCTTCGGAAATGAACCCTTTGGTCTTCGGTGTTTCTAAAAAATTTTATTCGGTCTGCACCACTTTTTAAAAAGAAGTTTCCTTCCAGTGCACAATTTCAAAAATGCTCTGATTCTATAAGCCGAATTTTATTGTTCTTTATTACTGGTGGCAAAAACAATTTTGCGAAGAAAGATGATGTTGCTGCAGCGGCGACAACGTAGTACAAAGAGTTAAAATTGTTGGCAAGAACAAGAATTGCGGAGGAAATGAAATAAAGCGTTTTATTGACATAGCAATTGCAGTAAGTGCTTAAATGTGATACCACCAACATGAATGTAGTTCTGGAATCGTCTGCCAAGTGATAATGCCATGTAATTAAATAAATTTGCGTTTTAGGGTACCTAAACATACAAGTTTTTAATTATTCTAATTGCTACATAGCTGCCAACATCTACAATATTTTTCGCCACTGTATCTGAGAAACTTTCTTCGTCTACGCAAAACATAGCGTTTTGATATCAGATAGGATAAAAATTATTATTTGAAAAGATTGGTGTAAAAAAAATCAAAAATATACGCAACTATTTTCTATTAATAATAGTTTTCTAATGTAAGTAGTATATGCAAGATGCGTAAATTTTTAACGTAATTTTCGAATAGAATTTTTTGCTTTCTCTTATGGCAGTAAAATATTAAAATCCGTAAATTAAAGGGAGAAAGATTTCAAATTTGAAAAATAAATATTAGGCAAACATTTCTGAGCTCAATGACACATTCTCCATGGAAATTCAAAGCACTTTTCGCAGCAAGTAACACTTTAATAAGAAAAGTACAGCTATTTTCTTTACACTCGAAATCAACGATAATTTTGTTTAAAATTTAATTTAACTTATTTTAACGAACATTTTTTAAAAGAATTACAATTTCGGAGGCTACATAACAGTAAAACTTCTATTAACATCCTGAAAAGCTGTGGGATATTATATAGCTCACTTAATTTTAATTCTCAAGTGCCACAATGACACTACAATTTTGGTATCAATTTTGCTTTTGTGTAAAAAAAAATTTACTTATTTTTAAGTACAATTTTTTGAAAATCCTTTTTTTTTTTTAAATTATTTCAACATTTTAGCAACAGAGGTTAAGGGAGTTAAGTCTTTAAAGGGATGTCTTTGAAAATCAATCAAGTTTAACGACCGGAACAACATCAACTTCTGTGAAGATCATTTCAACGTTTTCAAACAAATATACATTAAAACTTTATATATATATAAAGTTTTAATGTATATTTGTATATATATATATATATATATTATATACATCTTAAGGCTTTTCAATATTGTACTCATTAATATTTTTTTTATTTATGGTTTCAGAAATTTCGTCTTTTTCCTTTCCAGGTACATTTTTTAAAAGATACATATAAGAAACACCGGAAAATTATAAAAAAAACCTTTTATATAAAATATGAATGTTATTTTTATACAGTTCAGGTGGTTAAAATTCCTGCAATGAGCCAACTGTAAAGATTCCTTAACTGCTGGCGCATTACATCACGTGGCGGACAAATTCGCCTCGCTTCGCTCGTTTCAATAGTATTTTGTATGCTGTTCTGCGTTGGATTATTTTCCTGTGAATGATTTTAATTATTATATTATTTTAACAGCCTTTAAAAAAAAAAAATCTAGTGAATGCACTATATCAACGTGTTCTAATAACTCTCAGACAACACGTATACAGATTTAACAATACAGTACAGAGTCTCAAATACGGAATTCGGAATTCTCCAAAATCCGGGCATTTTGTTAACTGGCGATTATTGTTCTGGAAAATCGCGAAGAAAAACACTAAAATCGCAAAGTACAAAATTTACTATACTAAGCTACAATTTCAAAACCGAATTCCTTTTACGAACGTCAAAAATTTTCTGCAGAACGAGAAAATCTCTAAGAATTGCATAAAAGAAACGCGAGAAATTCAGAATAAGCTTTAATGAAAGAAAAAAAAAAGAGGACAGCATTTACTATATTAGACTTATAGATTAAAACCAGATTTCTTTCACAAATATAGACAAATCGCCATGAAGAGGAGAAAAAAAAGTTCAAAACTCGCAGAGGAGAAAATTTATTATATTTGGCTAAAAGTTGGTAACCGAGTTCCTTTTACAAATTTTAAAATTCTAAAAATCGCATAAAAAATTCAAGAAAAATGCGAAAATCTCTGTACGAACTCCGAATAAACTTTATTGAAAATAATGACAAGATTTAGTACTATAATGGGCTAAAACAATAAAGCCGGATTCCTTTTACTCATATGGAAAAATCTCCGCAAAAAATTATAAAAAACGTCAAAAATTGCGTAGTCATACCAGTACTCTTCCAATTGAGCTATCTGTACGACAGCGCAGCCAACACAATATTCGCTCAGAACAACTATTATCATGACATCAATTGATTGTGTGAAAAATAATTAAAAGTGTACATGGTTATATACTATTAAGCAACAGACTTTGCAGATCCCATTTTCTAAAAAGATTTAAAGATTGAAATCTCTAGGCTGGAGTGGGAAAGTGGTAATTTTGAGGAATAGGAGGATAATTTATATAGAAGAATTTTCTGTATAAAAATAAAGATTTAAATTTTTTTAATGTTGGGGAGTAGGGGGGCGGGAGAAGAGGTGAAATATACAGTCGTGGAAAAAAAAAAGTAAACACCCTCTACTAACTCCTTAACAAATTATTATCGTTGACGAAAGTTATTGGTACCGAACGATTGGAAATAAAGTCTATTTTTAAATGATGTATATAAAATTTGATTAGGGGGCCATCTACATATTAAAACAAATCCAAACTTCATTTTTTTCAATGGCAATACCCAATTAACGAGATATTTCAAATCTTCGGTTCAAACTATGCCTAGGCACCAAATTTCAAGTCATTTGAATAATAAGTTTTTGAATTATAAACATTCAAAATTTAGTGCTTCTAATGTTAAATTACATTTTCATATTTTTATTCATATCTCCTGAAATTATGCTCCTAATGTGCTAATTTTTTGTGTAGCAGTAATACTAACATACCCAAACATAAATACGCTGAATTTGCAATTTTTATAATTTTATGATATGGATTATGAAATTAATATTCGAAAAAAATATGAATTGTAACCTAAAATGTTTTTGATGGATTTTGATTTATTAAGTCCTGCTTTATGGAAATCCAAAATTTCACATTTTTCTTCCAAATAGTTTTCAAATTATGCTTAAAAAACGGCAAAATGATGGTTTAAGGGGCCGTCTATGATAGAAGTGACTAGATATTTTGAAATGTCTTATGCTGTCCTGTAATCTAGAACACTTCATTGACTGCTTGAGTGACGCTTAAGGTGCCTTGATCAAGAAGGGGGCTCTCTCGGTCCGACGAGAGTACCGAACTTCAATTTGGATACAGCCCTTAAAATAAGCTTGTTTTAAAATAATTAATTTCTCGGGAACTTATCGTACGAATTGCATAAAAATTTGTTTTTAGGCTAATTAAATGGTGTAGAATTAATTCATTTATGCTGTAAGAATTGTGTACTGCTATTGAAAAAAAAAACAAAGTTATGGTTCGTTTTAATATGTAGATGACATCTTAAGCAAATTTTATATACATCATTTAAAAGTAGACTTTATTTCCAATCGTTCGGCACCAGTAACTTTTTTCTACGGTAATTTGTTGAAGAGTTAGTAGGGGTGTTTACTTTTTTTTCCATGATTGTACATTAGGGAAGTTAGTGCTTATTTATTGCGAAACGTCAGTGAAGGCTTACTGTGGAGACACGAAAAGTTTTGGTTTCTGTCTGTTAGTCTGTTTGTCTGTATGTCTGTCTGTTCCGCGATAACTGCCGCAAAAAGCATCCGATCAGCTTGAAATTAATTGGGCATGTTGATGAGTTACCCGGACTTAGCTGTATAGTTTTTGGTTAAATTTGGTTCATTCGTTCGGGAAATATAGAACACTTTATTTTGTTCTATAATGCTTTTCTATGGCAAGTCAGACGATTTTCAGATTTTCATTTGTTGAAAGAAATGGTTCATATGAAAAATGGATTTAAATGGTAAATTTTTGATGCTGAAATTTTTAAATAAGATTATTAAATTATTCCAATTATTTTGAAATTTTGTCAATATATTTGCGAGATTTTTTTAATTAGGCTTATAATTTTTGGGGGAATTTTATGCATGTTTTCCAATAATATAAAGCGTTTTGTTTTATCAATTTGACATAATACATGTTTCATTTTTTTTCCTTTTCTTTCATCTGTTGCCTAGCAACGTATTTGGTCCTAACAATATTAGTATAATTGCGTGTATAATGTTTGAGTAAAGCCAACGTCAAAACGGATGAATTAATGCATTTGTATCTTTGCATATAGATGGATTTTAGCCGAGAAATAAAAATAGGCAATATTTCATTTATTTTATTTATTTTATTCAAATATTTTGCTTAAAAATACAAAAGTTCATTATTTTCATAGAGAATAATGTGACATTTTTCTATAACATTTACCAATATTTCTTTAATTGTTGCCAAGAAAATAAAACCCGGAATAATATTTTCTCTTATTTAAGCAATTTTCAATTGAAATATTTTGTAGTGAAACAGGAAAATGGAAAAAAAATTAAGAATGGAAAAATTAATATGGCGGCATATTGGAAATAAAAAGAAAACTCTCGAGTATTTCTTAATATAACAAGATGAAAAGTTTTGAGTAAATACGCATAGCAGGTGAATTAGACTTAATTTATCGAAAACAAAGATGCTGGAATAGAAAGATCTTGGGTAAAATAAAATTAACTATTATTCACG
Source organism: Maratus speciosus (assembly GCA_963932465.1). Classification (NCBI taxonomy): domain Eukaryota; kingdom Metazoa; phylum Arthropoda; class Arachnida; order Araneae; family Salticidae; genus Maratus; species Maratus speciosus. Next base: position 175,322,680 of record OZ010797.1, read on the forward strand.
GAGGAAAGAGATAGATGGAGATGCAGTATGCTGTAAAAACAGTTTGCAATATGATGTGCGTTATCGCTCAGATTTAAATGCCGTCATTCGGCCGAAACAAACCAAGCACGTGGAACAGGGACCGGATTCTTTGACTTCATCCGTGCATCTTTTCTGTAAAATGGAAATGATCTGCTTATATTTAAGCATTCTAAGGTAGCATTTCATTGTATTATGAATTAAAAACTGTATTACTAAAAATATTCTTCTTTTTTTTAAGCACGTCGTTATTTTGTGCCGAATGTAGCGGATTTTCGGGTTACATTTTTTGGCGTCACTTCAAGATTTATTGTCTGCGTACAGTTAACATGAAGATTTTATTTTAAATTTAAATTTTATGAATTTATATTTAAAAAAAACTTATGCTTATCCTTATAAATCACAGTTAAAAAAAAAACTAAGATATACAATAACCATCCGCACAAGGAATAAAAATTTACGAATGTAAATTTAAATAGACTACGGGGGGTTCAGGGGAGCTCTGCCCCCCTGAAGAAATGCAATTTTTGATTTAAAAAAGTTACCAGAATAAGTATCTCATCAGAATTTCAGAACATTAATGTATAACCACTTGTTTAACACTTTTAATTTCTGAAACTTTACAAATTATTTTGTATTCGTATAAATATTGATGTAACTTGAAAACTTTAAAAGCGATTTGTAGGAAGTTGAATTTTACGCAATGAGTGTTAAAAAACAATGACTTGCAAAGATGATGTTGAGGCTCCTGATCTACAGATTTACTAGTTTATTTATGTTACTGAACAACAAATGTTGCAGATTTTTTTTTTTTTTTAAACTAATTTTTGAAAGATTTTATTATTTAGATAAGCTGGAGAGGTGGGTGCAAAAGCAGAAGTGGAATCCTCGGAGCTCAGGGAATTATTTTATATGATTTATTATTATTGTTAATAAAGAATTTTAAATAGGGATGGTGAAAGATTATTTTATATAAAATTAAACAATGTTTAATTTTTTTTGCACTAGGAATGAGAAAAGGGAGAAGCAGAAATTTGTAGTTTTGGATTTAATATAAATGTGTGTAATTACTTTTATAAGTGACCGATGATTGTTATATATATATATATATATATATAAAGGTTTAAAGAGTAATATTTCTTGCTATTTTTCTTAACAAAGTAATTTTTTTATATAGTAAAATTTAACATAGCTTTTTATATCTCTGAAACAAACCAACAGAAATACCCTCTAAACATGCATGTTGTACATTACTTTCATATCTTACCAAAGAGTTCTTATAAATATCTCATTGCACGGTGCTCTTTAAAATTGAAGTATGGTCATCCTTTTTGCGGGGAGGGAGGGGAGAGAGATTGAAGGTGAATTGAAATCCTGACTATGAATTCTTTGTATTAATCTTTAATTTTTTTTTGTGTGTGTTTATTGTTTTATTTATTTTTTTCAATAACCTCAAAAACAGTAATGATATCAATACAAAAACCTTTAATGGGTTAAAAGTTTGTGACGCAGCACTTTATCTTATGGTCTAAGACTTTTAAATATGGAACTTAAAATAATGATATCAAATTTTGAGTGACGCTATGCTATTAATTATAATCTCTCAATATATTATTAATTTCATCTTTTTATTTTTTTATAATCGCATGTGCAAACATTATGTTCAATTTAAAAAAATGTATAAAAGTTTATTCATTAATGCTTTAACATTTACACCTCTCATAAATTCCAAGTATGAGTTTTAAAAGATATGATATCAAAATTTTTGTGACGCTTTGATGTGGCTTTAAACGATTTGTTTTAAAATTAAATTTAAATTATTTTTGTTTTGGCTAAGATATATTCACACATCTAAATAATAGTTTTAATTTTCCAATACACTTTAAATATGTCACTTTCACTGAATTTATATAATTCATTTAAATGTATTTATTTGAATAAATTGATTTATCTTTTGTCCAATGCTATTAAAAATTTGAAATAAGATTTGCGTAAATAATTTTTTTGCGTCATTGTATCCAAACTAAGTGAAATGTATTCAAATGGGTACAATGACGCAAAAAAATTATTTATGTAAATCTTATTTTAAATTTTTAATAGCATTGGACAAAAGATAAATCAATTTATTCAAATAAATACATTTAAATGCATTATATAAATTCAGTGAAAGTGACATATTTAAAGTATATTGGAAAATTAAAATTATTATTTAGATGTGTGAATATATCCTAGCCAAAACAAAAATAATTTAAATTTAATTTTAAAACAAATCGTTTAAAGCCACATCAAAGCGTCACTAAAATTTTGATATCATATCTTTTAAAACTCATACTTTGAATTTATGAGAGATGTAAATGGTAAAGCATCAATGAATAAACTTTTATACATCTTTTTAAATTGAACATAATTTTTGCACATGCGATTATAAAAAAAAATAAAAAGATGAAATAAATAATATAGAGAGATATTATAATTGATAGCATAGCGTCACTCAAAATTTGATATCATTATTTTTCAGTTCCATATTTTAAATTCTTAGAGCATAAGATAAAGTGCTGCGTCACAAACTTTTAACCCGTTAAGGGTTTTTGTATTGATCTTTTTTACTCCTGGAAGTTTGTCCCGTTGGTAATCACGTACTGCAAGAAGTCAGAGTTTATTGAAGATTATTTTAAAGTAATCCACTGTGTCGTCCGATTAACCCTCTCGCTGCGCAAGCCAAAATTTCCTCGGGCAACGCAAATGTAGCAAAATTTGCGCAACCCGAGATTTCCTCGGGATTCATTTTTTCCCACTGCGACTATTTTTAATTCAACTTTTTAAACACAAAAAATTCCATAGAGACTTTAATAACATCTACAAGAGAAATATACTGCAAAATTGATTTTCATAAAATAGTGGTGCAAGAATATAACAATAATCTCCCGTGACAGCCCTGATTTATCCTGATTTAAATGTTTAATTATTGATTCAGGTTTGGGATAAAAAAAAAAAACTCTTTTACAAAAAATGTTTACATATTTAAACTCTAAAATATATATAGATTTGAAATATGTAATGAAAAATGCGCCATTTTTGAAACTATTTCGATTAAAAAAAATTACGCAGCAGGAGGGTTAAGATTCAAAAGCTTTGTTTAGGAGAAATGTGTATAATTCTTCAAAAATTACAAAAGTCAATTAAATCGTTCGTCGGAATGAATCGAAGGGTGTGCAATATCACGTTACACATTGTTATGTTACCACCAACACTATTGCATTATTTGCTTTATTGATTTTATGTATTTTTCAATTGTTTAGTAATTTGCATATTTATGAATAAATTGTTTTCTGAGTTCCAAAATAGTAATTGTAGTGACTGGGACGTGCTGTCCTTAGAAGGGAACAATATAACAAATCTATCATTTAATTCTCTTAAATGAAAGGGGCTCCATAGTATTTCAATTGATTCGTGGATTGATGGAAAGAATATTTTTAATTGGCGGTTTCAGATGTCGGATATTTGTTTTAAGCACAGTAGGATGACTTACTACCTGCATTATAACATCTAGAACGCCGACGGTAGTGCAAGGGTTCTTTAAGTTAAAGGGCTATTGATCCTTTAAATACTGGGTTGGGACATATGTCACCCTAGACCCTATTTTGTATTCTACTTGCACAGATTTTTCAAAAATAAGTTCTGCCCTACAAGGGTACTTATACCGGGGTATTTTCAAAAGTGATTCACCACAAATATTTTTTTGTAAATTGTGACAGGAGAGAATATAAAATCGCCGCCAGTCCTAGCCCGTAATCCAGAGATCAATAGTAAAATTTTCGTAATTACGTAATTGGGCTTAAAAAGACGCATTCATTACAGTGTAGGGAGAGCATCTGTGAATGATTGGTTAGCTGATTATAAATACTTACCCTCATAGTTTGAATATATATTATGTTAATAGCTGAAATATTTATTGCAGTGAGTCATTTTATATCAAAAGTGAGAAGCTTTATGCCAGTATATTTTCAGATGTGTCACATTGTGTACATTTTTCTTTCAAACTTTTGATGTCTATTTTTTTTAAAATATTTTTGTGATATTTCATAGCGTTTTCTCTGTCTGATTGCAACACAACCATAGCTGAAAGTTTAACACTTGAAGTTATTTATGTGTATTTATCACTGTGGATTCCTGCTCGTCTAGAATATTCGTACAATTAATCTAATAGGACGTTCAAAGAACTTTTTTTCGACGATCTTTATGCAGGAACCCGAATTACTAAGCAACATATATATATAGTTATTTTTATAAAAATGTTGAAACGAATATTGCTTAGTTAGGGATTGAAAAATAGAATATTCCTCTTTTCCAAACAACTGAAGCATTAATAAAACTAGGGGATCGTACCCGGGCTTCCCGGGTTAAAGAATATAGGTGAAAACATTTTTTTTTATTGAAAATTAATATTTTTTTAAATGCAATAAGTTTTTTAGATTGACCACTTACATTAAAAAAGCATTTTTCATATGGAAAATACGAATTACACAATCAAATACATTTTTGAAATTTGTCAAAAGCGATATTTTCTTATTAGCCGCATGCTAAGAGTTGTTTGCCAAGATTTTACTACTTATGGCATCCTTTTATATTCTGATCATTTCAGAGCTTATACATGTGTGGTAAATTTGTGTTTTATTTATATTATTTTATTTTATAATCCATAGGGAAGTTTTTTTTAATGGTAATTAGCCGTAAGAAAATGAACTCTTTATTTATTTTTTAAGAGCAAACGGATTAATCTTTCGTAATCGAGCTCCGATATACATAAATTAAAAAATATTTCATGCTTTAAAATTATTTTTAAAACCATAGACAATCAGAAAACTGAGATGAACTTTGCAAACAAATTCCATTTGAAAAAAAAATCCTATTTGGTGATCTAAAAATTTAAATTGTACGATTTTAAATATGTTAGATTTGCGTTTTTTCAATATTATTCTTTTATTTGTTTATAAAAGTAGTATTAATTTCGTTAATTTGTCTTTCACAAATACGTTAGTTTGGTGGTTTTTTTAATATTATTCTTTTATTTGCTTATAAAGGAAGTATTAATTTCATTATGCAAAGATAGTCAGAAACAAATGCTGAAAAATGTTTGTTGCTTTATGTGCAAAATGTTTATTATTTTGTGTATTGAAAACGGCACGTGATATGATAAACTTACAAAAAAAAAAATCATGCTTAAAAATTATTTTAGAGAATATAATACATCAGTCAATGAATAGAGTTTTTAAACAATTTGCATTTGCAAGTACATTTATTTCCCTATGCGACAAAAATTGAAAATGTACGATGGTCAGAAGATTGAAAAATTACAGTAGCGAAATTTCAAGACCGAAATTTGATCGTGAAGTATTGCCATTCGCAAAATGACGTCAGCGTTACGCACAGATACGTTTGTTCTTTATAATATAGATCCATCCTAGAAGCAAATCCATCCAGGCGAGAATCATCAATTTCTGTAATATAAATCGCTATTATCTGCATGTCACCTCTCTTTTATAAAGGCACTCTAAATTTTTGTAAAACATTGCGTTTTATCAGTGTGTGATTTCGATTACATTATTCTCAAAAGTGAAGCATTTTCACCTGTGAAGAATTTCATAGCAGCTGGTCTGCGAAAATGACACACTTCTACAAAACATAATTCAGGTTTAAGAATTAAAATACACGCTTTTTTATAAAATGACGTCATTTGCATCCGCTAAAGCAATCTACTTTTACAACCCAGTCTTAAACTTCGTCTATAGAAAAGTGTGCATATGACGTCATTACCACGGAATAACAGACAATATTCTTGACATAGCCCATATTTTATTTTCAACTGTTTTTTCAGGTTTTATGAGAAAATGGCAACAAAGATACTGTATTTCCTATTTTCGACTATTTTCCGTTTACTTTCAATGACTTTCAATAGAAATGAGGTACTTTTGTTGCCACGATAAGAAAAATGGTATTAAAAACTGCAAAAAAATTAATATCTCAAAAATTAATTGAGATACAGCTTTCAAACAAATTGCATTTAAAAGAGCATTTTTTTCCTTATACGACGGTGTAAAGATTTAAAACGTGCGATGTTTAGAAGTTTAAAAATTTTCAGTAGAGAAAATTGCAAAACCAAAATTTCATTTCAAATTTCAAAGTGTTGCCATTCGCAAAATGACGTATGCGTAAAAATATATTTATCTGATATATATGTGTTATTGATTTTTAATAAATTATCTGGTAATACATTAATTTATAATTTCAGAAAATCTCACTCATTTTTTATTCACATGCACTTTTGAAAAAGAAATATTTTACTGACATCGGTCAATTATAAAAGCAAGCTCCAATATAATAAAACGAATATTTAAAGAATTGTTATGCTCTCTTAACTGTTGAAATGTCTCATGAAATCGCATTGTCCCTGATGACGGTGTGAGTCAAAGCGTTATAAGTAAGCGAACAAACTTAATGCTGGAATCAGACGTAAATTAACATAGTTGCGCCACCTTGTGGACGGAGGGATAATTTAGCGTGGCGCATATTTTCTAAATCTTTAGTCAATCATGGAAATTAATTTTGTTTGCCACATTTATTGCAAAATAATTGCGTAGCGACAGGGGCGTCCAGATGCACTTGACAGTACGAAGTTTTCTTCGCCTTATCACAGTTATTAATCAGGATGAAAAAAACTTTAAAATTTTAGTGGTGTGAGTAAGAAAACAGTTAGGTATCTACCTGTAGTTCACACTCCATCCGCTACGTGGCGCATGACCTTGATTGATGTGACATCGCTTTTAATCTTGCGGTTACTTCTCCCATTTAAGATAGGACGCTTACTTATATCGCTTTGGTGTGAGTAGTATTAATGTAAGGTATTCCCATAGATATAAGCGGCATTTCGGCAGTAACTCTTTGTAGATTTAAAAATTTGTTTTTTTAAACTGACTTTTGTAACAGTAGTTTATTTTAATTTTTTCGCTCATTTAAGTTGTTTGCCTTTATTTATTTATTTATTATCAAACCATATTGTTCCACAAAAATTGTTTTCAAGGTTTGCCAAGATTAAATTATTTTTATAACAGGACGTACTGTTATTAAATCTTCAGAATATTAGTTTTAAGATGAGCTTGCAAACATCAACTGCTTTCCCAGCTTTTAACTATAAATATTTGATCATTTTTAGAGCAGAAATGACTTGCCCTTGAAAAGGTTAAGGGTCAGTTTGACCCTTACCACATGAATATATTTCGGTTCGAACCAGAAATGTCTTTGTAAAATAAGTTTAAAAGGCACGCAGAAGAAGAATGCCAAATAAGTATGTTAAACAAATTTAATTAAAAATTCCGGTGTAAAATATTTTTATAAAACTTGAGTAAAATTTCCGGTTGTTTTAGTGTTAAGAGGTGTCAGGATTCTTAACCACTTAACTGTCACATTTTTTTTTCGTTACCATAAAATAAAAACAGGTAGCCAACACTACTTTTACAGTACAAAAATATTTGCCTTAAATAATCGAGAAAAGTCTGCCATTTAATGAACCGAAGATTTCAGGTACAAATTAGTGGTGTGGAAAAGCTTTTAGTAACGGAGGAAAGTTCGGGTAAAACAGATAAGTGGTTAAAAATGGAAAAAAGGAAAAAAAAAAGGCTATTTTCAACATTTAATATCTCAAAATGTATATGATTGCATTAAAAAAAAATAAATAAATAAAAATAAAAAAAAATTACAAAATAAATTTGGTAACTAGAATGAAAATTTTGGTGCCTACTTATGCTTCAGATTGCTTTAATTACCCTGAACCTAAATAAATTTATACTTAAAACCTCATTATATTTATATACATAGTTGTATTTAGCTAATATAAAATTTTAAAATTTGCAACAGCATAATCACCTAAAAAATATCTTATTGAACAATAAAAAGGAAATTTAATTTTCTGTTTATGCAGGGTAACATGAAACATAGGTTTTGAAAATTTCATGTAAAAATATTCAGAAGTTATTGAGATATCATGCACCTTATGCCAAAAAACGTCATTTAAAGAAAAATGACTTCAAATTTTCGGAAACACCGCTTCAGCTATTAAGCAGGTTTATTTCTAAAATTCGCAATTTCTGTGGTAATGGGAATTTCAAGGAAAAATTATGTCATAATATTCAGAAAAGATAGCAGTTTAACATCTAAGAAAAATTAAATTTCGAAATTTTTAAGCTTTAAGAATCCTGAGACCCCTTGAAAAAAATTGCTTAAAACAAGTCTTATTTTTAACCTAGGTGTGATCAGAAACATATCAGGTGATCAGTGTGTAAGATATTTTTAAAAGATCATATTAAACGTCTTTATCTCAAATTTCGAAGATATTATTTTATTTAACAAAGAGCAAGATTGTTCTTGAACCACTTAATATTGTTGCACGCAATCTTCACGGATTTCTAGATTGCATCTAGAGAGTGTCCCTGAACTCATGGTCCAAACTGTAAGGGAAAGTAAAGTACAGATAAAGGAGCACACTCTCAGGGCTGCCACAGGTGACTATTTTTAAATTCTACCTCACACCATTTTCTCAAAACAAAAATTATTGACATACTGTTCGAGAACATTTGCAAGAGAAATATACTGCAAAATCTGCTTTTTTAATTAGATGTGCTAATAGAATAGAAAAAAAGTCGCCTGTTTCAACCTTGCACTTGTTTAGCAATGTGGCGTCGGAAATGTACCCTTTGGTCTTCGGTGTGTCTAACAAATTTTATTCGGTCTGCACAACTTTTTAAAAAGAAGTTTTCTTCCAGTGCACAATTTCAAAAAGGCTCTGATTCTATAAGGCAAATTTTATTTTCCTTTATTACTTGTGGCAAAAACAAATTTTGCAAAGAAAGATGATGTTGCCGCAGCGGCGACAACGTAGTACAAAGGGTTAAAATTGTTGGCAAACACAAGAAATGCGGAGGAAATGAAATAAAACATTTTATTGACATAGCAATTGCAGTAAGTGCTTAAATGTGATACCACCAACACCAATGTAGTTTTGGCAGCGTCTGCCAAGTGATTATGCCATGTAATTAAATAAATTTGCAGTTTAGGGCAACTAAACATACAAGTTTTTAATTATTCCTATTGCTACATAGCTGCCAACATCTACAATATTTTTCGCCACTGTATCTGTGAACGTTTCTTCGTCTACGCAAAACATAGCGTTTTGATATCAGATAGGATAAAAATTATTATTCGGAAACATTGGTGTAAAAAAAATCATAGATATACTCAACTATTTTCTATAATAATAGTGTTCAAATGTAAGTAGTATATGCGAGATGCGTACATTTTTAACGTAATTTCCGAATAGAATTTTTTGCTTTTTATTATCGCAGTAAAATATTAAAATCCGTAAATATTACGCAGAAAGGTTTCTAATTTGAAAAATAAATATTAGGCAAACATTTCTAATCCCAATGACACATTCTCTATGGAAATTCAAAGCACTTTTCGCAGCAAGTAACACTTTAATAAGAAAAGTACAGCTATTTTCTTTACACTCGAAATCAACGATAATTTTGTTTAAATTTTAATTTAACTTATTTTAACGAAATTTTAGAAAAAATTACAATTTCAGAAGCTAAATAACAGTAAAACCTCTATTAATACCCTGAAAAGCTGTGGGATGTTATATAGCCCACTTAATTTTAATTCTCAAGTGTCACAATGATACTACAATTTTCGTATCAATTTTGTTTTTGTGTAGAAAGAAATTTACTCATTTTGATTTTTTTTTTTTTTTTTTTTTTCAAATCCTCTTTTTTTTTAATATTTCAGCATTTTACCATCAGAAGTATATTTCTCTTTAAAGGGATGTCCTTGAAAATCAATCAACACACTAAAATTTTCGTATCAATTTTTTTTTTGTGTAGAAAGAAATTTACTCATTTTGAATTATTTTTTTTTTTTTTTTTTTAACTATTTCAGCATTTTACCATCAGAAGTATATTTCTCTTTAAAGGGATGTCCTTGAAAATCAATCAAGTTTAAAGACCGGAACAACATCAACTTCTGCGAAGATCATTAAACTAACTTCAACATTTTCAAACAAATATACATTAAAACTTTATATATATATATATATATTAAACATAAAATATTTATATTAAATACATGTTAAGGCTTTTCAGTGGATTGTTTGTTAATATTTTTATTTATGATTTCAGAAATTTCGTATTTTTCCTTTCCAGATACATTTTAAAAAAAGATATATATAACTAGCATCTGAAAATTATAGAAGAAAAAATTATATAAAATATAAATGTTATTTTCATACAGCTTATGAAAGAATGAGTATAGCAGTGCCATTCAAGAAGTCGTATTGTTTGCTATGATAGTGTGAGTAGTATTGAAAACAGATTCTAAGCTCAGATTTTTAGATATACACAGCATTTCGAGAAATTTTTCTTGCAAAGTTGACAAGCTTTTAAATTAACTGTCATTCACGGTAACTTTGAACCATGGGGTGTAACTTTGCATCATCTCCTAATTTTCAATATATTTCACTCCAAAAGACTAAATAAGCTACAGAACTGTGCTCTGTTGGCAAAGTTCTAAAGTGGGATCTCTACTCTTTATTTTAGAAAATAAATTAGAAACATTATACGCAATTAAATGCATCATCTAACTAATTTTGTGAATTACTAATTTCAAGGTAAATTTGAATGCTCTTTTGAAGTAGTTGTAATTCAATTAAATTTTCATACTAAGTAACAATGTTATAAATGTTGTAAATGTTGTAAATGTGATAATATTTTGTGATTATTTATTTATTAATAGTTAATAAAATGTAAATAAGTAGGCACTAACGTTTTACCAGATTTTCAAGGTAACTTTGGTCCGGCTCAAAGTTACCTTCAAAATGTGTAAACTGATGTTTATAATTTACTGATTATAGGTGCTACTTTCAAAAATTTCTCATATTTGCACGTATATTTTATATAAATGCCGAAAGTGAACATTAGATATAACATGTAAATATTTTCACAAATATGTGTAAAATACATACAATTCATTTAAAGGCGTTTTTCGGGGCGGAGCTACTCAAATTTGACATTTCATAGATTCGACATTTTTTATTCTTGTTTGAATAATACTAGTACTAGTATGTATTACTGTAACTATGGATATATTATTGAGATAAAACATTGAAAATTGCTTTCCCTGCATTTTTATGTTTTATATGAACATTAAAAAGGTTTTTTTTTAATTTCTAAATGTTCATGGTTCACTTTTTCCACTTTTCTTATGCCTGATATTTGTTGTAATATCATAAATTATACAAATCTTGTGATGTTGGGAAATGTAAATTAGGAGTCTTTACATATCTGAAAACATTTTTTGGGCTTTAACCCTTTCCGGCGCAGACAAATTCTATTCGCAAAATGAGACAATATTGACTGACACCGGAAATTGCAAACGATTTCTTTTAAAAATTAAAAACTCCTTAAATTAAGCTTTCACTGTAAAATCAAAATTTTGTTAAATATTCTTTGTGCCATTTGCAAGGTTGGAATTAAAATTAGGTGTGTCCAGACTGGACACACTGCTCCGGAAAGGGTTAAATTTGTTCTAACTATAACACTTTTTTATAGTGAATTATTTTAGATAATATATAACAAATGGTGCAAAGTTAACCTAAATGGCTGGGTAACTTTGAACCAGGTTAAAAATTCACTTTTTATAGCTTTTATCATTATTATTCCTTAATTTGTGATAGTCATACAATAATTTAGGATTATTTCTTCTCTTTTATGCCCCTAGTTGAAACAATATTCTTAAAATAAGAGCGTGGCATATGAAAATAGAGAAAATGCGGATCAAAGTTACCCTGAATGACTGTAACTCTTGTAATATAAGTTTATCATTTAAATTGTTTGTCTCTTTTTGTTTACTTATTTATTTATTATTTTTCTACCAAATCGCTTTATTCCACAATAATTGTTTTCAAGATTTTCCATTAAAAATGCGTTTTCTTAAAACGGCAAAATCTTCAAAATCTTCCTTTTTATATCAACCCGCAAACTTATTATGCTCATTTTAAAACAACCTGCGTAAAACAACATTTGTTACTAATATCAGGGCTCCCAAATGGTACGCCAACTGAATACCAATAAATTTTAACAGAAAATTGTATGGTAGGTTTGCGCTAGATTTAACTTTCAAATATGATTTCGGGGCGGTTTGTAAAAAAATCTAAAAAGAAAATTTTTCCAAAAAAATATTGGTATTGAGTTGGCGGACCATTTGGGAGCACTGTAATATGGGTGTGATTAGAAACGTATCAGGGGATCAGTGTGTAAGCAATTCTTAAAATAATATTTTAAGTCGTTTATTTTAAAATGTCTTTTATCAAATTGCGAACAAGTTTTTTTTTAACTAATTCTTATCGTTACATGCAATTTTCACGGATTTATGCATTCATTCTATATCTTATTAATGAACCTAAACAAGTGAATTGTTTAGAAAAATGTATATATTATTTTGTATAAATTAAATAGAATTTCATATTACTTTTTCCATAATTAATGTATTTTTTTTCTGTAATTGAAACAATGCACCTTTATAGTTTCAGTCTTGGGACATTAATATTACCTATAACATCTAAAAATATCATGTAAACATGCCAAGTATCTGCAGAGATATCTCGCACGTATTTCTGAAAAAACTCAGTTTAAAAAAATCACGTTAAATTATATTTTATTAAAATTTCAAATTTCGAACACTTTAGTATACATGGAATTGATCATTTTTGAGTCAATTATAAACACTATCGGGCAGAACAGGGCTAAGCTCGGTCAAAATTGGCCTGTTAAATTAGCCTGTTGTTCGATTCGATATTTCATTCTCACTGTATAATTCTTGCTGTTTAGATAAAATTTGCATAATCGTAAGCTATAGGGACCCACTAACCGAAATTTGTCGAACACACGACCTAACCAATGCTCTTCTCGAATCCGAAAACGATAGAATACAAAATTTAGTCAAAATCGCTAAAGTCATTTTATAGATAAAATTAGCTTGACCCACGGTGACCCAAAAAGGACCTTCTAATCTAAAATTATCGAACATGTGACCTATACCAATGGTCTTCTTGTGCTAGGAAACGGTGTAATAAGAAATTTTGTCAAAATCGTTTGAGCCACTTTTTAGATAAAATTAGCTAAATCATGACCCATAGTTACCCAAAAGGACTGGTTAATTGAATTTTTCTGAGCATGCGACCTAGACCAATGGTCTTCTCGAACACAAAAACGATAGAAAACAAAATTTAATCAAAATCATTAAAGCTGTTTTCTAGATAAAATTAACTTGACCCATAGTGACCCATTAATGGGATTTTCTCGAACATGTGACCTAACCCAATGGTCTTCTCTTGTCCGGTAACAGTATTATACAAACTTTTGTCAAAATCGTTTGAGCCTTTTTTTAGATATTATTAGCTTGACCCACAGTGACTCAAAAATGACTCACTAATCGAATTTTCCCAAACATGTGACTTAGCTCAATGGTATTCTCATGCTCAGAAACGATATAATACAAAATTTTGCCATATTGCTTTGAGTTGTTTTTTTAGATACATTTACCTTGACCCACAGTGACCCAAAAATGACCCACTAATTCAATTTTTTCGAATATGTAGCATAGCCCAATGGTCTTCTTATGCCCAGAAACACTATAATACAAAACCTTGACAAAATCGTTTGAGTCGTTTTTTTAGATACAAATAGCTTGGCCCACAGCGACCCAAAAATGACTCACTAATCGATTTTTCTCGAACATGTGACTTAGCCCACTGGTCATATCATGCCCGGAAACGATATATTACAGAATTTTGTCAAAAAGGCTTTGGGCCTTTTTTTAGATTCAATTAGCTTGACCCTGACCCATTGTGCCCCAAAATGACCCACTAATCGAATTTTCTTGAACATGCGACCAAGCCCAATCGTATTCTCGCGCCCGAAAATGATAGAATACAAAATTTCGTCAAAATCGTTACAGCCGATTTCTAGATAAACTTTGCTTGACACACGGTGACCCAAAAATGACCCACTAATCGAATTTTCTCTAACATGTGACGTAGCCCATTGTTCTTCTCGTAATCCAAAACGACAGAATACAAAATTTAGTCAAAATCGTTAGAGCCGTTTTTTAGATAAAATTGGCTTACCCATAGTGACCCAAAAATGATCCACTAATCGAAATTTCTTGAACATGTCACATAGCCTAATAGTTTTCTCGTGCCGAAAAGCGGTTGGATATAAAATTTAGTCAAAATCGATCGAGCCGTTTTTTAGATATAATTAGCTTCATCTTGACTCATTATGATCCAAAATTACCCACTAATCGAATTATCTCGAACACGTGACCTAGCCCAATGGTATTCTCGTGCCCGAAAATGGTAAAATACAAAATTTCGTCAAAATAGTTAGAGCCGTTTTCTAGATAAACATTGCTTGACCCACAGTGACCCAAAATTGACCCACTAATCGAATTTTCAATAATATTTGACTTAGCCCATTGGTCTTCTCGTAATCCAAAACGACAGAATACAAAATTTAGTCAAAATCGTTAGAGCCGCTTTTTAGATAAAATTGGCTTGACCCACAGCGACCCAAAAATGTTCCACTAATCGAAATTTCTCGAGCATGTGACATAGCCCAATAGTTTTCTCGTGCCGAAAAATGGTTGGATATAAAATTTAGTCAAAATCGATTGAACCGTTTTTCAGAAATAATTAGCTTGACCTAGACCCATTATGACTCAAAATGTCCCACTAATCGAATTTTCTCGAACATGTGACGTAGCCCAATGGTATTCTCGTGCCCGGAAATGGTAAATTACAAAATTTCGTCAAAATCGTTAGACCCGTTTTCTAGGTAAACTTTCCTTGACCCACAGTGACCCAAAAATGACCCACTAATCGAATTTTCTCTAATATGTGACTTAGCACCTGTCTTCTTGTAATCCAAAACGACAGAATACAAAATTTAGTCAAAATTGTTAGAGCCGTTTTTTAGATAAAGTTGGCTTGACCCATAGTGACCCAAAAATGACCCACTTATTGAAATTTCTCGAACATGTGACCTAGCCCAATAGTTTTCTCGTGCCAAAAAACGGTTGGATATAAAATTTAGTCAAAATCGATTGAGCTGTTTTTTAAATATAATTATCTTGACCTTCACCCATTATGACCCAAAATGTCCCACTAATCGATTTTTCTCGAACACGTGACCTAGCCCAATGGTCTTATCATGCCCGAAAATGGTAAATTACAAAATTTCGTCAAAATCGTTACAGTCGTTTTTAAGATAAAATTTACACACACACACAATTTTTGCTCGCATTATAGTATAAGATATTCTTTTTGAAACACATGCATTAAAATTATTAAAATACTCCACATATACCTTACTTACATGAAATATTTTTCATCTGCGATTTTTTACGAAAACAATAAAATTTCCGCCATCTTATTTAAGCCTTAATTCTTGTTCCCTTGCTGTTCACGGGCTGTGTCTTTATTCAGATTGTTTGTTCCCACCAGTTTATAAAATGGTTTAATTGGCTTTTTGATGGTACCATTTTACCTGTCTTAAAATAAGGTGAATATTTCTTTTTCAAAAAAGTGGTGCTGAAAAGCAATTTGAATTTTTAAACCGTAATTTAAACCCTTGGGGTCGAGCGACCGGTATTCGTGACACGTAATGTGCTCAGAATCGGGTATTATTCACACCAGCAGATTGTTATTGTAATTTTTCCCTATTTAATCCGAGCATTTTCCCGACCAATTTTTATTGGAACGGAACGTGGTCGCTTTAGGGAGGTTTTACTGTACCTCATAGTCTGGGAGCCGGTGACGTCAAAAGCCCTGTCATTGCGCAATTGAAAAATTTTTATGTACATCGATAGTAAAAAGTCATACGAACAAAATGAGCCAGGTATGACTAGGTTTGATAAGCCGAAATTTTGTTAAATTAAATTAATTGTTTTTAAAAATGTATAGTGTTTTGCCGTCTTCGCTGATATTGATCACTCTTAGAGCACTTTGTAGAAAATTTTGTGCTCTTTCACAAAAATTTGGTATGTCAAACTTTACTCTACCGGAAAAGGCTGTAATAACTAGGGGAGGTAGGGGAGGTTTGATACATAGGGAGAGTTGATACATTGACAATTTTTCTCAACAAATGGCATTAAGAGCCATTCTAACACATGTAGACGCTTCTTTTATTTGCCGAAGCCATCGTTATCTGGACTAATCAGTGAAGAACTGACAACTTTTCTTTTCTTTTAATTTTGACGGTTTTTGGAATGTCAATGTAAATTTTTTCATTGATTGATTTTCTTTCACAACTCTTATTATTGTGAAGATAATATCTTGTAATTTTTTTTTAATTTATAAAGCACATTGTTAGGTTTAGTTTTGCTTGAAAGTAGATTACCATTTTGCAACTGCATTTGTAGAAAGTGATTGAAAATCTAATAAGGCATGATAGGGAGAAATTATACACTTGTATATTTGAAATTTAATAGTTCTTTTAATATTGCAAACTGATATAGGACTATAATATTCATTACTTTTTTACAGCAAGAGCTACAGAAATTGGTAAGGAAGAACAGACTATTCATAGACATTATGTAGGTTAAATAGAAAAGCAGTGCGATGATAGATGGTTAGTTCGCTTTGCTCGTCATGTAGAAGGGGAAAAGTTTAAATGGCCTGAAAGGGAAAATGTTTCTATAATTTACTAAGGGCAAATTGAAAAAACGTTAAATCTACCCGATTTTACTTATAAAAATGATAGAGTTATAAGTTTTTCTTTTAACCATTTCAGGGGTGTTGGTATGTTCATGAAACCACTTAATTTTAATTCCCAAACGCCACATTGGAACCAGCATTTTGATAAAATATTTCCCTTTTAGTATGAAAGTGAAATATACCCCTTTTCTTATTTCTAATTAAATTTGTTGGTAAATTCCGGTGCCGTTCAATTATTCAACACTTTAGCATTGAAAATGCTTTTCCCTGAAAGGGTTAAAGGAATCTTAAATGTGGAAAATTTGTGTTAAATTGTTTGCAAATCAGCAACGTTCACTTCATTTTTCCTTGCAGCTAGATCTCTAGGGGTTTTTTTCAGTATTTATTTTCTAAGAAGTGTGTTAATAGGATTGTTTAAATAATAGCAATAGTTTAAATATTTTTGTAAAAAACATTTCTTAAACAAAAATATGCCAATGTCATTTCGTTTCAAATTTTACTTAAATATTTCAGTATTTATCATAAAAAATTGTATTACGCATAAATTAAATTGTCTGCGTTTTTTTTTTTTTTTTTTCAATTTACTTAACACCGAGCTCGCCAGATCTTTCATGTCTCGATTTTTTTTTTGTGGGGGCAGCTAAAGGCTCTTGTGTATGAGACTCCCATTGAATCCGCAGAAGAACTTGTCGCCAAGCTTTCGGCTGCTGTAGGGGAAGTTCGCGATATGCCTGGTGTGTTTCAGAAAATTCGCCAATCTGTTCTTCGCCGTTGTACTGCGTGCATAACAGCTGCCGGTCAATGTTTTGAGCACTTATTGTAATCAAATGCCATTAAATTTGTTTTCGTAACTTAACTTAATCGTTCATTGTGTGTTTTTGCCTCGTATAAGAACACAATTTTTGGCGCCCTCTAACTTTTTTACGTTTAGTTTACGACCATGCATTCTTTGATACAAAATGTTTGTGTGGGTGTGTACTATCACCTCTTAAAATTTTTCCCATCTTTTTTGAATCACCTTGTATATTCGTTTGATAGGGGGTAAAATAGCCTCTCTAGCGTTAACCCCTTGAGCACAGCCCCTGAATACTGGACCTGAGCAGTGACACAAAATTCGTGGCTGCCGAAGGCGGATTTTTTCTTTTTTTAGCGTTCGTACGGCCCCTTAAATGTCGACACCAGTATTTTATAAAAGATTTCTCTGACATGTTTAATCTCAGAAAAGTAAAGGGGAAAAACCTTAAAAAAATTATTGGTATGAATATTTAAGGAGGCCGTACACACGGTGAAAAAACGCGCCTTCGGCAACCGCCATTTTTGTGTCAGCGTTCAGGCCGGCCAAGTATTCAGAGGGCGATGCCTTGAGCACCGCCCCCTGAATACTAGGCCTGAGCGCTGGACCAAAAATGGCGGCTACCGAAGGCGGATTTATTTCAGCGTGTGTACGGTCCCTTAAATATTCCTACCAATAATTTTTTTAAGGTTTTTCCCCTTTACTTTTCTGAGATTAAACATGTCAGAGAAATCTTTTATAAAATACTGGTGTCGACATTTAAGGGGCCGTACCTACGCTAAAAAAAATCCGCCTTCGGCAGCCGCCATTTTTGTGTCATTTTTGTGTGAGCGCTCAGGCCTAGTATTCAGGGGGCGGTGCCTTGAGGACGAGTGACGTAAACGTGTCGCGTGAGGTGCTCATAATCCGTGCAAAGCGATATAAGTAAGCATACAAACTCAATACTGCAATCGGGCGTAAATTAACACATCTGCGCCATCTTGTGGACGGGGCGATAATCCAACTACGCGGGCTTTTAGTGTGACGGCATATATAACAGGATATCTACTTTCTGCGTATATTTTCTAAATTTTTTGTCATTCAAGTAACTGCAATTTGCTTACAACATTTATTGCAAAATAATAACGTAGCGAGGGGGGCGTCTAGATGCACTTGACACCACGAAGTTTTTTTCGCCGTTCCAGAGAGATTCCATCTATTAATCAAGGTGAAAAAAACTTTACAATTTTTTGTGGTGTCAAGTAAGAAAAGAGTTAAGCATCTTCCTGTTGTTTAACTCCGTCCGCTACGTGGCGTGCGACCTTGACTGATGTGACCTCGCCTTTAATCTTGCTGTTACCTCTCCCATTTAAGATAGGACGCTTACTTACATTGCTTTGAATCCGTGTTTATTCTCACCAGTAAATTTTCATTGTAAATTTTGCCTTATTTAATTCGATTATTTTTCCAATTCAATTAGGTAAAAAATTTCTGTTCGAAAAACCGGTGATAAAAGATTAAAATTCTGTAAAAAAACGCTCGATCCAAAGTTGTTAAGGAAACGGCCGGTGATAAAATTTCGCATTTATTTTGCTTAAAATTTTTACCGGTGGCTGTTGTATTTCGCATATGGACGCGGCCAAGTTTCGTTTTTTCGGGACAATGGTAAATCATCACAGCGTTTTAATAATTATTACTTTAATTTAACTAATTTTCAGCTGGTCAAACCTAGTCTTACTTATCTATTTCTGTTCGTATGACTTTTTACTATAGATTTATATTAAAAAAAAATTCAATTCAACGATGATGGGGCTTTTGATGTCACTGGCTCCCGCACTATCATATATATTTAGTCATAACTGGCGTAATTCCAGAACTTTCTAAACCTTTCAGTGGCAATTTACTTTTGTTGCTAAAATGTTGAAATGGTTGAATGATACTACAGGTTTCGTACGGGTCCTTGAACTTCCAGACTAAGAAATTCTTCGGTACCAGTATTTTCTTATGGATAATCTCTCCCAGTGGTGGAAAATTGGCGCAGAGGAGGAGCCTATCTACACCACTATAATTTTATGGTATTCTTCATCTTAATAAAAACTGTCATTAGATAAGACGAAAAATTATACTAAAATTTAGTGGTGTCAATAGGCTCCTCCTCTGCGCCAATTTTCCACCACTGTCTCTCCTTAAATAAGACGAAATTCCGTCAGTTTAAACTTCATTTATTTTTCTATTTAAAAATACTGTTATTTAGCCTTAAAAATTTTGATTTTTTTCAGATTTTAGAATTTTGAGATTTCTGGTCATTACTATTTTTACATTTTTTAAACAGTAATTTGAATATAATAATGCAATCGGAATTATGAGGAATGCTTACAATATAGTAAAATATTAAGATAATTCAGCAATAAACTAAAATAATAAAATTAAGATAACTTAAAAAATTATTAAAATATTAAAGGTAAGTAAATAATTAATAATGATGCATAAAATTAAATATGCATGAAAAAGATGAGATACATTTTTTCTAAATTATTCAATGAAACTTGACTGTTAAAGGTATTCTACTAATTCACATCAAAATCATAAAATAAGTGAGTTTTATTTGAGGTTTAGGCAGATTTAATAAACAAAAAAAGATTGATTAATACATAAATATATTTGATAAAAAAGATTGCGATTACCAGTGATACCAAATATATTTTGATTTTTTTTTCAGAAATTTATAATTCCTTCATGAAAATCATGAGTTCAGTCATATTAACAAGAATTGCATAATACAATACATGCAGAATTGATATTAAAATAAAAAAGTCTAATTTTGTCTCTTCATCTGAACAGAAAGTTTCATTGTTTACATGGTTGCGAAGATGGGCGGATTTTAGGTGTTTGTGGATTTTAGGGTTGCAGATTTTGGAGAGTTTACTGTATACTTTTAATTAGTGTGCGGTCGTTGTAGTTGCTTGCACAGCAGTCGTTTTTAAAGGAATTTGTCTTGTGCTTTTGTGAATTTCGTCGTCATTTTCTAATATGAGATATTGGGAGCATTTCGGCCCAAAATTAACTTTTGGTGCAACTTGTCTATCTGCGGCGCTCCAATTTTATTTTTTTATTTTTTATTTATTTATTTATTTTTTATTTTTTGCTTCCCCACCCCCCTCCAAAATCCATTTTCTTACGACAAGTCTGCACCAACAATTCGGCTTCTAATCCCCAGGCCATTCAGTAGTAGTTCGGGCAGCGGTGGCCCAGTTGGAAGAGCATCAAATCCGCAGCTAAGACCGCGGGATCGAGGCCTACTGCTGGCTATAATCCTCCATGTACGCTAATGGCGCCTGGTGCATGTAAAATCCGTCGTGGGTGCAAAGTCCTCCAAGTTACCTGTGAATTATACCTCTGGAGGTGCCTTGCTAGGTGAAGGTCTCATCATCTGATCAAGGTTCTAAATTACGAGACTAACATGAGTAGCAATGTGCAGGTGCCAAACAACAGGATATAAAGTTAAGTAACCGGCAAAACAAAGTATACACAAACGAACAGTAGACACTGCAGATAGGATGTCGATCGAGGCAATGATGTCAGGTTTATTTCAGCTTCGCGGCGATTAGGCGGTCTTTCCCCCCGATGCCAGGTACTAAACCCGTTAAGATGGGGCAACCCGGCAGGTAGGGGCCTGGTCATCGGTTAGAAAGAAAGAAAGAAATATGAGATATTGGTAAATATTTGAAATGCCAAAATCATTGCAGTCAAAGTTTTCAAGTCTACAAACTTTGCAATGCCCTATTTTTGGAACACCGAAGGATTTTTTATTCATGCTGCCAACGCATGAGGACATCATAAGATGTTGCGTTTGCGAGAGATGACGCATTGGTTGCGAAACTCGTGGAAACAAAGAACCAAGTTTTTCAGTTATTTTAGAAATTGCTGGTTTGAAGATGGAAAATTTATGCATCGATACATCCATTGCTTCAGTTTTACAAACCATGTTAGTGATATGATACACGCATACCATGGAAAATATCAATTAATCATGAAAAATTCAAAATGTCTTGAAAAAAGAAAGACTACTCTTGAAAATATTGAGAACTTTAAAATGGAAACAAAAACATTTTTTTATATATCTGCCTGTAAATAGCCGATTTTTAAGGAGTGTAAATGTCCGAAAGAAAGTAAAGTTTCTGCAATAAAACAGGTGTTCTTCATTGACAAAGAACGGAAAGAAAAATGTTCATTGGAAGTTTTGATCTTCCAGAAACAAAACGGCTCTAGAAACGTCAAATGCGAGCGAAAGGAACAGGATACTATTCGATCTGCAAAAGAGGCATCTCCTGCTTCTGCTTCAATCTATTCCGTGGAGAACGAAAGGGAAAATGAAACAGAAGACATGATGGAGATGGATAAAGGGGGAAAGGTAGGCATCAAACCCAGGTCTTATACAGCGTCTCTTCAGCAGTCAACATTGAGTGTTCAAATGTGTTTAAAACTGGATAAGTTATCGGTTGATGGTTCTTGTCGGAAAAAGATATGGTGTATCCAACAGAGCCACGGCTGCTATTGCATCTAGTATTATGCGAGATTTGGGCTTAATATCGGAATCAGATACCAGCGTCGTCACAGACAAAAATGAAATATGAATGGAAAAATCAAGAATTTACAAAAAATTGGTCTCAAAATAAAACGAAAATCGTTCTACTCTATCTGGCCTTTATTTTGATGGACGACCTGACATAACTTTAACATTAGAAACACTCGAGACAAACATTTCCAAAAAACAATTGTAGAAGCGCATTACTTTATTGTATCGCAACCGGATTCTACGTACATGAGACATATTACACCTGAAAGTGGGTGTAGTCTTGATATATCTAATAGCATTTAAGAATACGTAACAAGTGCTTTATTGGATGATTTTAGCAACCTTATTGTTTTTGGGTGTAACGGCACTATAGAGAACACAGGTGTATCTAATGGTGTAATTCGCAGGATTGAATTAAAACTTCAGATGTCCAATAGATTATATCTTATTTCTGCTTATTGTCTTATTTCAAATATTTACCAATATCTAAGAAAATGATGACGAAATGCACAAAACCACAAGACAAATTCCTTTAAAAACGACTACAGTGCAAGCAACTATAAACACCGCACACTAATTATTACTGCTTTAAACGAGTTAGAATCGGTTGCTACTCGCAGATGCTTGTAGTGACTGCATACTGCGCTTAGCCGGACAAAAGAGTGGTCAGGGGATTTATTGGTCGCTCCGATTTGTTTCTCGGCATGAAAATAGGAGTCTTCCACTTTTTTGCAGAGTTCCAAACCCAGTCTTTCTGGATAGCGTATTGAGCAATTAGTCAACCGTTATGCAGAAAAGTACCAAAATGTGTCAAAATTTCCAAAATTTGAGGCCGTTCAGGCAGCAGAAGATATTAACTTATAATTCTAAAAAAGTTTCGTTGTTGTTCAAACAGAGTACCTTTTAAGCACTACCCCAAAACTATCAACGAAGTCTGTGATCATTTATTAATTTTTGCATTTCAGTCACTTTTAGTCCAATTTTCGGAGCGTTCGGGCCACTGAGGCAACAGAAGATATCAACCCAGAGTTTTAAAATTCCGCATACTTTTTAATGAAGGCAGTTCACAAATTTTGAGCACTACCGCTAAAAGATTTGAGAAGTTTCGATACGCCCTATTTAACAGCCACACGACAGTAGTTTTTGCTTATATTGCAGATGTGCAACAGAAGAAAAGATTGGCGTATTATATAAAAAAAAAATGTATCTCTCATTTTTTTCATTATTTTTCCTGTGTAATAAACCTTTCAGAGAATCATACATAATTTTTTCGAAACAAAATAAAAAATCACGCATTTAAGTTAAATTCGTAGAATACCGGCAGCTGTTGACAGGTTGTGTTAATTTTGCAGTTGACAAATCTAATCAATTACATTAATTTGTTGGTAATAGTTGAGATTGTCTAAGTCCTATCGAAACACCAGGATTCGTTTAGCAGTCGTATTGTATTCCGATGGTCAGGTCATACGTGTAGCAAAGCAAGGGATTGAAAAATCCGGTAGTTTCTCCATAAAAACAGATCCAAATGTCATTCTAAAATGTTTATTCATCGAAACATGAAAATGTAAACAATTCTCACATTTTGAGAATTTTCGTAGAGCTTTCAAGCTGGAGCACGAATCACTACATCAAGCTAAAAATATCTTAAACAACAAATATAAATATTCTACTGGACTCTAAGACACATGGCAACATAGTTTTAAAACACTCGAAAGTCAAAATTCTGAGTTCCGAAATCATCGCATCTGCTTTTTGTTACAATGCGCGTAGGATGACAGATTCCAAAGAAATACAGAGACGAACCAATTAGTGAACGGCGATCTTCGATCAGCTGGACCTAAACCAAAGGCGTGAGAGAAGAATTGTTTTAGGAGAATGAAGCCAGACTTTGAAATGTAGAGAGTTTGCGGTAAAAGTCTGACGTCTCCAAGGCGCGAGAAAGAGATTCGTGGAATTTAAGATTATACATAAAAAATAGCGAAATGGTTTTTGATAACATTCGAAAATAAAAACTAGCTTCTATCAAAATATTCTAGTTTTGGTAGCTTATAAAAATTTATGAAGGGTTTAAAAGTCTTAGATTAAGATTTCGAATAAGAAAATTATTAATATACGCGTTTAAAATTTAAAGGAAATTAGCAAGGAATAAATAATAGATATTATTAAGAAACTAGAAAGGTAGACCGTCAAAAATGACGGAAATTTAGATATAAAGATATGTACAACTCATGTGCAAGAATATGAGTTTTCTCGCTGGTTCCGCAGGGATAGATGAAAATAACACATTTAAAGAACGAAACACATTTATGAAAAATTGTGTACAGTAGAAGATCACTAATCTGCACAGTTTGGTTCCAAGTTTTATGCAGATTTGAGGCTTTTTGCGGTCATGTCTATTCAATCTTTGTTTACATTTTTTTAAATTCATTTATTAGACAATTTAGAATGTTGAGCCTTAAAAATAAATAAATAACACACTTGAAGTAAGGTTAAAAACTATTAAATTATCGTATACGATTTCATGAAATGGTATTATATGGTATTATATGTGTGTGCTTTACGATCTTGGTTACGACGTTAGCGAAATTGGCTGCAACTTGTCATAATCCTAATAGTGTGGGCCGCTATAACAAAAAATTAACCAGTTTTTAGTAACATTTCTGATATAAAGTAGCTTTCAAACACTTGTATAAAATTGCCGGCCGTTCTCGTGTTATGTCAGTCCTAGGAATAATATTTCTAACACTGAAGATTTGCCATGTATATATGGAATTTAGAAAAGCTTCTCCAAAAGAAAGGTCCTGAAATGACATTGTAGTTACTCTAACTTCAAAGTTTAATCGGGCCCTGATGTTGAGTACTGAAATCTAATAAATACAGTTATTTTGAATATTACAACAGAATTAAACAGATAACTTATTTAACTTAAAACCGCTGTTATACTTCCCGATGTTATTTTTTAGTATTAAGAAAGAAAATTATTTAAAATTTTCAAATCATGCATTTATGATTTTTTTCCGTCCTTAATAACTAAATAATGAAAAAATAGGCTTTTGTTCTGAGCTCATAAATATGACAATAAAATAATGTAACTAAGAGGCATTGCCAAATTAAATCTTTGTGATTACAAACCATAAACAAACGATACCGCCACCATTTTACCTACATGACGTCATTAGAATATTGCCCATTGATTGTTGGAGAACTTACTTTGTGAATGATTACCTCAATGATTTAATATTTTTGACGTTTTACGATGAATGAATCACTTGCGTTTGTTTAGGTTTATGGAATGAGATATTAAGCTGTGAACCTAATTTCAATTGAAGTTATCCAAGGATATATGTATTTTTAATCGAAATTAAAAACAATGCTTTGATCTCGAAATAAAAAGTTTTAGTTTGTATAATTTGTTATTTCTGTTAATTATTTATTTAAGTAATTTTCCATTATAGCGCATTTTTAAAAAAAGCTTGGCGCGATTCAGGCATCAGAAAGGGAGATATGTTGCGAAAATATATAAACAGCTATGAAAACAAACCTAATGAACTTTTATCTTTGTTTATATATGCACTTATATACATACAAAAATCGTTTCTAAATATATATAATTTTTTTATATACAAATTACGGCACAGATTTCAGATATGAACCGGGATACCTAACTGGCACCAAAATGGTGTTATTTTGCCTGCTATGGTAACCCGGCTATTGTTTTTTATTTATTAATAAATTGTTTATTTACTTTTATTTTCTGTTTTTTAATTATATAAACAGCTTTGTTCTATAGTTATTATTCAAACTTTTATTTATTTATAGTTATTTCCTTTTCAGAATGATAGCAAATAATTGAAAAATATATAAGTAACTGGTATTCGAAAGCAAGATTTCTGCCAAATTGGCGTCATAGAAAAATAACTCAAACCCCCATGTGTATATGACATCTGTGCAAAAATTACTTCTGTTTCTTTATAAAAATGGGTAAATAGCTTTTTTTATATTAAATTGTCGGCACAGATGTCATATACGCCCATATTGGCGCGATTTTTTTTGACGCCGATGTCATATACGCACCGGGTATTTAACTGGCGCCAAAGTGTCGTTATTTTGCTTGTAATAGTAACCCGAATGTTGTTTATGCTGTTGATGTTTTCGCCAAATTGGCGTCGGAAAAAAATCGCGCCAATATAACGTATATGACATCTGTGCCAAATTGTATACATATGGAAAAAACTGCTTGTGAGTATGAAGCAGTGAATAGGTTGCCAGAAAATACGTTGGCAAACTTCTTTCTCGCCAAGAAACTTTTCTCCGAAGTATTGTACATAAGCAATGATTGCTAGAAATGCATTTTTAATTATGATATGCGCTTTTATGTTTCACTACATTTATGCATACTGTACTGTGTGTATAAATGCTACAGTTCATATGCAGGGCTACACAAAAGAATTCGTAAGGGTTACTGAGTATGAGAGTAAATTGCTTAAAGATGGTTTTTAAAGGAGTTATGCATTTTTACGCTGAACTGCATTTAGTTTCCTAAGAAATGTTTGTAGAATATAGATAAAGTGGTATACATGATAACGCAAAGAATTGGATACATAACCGTCTATGGATGATAATATCTGGAAATGTGATTTCAGTAGTTTAAATTAAATTTTAGCTAAATAGTGGCATGTAATAACGGTACTGTTGGCTATGAACGGTAACTGCTGAAATCAATTTTTAAATTTTTTTATGCGTTTTCTAAAATGTTTACTTAGTTATCTTGGTACTTCTTAGTTATCCCGTCGACCAAATTACTGTCGCCAAATTGTAAGATTAATTGCAATAATGGTTGCCATTAATTAATTAATTGTAAGATTAAATGCCAATAATGGCCATTAATGGCCCATAATGGTTGCCATTGATTAATTAATTAAATGCCAATAATGGCCAATAAAACCATTAATTCGACGTTTTATTTGTATTTTTATTAATGTTTTACTACTGATTTGGCGATTTATATAATTTGGCGAAATTGGTCGACGGGATATCTAAGAAGTAACGTTATCTTATTTACCGTATTTCCCTAAATTACGAAGTTTTGTTAAAGCATTCAGGATGTGTTCGAAAGTGTTTCATATTCTATGCTTAACGCATGATTTTTCTTTCTTCTTTAGTCTTATTTTGCATTTATTTTATTCTTAATTTTTTAGTCTTATACTGCTTTATAGAAACTTTGGCACAGTTGTCATATACGTTATCATATATTGGCGCGATTTTTTCCCGACGCCAATTTGGCGAAAACATCAACAGCATAAACAACAACATCCAGATTACCATATCAAGCAAAATTACGACACTTTGGCGCCAGTTAAGTACCCGTTGTGTATATGACATTGGCGTCAGAAAAAAATCGCGCCAATTTGGGGCGTATATGACATCTGTGCCGAAACTTTAATATTTAATGTTTAACCTCTTCGCTTCACTCCCCTTGCATATAGTACAAACTATAACACGGATAGCGCAAAATAATAGACAGTTTGGTACTTTTCCACTGTAGGGGCTTTGGAATATTTTTTAAAAAATCTTGGTGTAATTTGGGCATCAGAAAGTGAGATTTGGGTACTTTTCCGTTATGCGGACACCGTTGTCACCAAGCGTAACAGTTGGCGCAAAATCGTGAATTGAAATATTTGAAAAATAAAAGAAAAATCCTTGTCGATACTAAAGTGAGCATTTAAAAAATATAACATTTAAAAATTCCAGATTTTTACGATCTATTTCATCAAATCACAAATATATACTTAAAATAAGTGAACAAATAACTGCTATCAAATAAAGCAATAAAATAAAACTCATATTAAACTGCTGGCATAAAATTACAAATATCTTTTAACACTTTGAAATAATTGGTGCATTAGCATACATTTTGGCATGGTGTCCGTATAAAGGGAAAATATCGAGATTTGTTGTCAAATCATATAAACGGCTATGAAAACAAATTTGATGGGCGTTTTTGTTTGTTTTATATGTATATTATTGATGTTTTTATGTACAAATTACATCTGTTTCTGTATAAAATTAGAGAAACGGCTTTTTTATGTTAAATAAATCGTATAAATATCGAAAAAAATGTGTGTGTATATAAAATGAAACAGTGAATAGGTTCCCGGAAAATATGTTACCAAATTTCCTTTTTTGCCAAGGCACCTATACTGGAAAAGTACCTAAAGCACATTAAAATCGCGCAGTAAGGAGCTCACACAGTACACCGTTGTCTATTGGTGGTTATTTTATTAGTAGCATCGTAAGGAAGATGTAAAGATGTACTTTAAATTCTCACCCATAGATTTCGAAAAAATATCTTAAAAGAGTGGAGTTTAAATTAAATTTCGGTGACCTCCATTATGAAAGATTAATGGTTTTAAATGGGAATTTCGCCAAATAAGCCAGCTATCGCCAAGTTGGCTAACATTTGGCGCTACTGTGGTAACCCTGCATTAATATTTTTCAACAATTACTAATTTCAATGAGGCGGTCCTACCGGAATAGTGAGGGACACACAGAGACTTGGATTTTATATAAATAGATAGGGAAATAATGAGTATGCCGGAAACTTAGAATAATTTAATTGAAATATTGCAAAGAAAAAATTTATATAACATATATGTGTCTTTTGTAATATATTCGAAATTAAGCTCTTACTTACATTTAAAACACACCTGTTTATAAATGTGGGTGCAATTCAATAAGGCTCCTACAAGCACTTTATTTAATACGGCTATGTTTGACGAAAGTTTTTCGTGCTAAGTTTTTACAATATTTGCACTCCGTGTAGATATCTGTAAAATTGATAAGAAAAATCTAAATGAACTTTTTCACTTGAAAATATTGGTGATAGCAAAAAAGAGACGAGTGGGGCACTTGAAATCAATAATTTCATAATTTTAGCAGCAGAAGTACTTTTTATCAGAAAGGGTTATAAGAAAAACGCTCTCAACTGTGTCGACCAGAACAACACGAACTTCCATATTTATTTAATTATTTTGTTTAGATATTTTGTTTCAAACTTTAAAAAAATGTTTATTTCTGTATATATATGTCTGTGTTATTGATTTTTGTTTAAATATCTCTAAGTATTTTTATTTAGAACATCCGAAAACTCCGAAAACACCGCTTATTACCTAAATGCTTCAGAAACAGAAGATTTATTTACATTATACCGGTAAAAAATAAAAGTAAGGCACTATATAATAAATAAATATATTAAATATGATGCCCAATTCCCTAATTTCCTCTAACGTCTCATGGAATCATGTTGTTTTCAAAGATAATGTGAGTAGTAATAATATAAAGATGACACCCCCGTTAGGAACGTAATTGACGGTAACTTCTCGTACCTTTGACGGCATGCTTAAGAGGTAGTAAATTGAGTTAAAATGTAATAAAAAATAATCATTTTTGTTTTATTGGCTTAAAAAGTTCTTTGAACCTTCCTCAATCCATTGGTATGCCCGTTTTTTTCTGACCATTAGACCATTAGATCGTAAAAATTTAAGGGAATACACCGCATCAGACGCCACGCCCATTCACATTGATTTGCGATAACATCTTATACTTATTTCTATTTTTAAATTCTACTCGCACCACTATATTTTTAAAATAAATTTTGTAGTATGAATATCTTGTCAAAGTACAAGTAAAAGTCTTTCTTATAAAAGAAAAGTGGTGCTAACCGAATAAAATTTGTGTAAGAGATACTGGTCCGGAAGTCACGTGGGTAATGACATAGAGCAGATAAGGGTTAAAACATTACCTCATTTATTATATGAAACCAAATTTTATCCAAGTGTTTATATTTACTTTAATCCATGTGTTTGTGATAAAATTGTGCAAGAAATTCACACAAGTTAGAAGTGTCTAAGCTTTTTGTCTCGCTTGAAAAATCGCACTCTTCAGGTAAAAATCCCATTATCTCATAACGTACTGGAGCGATTTTGATAATTTTTTTTGGTGGTAGAGCATAAGTATACGATCATATATGACAGACAGTTTTTAAAAACTTTAATTTTCTTCAGAAATATTTTTCTGAAGAACTGACATTCCTCTAAAATAAAAAGTTTTAGTACAGAAAAAATCTGTCCGCCATAATCCAGTGAATATGGATTTCAAATTTCACCAAAATAGGTCGGGTGGTTTCCGAGGAAATGACTCTTAAAGCTGGCGTATTTTCCGTAGGATTGCACCCAGTCTTGTCTTCCCTTAAGCAGTGGAACGACAGGGCTAGTACGGATGACTACTTTTTAACTGTAACTCGAACCACTTTCTTAAAACAGAAATGCTTAACACAGGCACATTGATAACATTTCCAAGCGAAATATACTTCAAAATTTATATTAGAAAATACTGCTGCGCACAGAGAACAAAAATAGTAGCCTGTGGCATCCCTGAACTACGAGTTAAGAGGAGAGGACAGATAGTGTAATTCCTACCACTTGCGGCTGAAAAATCTGATTGTAAAAAGCAATTGACTGAAAAAATTGCAACAAGTTTTAAAAAATATGGTGGCGTATATAATATAAAGATATAGTGTCGGTACCATGTCAAACTATCCAATGTGAAAACAGTACTTTTATTTAATTCAGATTTCTTGATTGGCACCACTTTTCTGAAATGGTAAAATTCCTCTTGTTTTCGCCTTAATTAATATATTATTAAATAAGGCGAATTTTACTATTTCAAAAAAGTGGTGTCGATCAAGAAATCTGAATTAAAAAAAAGTAGCCCACCGTTTTCACATTGGATAGTTTGACATGGTACCGACGATATATTCTCTGAAAAAGATTACGAAGGTTTTATGAAAAAAAAATTGATAAGTGGAACTGAGGATTTAAGGCACATTTTAATGATGACGTTTGCTTGAGTAGTACTTTTCTACATTTGTTCGAAAAGAACAATAGAATGAAGAACTGTTGTTTTTGAAATAAACGTCCAATCTATGTTTGATATCGAATTGTAACGATAAGATTTAGAATCGGGTATTTTGGAAAACAAAACTTATTGTGTTCTGTGAACTATAAATTGCGTGTGGCATTCATGTTCTTGATAACATAAATCAAGGGTGGCCAACTGTGGCACGCTGGACATCGCTAACATTTTATAGTAACCATTGCCTTATCTAATAATCGAATCTCTGCGATTCAAGAAGTCGGCTATTATTTAAAAAAATTGGTGGTATCAGGCGTGCCATAGTTGGCCACCCCTGGCATAAATGATAGCATTTTGTTCAAACTCTCTACTATGACATCACATTTTGGATTTAAACGAGTTGTTTGGGTTTTGTCTATTATAAGAATTTTACATAATCCTTTGAACACAACAGAGGTGAAATTTGTTTCTTGGTCGGAACGAATCTAAGGTGTCCAAAATCACGCCACTCATTGTTGCATTAACACCCCTACTGTTGTGTTAGTCTCTTGGTTGACTTTATGCATTTCATTTATGTTTAGTGATTTATATTTATGTGTAAATTTTCCTGTTGGAGCCTGTTCAATAATTGCACTGTCTAGGTCCTGTTGTCATTAGGAGGGGCAATATAACAAATATTTCCCTTAATTTGCTTATGTAGAAGAGGCTCAAGCTATTTAAATTTTTCCTTAAATTTTTGGAAAGCAAATTTTTACTGGTTGTTTTGATATGTCAGTCATTGATCTGTCGTTTTAACCGCATAGGTGGACATTATCCTTTGACTGGCGTTATACGATTTAGAACGCTGACGCTAGTACGGGAGATTTTTCTATTGAAGTGATAAGAGTAGAAAATTCTCGTAATTTCGAAATTGGGTATAAATATCCTGTTACGTGTAGATAGTGCATTGTTGAATAACTCGTGAATGACTGTTCAGCTGATTTACTGTAAAAGTAAAAATTTTCAGATCTCACAATTTGACTTAATTTTATGTTACTGCTAGATATTTATTTTTTTAATGAGTTGCTTTAGACAATCTGATTTTCGCATGTTAGTGATTGAGCAGATAACTGTTTTGGAATAGTATTCTGATATTTTCTGACATTCTTGCGATCTGTTTGTAATTCCCTAGCTGGAGGTTTAACCCCTGAATCTGTTTATGGTGATTTATATCTGTGAAAACAGGAATGTTTGGAATATTCGAAAAATATGGCTTTCAAAGAAATTTTTATCTTTGACTATTTATCTACACGAACCCGAATTACAATGCAAGAGGTATATATTCAGTGTTATAGAAATGGAACATTTTGTCAATGAATTAGATATTGTGTAAATGAATATCTGCCTTTTCCAGCCAACTCAAACATAAATCTCATAACAATTTAAAAGAAAAAGGACATTTTTTCAACCAATAACTTACAACTTCATTTTGACACTTTCTGGTCCTGATATAACGGGCATTTTTTGTAGTTTCTCTGTTTTGCATATGAAACTATTGACATTATTTGAACAACAACTGTAGCATATTATAAAAATGTTGTCCTTTTCAAAATACATATAATATTACTCGCACAAATACAGAGAGCGTTGTTTCCTTTTCTTAATTTTATATATCACAATCCTCTAACATGAATCTTCATGGTAAATATTTAGTAGAATAGAAATTCACTATGAAAGTATTTTTTGAAACAATGATACAAATTAATAATAAATAAAAGCCTTCACCGCGAATTTCAAGTAACCAGCAAAAAAGGACCAACTGGATGACCCGTGGATAAGCCGTACGGGGACATTTATATTTATATCAAGAAAGTATCTGCCTTTTATCTTAAATTTAACCCTTTACGACCTGAAGAGTTTTGGTAGAAATTAAAAGTCTTGGTTTTCAACCCAAGTTAATAGGATCATATTTGATTGCAAAAAAAAAAAAAAAAAAAAAAAAAAAAAAAAAAAAAAAAATATTGTAAAAAAATTCCGATGTCAGGTTACGTCAAGAGAGGATCCATAGTGGTGGGGGCTCGTTTTTAAACCACAGAAAAGAGGAAATTGCTTTTCTTTTTCCTTATGATCACCTATACAATTGTGTAGGTCAGATCTTAACCCTCCGGGACGAGCGTCTTTTACAGAATTTTTAATCTTTTATCACCGGTTTCTCAAAACAGAAATTTTTGCGTAATTGAATCCGGAAAAGGCTGGGATTGAATAAGGCAAAATTTGCAGCAAAAATTTACTGCTAAATCACGGATTCTGAGTACCTCATACGGCACGTATACCGGTCGATCGTCCTCAAGGGTTTAAATGGATAACTAGACAGATTCTAGATGTAAATTGTATATTTTTATTCAGTAATTAGAGGATTGCGTGTTTCGATGCTCGCCAGGTTGCCCAGATTTACGTTAGATAACCGACATATTAAGCGTTTGATTACATACCTGGTTTGGCGCCATTTTTTAGGTAGTTTTCATTACAAAAAGCTACCTATTGCAGCCGTTCGGAGGAAAGCGATTTAAAAAAAAAAAAAAAAATTTGGTATACTTTCATCGAACATGACCTCCAGACCCCGAAACCACCCTCTGTTCAAAAGTGGATATATATATATATATGTGTGTGTGTGTGATCTTTGTCATACTGTAACTCTCGTATTTATGAACCGATTTGGATAAAATTTCGTGTGTATATAGTACATACCAATGTCTCGGCCGAGTTTGTTAGCCAGCATCAACCGCCATCTTGTTTCAAAATGGCGGCCATTAAATTTTTTTTAATTTAAAATTTAAAATGAGGCACAAAAAAATTAGAAATTAAAAAATGTTTTTTTCTGATGTGTTTGCGCTTGATACAAAGATTTCGGAGCATTTTTTGTTTCGTCTGTATCTTTAAAAATGGCTGAGTTATAGCACTTTGAATTTCTAGCAGGACTGACATTTTGAAATCTGATTTTTGTCACGCGATAATACGCGTATTTATGAACCGATTTGGATGTGACAAGGCATTTGTATAGTACATAGCAATGTCTCGACCGAGTTCGTGGGCAAACTTCATCCGCCATCTTGTTTCAAAATGGCGGCCATTTAAAAATTGTTAAAGAATTTAAAATTTAAAATGAGGTACCAAAAAATTAGGAATTGGTAAAGATTTTTTCTTTATGTGTTTGAACTTGATACAAAGATCCCGCAGCATATTTTTTTGTCTATATCTTAAAAATGGCTGAGTTATAGCACTTTGAATTTCTAGCATGGCTGACATTTTGAAACGATCTGACTTTTGTCACGCGATAATACGTGTATTTATGAACCGATTTCGATGTGACAAGGCATGTGCATAGTATACAGCAATGTCTCGATCGTGTTCGGGGCCAGTTTCATAAGCCATCTTGTTTCAAAATGGCGGCGATTTAAAAAAAAAAAATTAAAATGAGGTATAAAAAACTAGAAATTGAAAAAGATTTTTTCCTTATGTGATTGAGCTTGATACAAAGATTCCGGAGGATTTTTTGTTTCGTTTATATTTTAAAAAACGGTTGTGTATAGCACTTTGAAATTCTTGTGTGGCTGACATTTTAAAACGATCTGAATTTTGTGAACGGATTTGGATATAACTTGTTGTGTACATAGTGCATACCAATGTCTCGACCGAGTACGTTGGCCAACTTCATCCGCCTTCTTGTTTAAAAATGGCGGCAATTTAATTTTTTTTTTCAATTTTAATTTAAAATAAGGTACATAAAAATTAGAAATTGAAAAAGATTTTTTTCTTATGTGTTTGACCTTGATACAAATATTTCGGAGCATTTTTCGTTTCGTCTATGTCTTAAAAAATGACTGAGTTATAGCACTTTGAATTTCTAGCATGGCTGCCATTTTGAAACGATCTGATTTTTGTCACGCGATAACACGCGTATTTATGAACCGATAAGGTTGTGACAAGTCATGTGCATAGTACATAGCAATCTCTCGGCCGAGTACGTTTGCCAGCTTCATCCGCCATCTTGTTTCAAAATGGCGGCCATTTAAAAATTTAAAAAAAATTGTATTTAAAATGAGGTACAAAAAATTAGAAATTGATTTTTTTTCCTTATGTCTTTGAGCTTGATACAAAGATTATGGAGCATTTTTTGTTTTGTCTTTATCTTAAAAAATGGCTGAGATATAACAGTTTGAATTTATAATGTGGGTGACATTTTGAAAAATCTGATTTTTTGCCTGCAACAGCACTCCTATTTATCAACCGACTTAGATGTCAGTGAGCATGTGCACAGGAATTACTAAAGTCTCGACCAAGTTCATTGGTTTGCTTTGTTGCACCCATTATGTTGCTTTAAAATGGCGGACACTTCAAGATATCGCCGAATTTGGCGACCAAATATAAATCACTTTAAATAAAACCAGTTTTAATAACGCGACTAATTTCGCGAAATTCTCATTCATATTCAGTATTGACAAAAATTAGTATTTAATCTTCTATAATCGGGTTCCATTAATTTGAGCTCCGTGTGTTTGAATAATTTAAGCTGGCTTTTAAAAATTAAGGAATATGAAAGCTACTTCTTCCTACCTGCACTGGCCGGAAGGACTTTTTTTATATTCATTCGTACCAGAATCTACACTTTTTTTTCTCCCCTAGGTTACATTAATAAAATAATCTTAGTATGAGTATATGGCAGTAATTATTTCAAAAAAATGTACGAATAGAATAAAAAAAAAGTCCACCTGGACATATGTGTCCCGACCCAGAGGTAAAACGCGACCCTTTTACTATCATAAATTATAAAAATAGCAAATAAAGCCTTTGTGCAACAATATTAAAAAGCAGAAAAACCAACGTTTAAAATGCACAAATAATATGTGAAAAGCAGCAAACAGCTGTTTCGAATCTACTAGCCAGATTCTTCTTCAGTGCAAAAGGAACAGCGTGCTAGAAAAAGCAAGGCTGAGCCATTTCGAATCTACTAGCGAGATTCTTCTTCAGTGCAAAAGGAACAACGTGCTAGAAAAAGCAAGGCTGAGCCACGAAAAAGCTGTTTGCTGCTTTTCACATATTATTTGTGCATTTTAAAAGTTGGTTTTTCTGCTTTTTAATATCATAAATTATGTTCTAACTTGTTCGCTTCATAGTTTTCATGAAAATAAATACACTTCGTTTGAATGAACTCTAATTTAATTTTGCATAGCAGAATTTCTAAACATGTACTTTTGTTTAATAAAATCTACCCTATATATATAAAATCCTAATGAAACGAATTTATGAAACGGATATATGAAACGGCTGAAATGCAACGAATTTATGAAACGACTGATTAAACAACTGATTATGTTTCACGGCGATTTCTCCTAAAATATTGAATACTTTGCGATGAAATTAACACCAAAAATCCCTATTGATCTGCAGATCTCAAAACGGGTATTATAATTTTTAAATTCGAATTAGTTTTCGGAATATTATTTTTTATTTCTAATTTTAAATACATTTTTCTAATGACGGTAATTCAAATTTTAAACAGAACAGATATATATTTTTTTCATATTTAGGAAAAGGTTACTATTTTAAACTAATTTGGCGACCAGTTTGACCTCCCTTAAATATATACTAAGAAAAGTATCATGCTACTTTTATTTATAATTCAATTTACTTGAACAATCTTTCGCCAAATCGAAAGATTCTGACTGTGGTCAAAATGGCATTATTTTGATTGACATGTTAACCCGGCTATTGCTGTTTATTTAACAATAAATGTTTATCTACTTTTATTTCTTTTTTAAAATTATATAAATTATTTTGTTCTCTAATTATTAATTATTTTTTTGTTATTTCCTTTTGAAAATATTAGAAAATTATTAAAAAACACGGTACTACTTAGTTATTCCGTCGACCAATTTCGCCAAATTACACAAATTGACGTAATTGTTATTTTAAATAACGAAAGAACAAATAAATTAGAATAACATTAATAAATATACAAATAAAATGTCGAAATAAAAATCACTTGATGACGTAAATATGTGTAACTTACTTAAAGTCAAGTGAATGTGACATTTACGATCAACCATTATTGACATTTAATCTAATAATTTGGCGAAAGATTTTTGGTCAACGGGATAACTAATTAATACCAAAAATGCATATGTAACTTGTATTCGAAAACGAGGTTTTCGCCAAATTTTCGAAAAGAAAAATACGCCAAACCTGCGGTGCATATATGACATCTGGCAAAATGTTAAATATATGTGTAAGGTATATCTCTCTACGTAATATATATAAAACTATCTGTATAAACAGTGTATTTTTTTAACATGTGACATATACAGGGGTCCGAAAAGTCTGGAAACGGTCGAATAACTCGAGAAATACACAACAGATTGAAAAACGAAAATATACGTGTTAAATATTTTTTTAAAAAGCTACTCAGTGATACCAAATTTGAACACCGCAACCAACCCCTCGGGGGTCAGAGGGGATCCAACTTTGAAATTTTGAATGATAATCCCCATTTTGTATTGCAGATTCGGATTCTACGAACAAAAATACGTAACTTTTGTATTTAACATTTTTTTCTAATCTGATTGGCCAAAACTTTTAACGTCAAAGTTGCCGTCTTTTGCGGAAATAGCGTTTCTCAAAAACCATCAGTGGCGGTTGTTTTCATGGCGCTTTATATGCTTTTTCCATAAAAATTAATAGAAATATATTAAATTAGTTTTCTATTTGCATGGTTTTTTTATTAAGTCGATCATTTTTAAATTATAAACTGCGTATTTTGGTATTTTAACGAGTAAATAAGCGCCTCCCCTCCCGTACAGAAAAATGATAGTATTCATTATTTGGGGGCGGAGTGTGTTGATATTCTGTGTTTCGATGTCTTCTGCTGTCAAAAAAAAATCACGTAATTCGGGGCCGGATGGGAGTGTATAAGTTTTTTTTTTTTTTTTTTTTTTTTTTTTTTTAAATTATTACTATAGAATAACATAAAGGAGCAAAAAAAAAAAAAACAAACAAACATATAAAATCTTTTTGTGCTAGCTGATCAAAGGATGAGAAGTAGCGTAAATTTCAGGTGGAAGATGGTGGGATTATAGGTTTTGAGGATTGATTAGTTACTGCAACACTGACTAGCAAGTAGGGCAGAAAACATTAAAAAATTCTAATAAATGTAATACTTTTTTGTAAATTAATATTTTTTTCCATTTTAAATTTTTTTTCCTAATTTTAAATTTATTGTTGTGTTGTTCGGGAAGTCGTGTCCGTTTAGAAAAATCAATTTGTACCGGAAAATCATGCCCGGTAATTATTAGACATTAGATATAGGAATCAATGTCTAATTATTAAGTGATAGAATTTTTCGGTACGAATTTATTTTTCCAAACGGACACGACTTTCCGAACGACCCAATAATTTTAAACAATTGAAATTTTTTTATCTTCTAAACTTTTGAATTTAAAATATAATTTAACTCTTTTAAGCACTGTTGATTATTTCCTGGGGGAGAAGACGTTTTAATTTTCATGGGGGGATAATGTAGAAAAGTGTTTAATTATTTACTAATTATTACAATAATATAACAAATGTGAAAAAATATATGAACAAAAACGTTATTTGCAGAACAAATTAAAAACAAATCAGTTTTTTCCTACATTTTTTAAGCCCAAGAAGGGACTTTTATTCATATATTTCATTCAGTTACTTCGATGTTTAATGTTACAGTTTTGTAACAAATAAGTTAGAGCTTTTGCGGACAGTGTCCTTAAAAAAGGACTCATAATTTTTATTTTACTGGCACCCCGAATATTTAATTAAAATTTTTCATTTATAACGTAGTTGAAAATAAGAAAGTTTGTATTTTCCAATAAACTCGTTTATAAATTCTCATGTCAGTCTATCATTTCATCAGTTTATAAACCGAATTACTCCGCGCCGGTAAGTGTTAAACCAATAAACATAAAAAAAATAAAAACAAAATTTAAACAATATGATAATTTAAATACCCTAAAAATCCCTAAAATTTTCCTTAAAATTAAATCGAAATAAATCTTAGACTTTTAAAATTTTTTTTTGTATTTTACATGTGCCTTATCATTTTGTACAAGCTCATCATAGGCATAATACAAAATCTGCAATAAAAATATTTTCAACTTAAAAAGGAAAAAAGTTTAAAATTTATTTAGATTTCTTTTTAACGGAACCTAAGTTTTTAAAGGGTTTTATGTATCATATTGTTTGATTTTTTGTAATTGTTCAATTGGTTTAACTTATTTTTTTATAAAAATTTAAGAACGTAGAACTAACTGAATGAAATATATTAATAAATGCCTCTTCTATAGAGCTTAAAAAATGAAGAAAATAAACTTATCTGTTTTTAATTTGTTCTGCTAATTATGTTTTACATTCTATTTTTTGTCACATAAGTTATTTTATTGTAATAATAAACAAACAATTTTCTACATTATCCTTCTGTTATGAAAATTAACATGTCGTCTATCCCAGCAAATATTCATTACACTTTAACCCTTTCTAAAACGCATCGCGTACACAAACTTTATTTGGAATACACTGTGTTTTTTCAACTGTCCCCTTTACTTGTGAAATACCAAAAAATCCTTTAATTAAAAATTTGAATAATGTTATTCATTTATTAATGGTGCCCAAAACAAATTACACATTCACCTTTTGACGATGAATATATGTACCTCACAAATCCCGACAGATTTAAAGAGTTAAATTATTTTTTAAATTAAAAATTTTCAAACATCAAAGTTTTTCTATTGTTTAAATTTATGAAAAAAATGTTAAATTGAAAAAAATATATTAATTTACAAAAAATTATTACACTTATTAGAATTACGGAAAATATTTTTGGCCTACTTGTTTTTTTCTTGTTGCAGTAACTAATCAATGCTCTAAATCTCCAGTCCGACCACCACTTGAATTTTACACAACTTCCCCATTCTTTGCACAACACGCACACAAAAAATTATATGTACTTTTTTTTATTTTGTCCCATATGTTACTCTATAAAAATAGTAAAAAAATCCCATACACCCACCTCCTAACCAAGATTTAGAGTATAGAAGACGAAAAAAACATCAGAAGCCATCGAAATGCCTAATATACACGCCTACCTCTACCAAATAACGAAGATTATCTTTTTTTCTGTTCGGAAGATAAGGGGTATGTTTACACATCAAAATATTAAAAAAAAACCGCAGGTTAATTGATTAGAATGGACTGAATGGATAAAATAAAAACACAATAATAGATATCTAATTCAATATATTTTTGTTAATTTGCATGGCGAAAGCATATAAACCACTCGAAACAACCTCCATTGATAGTTTTCGACAAACACAATTCTAGCTAAGGCGACCCACTTTGGCAACAAAAGCTTTGGCACATCACATTTCGTGATTACAAAACATGGTTGAGAAAACAAAATATGTATCTGACACATTTTGCGGGATTACACTGTCATCTACAAAGATTCGAAAAAAAAAAGGTTAAAAGCAAAAGTTGCGCATTTTCCCCGCAGAATCCGAAATCTGAAATAAAAAATGGGGATTATCATTTACAATTTCAAAGTTGGAACGCCTCTGACCCCCAGGTGGTCGGGGTGGTGCGTCAACTTTGGTATCACGGAATAGCTTTAAAAAAAAAAAAAAAATTTAACATGTATTTTTTTGTTTTTCAATCTTGTATGGATTTTTTGAGTTATTCGACCGTTTCCAAATTTTTCGGACACCCTGTATTTTGTCACATTTGATATGTTATTGTAATAATTTATAAATAATTAAACAATTTTCTACATCATCCTTCCGCTATGAAAATTGAGGCGTCGTCTTCCCCAGAAATAATCAAGAGAGGTTAAAGAGTTTAATTATTTTTTTAATGAAAAAGTTTAAAAGAACAAAATTTTTCAATTGTTTAAAATTATTAATTTTAAAATTATGAAAAAAATGTTAAATTGAAAAATATTTTAAATTGCAATAAATTATTACGTTTATAAGAATTATTGAAGAAGTGCATAGCTGCCAACTTGTACGGATTTTTCATACCACTAAAATTTAATAGTAAATTTTAGCTAAATGAATCACCAAAAATCAAGAACTTTTAACGTTGAAATAAGTCAAAAATGTCTATTAAATTTTAGTGGTAAGAAAAATCCGTACAAGTTGGCAGCTATGGAAGTGTCTGCCCGACTTGATATATTGGAGTTACAGTAACTAATCAATCATCAAAATATATAACTCCACCCCCACAGAAATTTACTTTACTTCCCCATCCTTTCCTCAGACATTATAAAAAAAAATTATATCTTTTTTTTAAATATTTTGTCCTATATTTTGTTCTATAGTAATAATTTTTAAAAACTGTGCATCAGCATCAGCCTCCGGAATTAAATGATATTAAAAAAAAAAAAAAAACAGCAGAAGCCATCAAAATGTAGAATATCTGCACACTCCGCCCCCAAATAATGAACATTATCCTTTTTCTGTCCGGGAGGGAAGGTTCATATTTACACGTTAAAAAAATCAAAATACGCAGGTTATTATTTTGAAACGATTGACTGGATAAAAAAATATGCAACTACAGTACTAATTTAATATATGGCTATTAATTTTTATGGAAAAAGCATATAAAGCGTCATCGAAACAACCACCACTGATGGTTTTCGAGAAACACTATTCTCGCAAAAGACGGCTACTTTGACGATGAAAGTTCTGTCCAATCAGATTTCGAGAGGTCAGAACCTGGTTGGGAAAACCAAAATATGTATCTGTTTTATCTGCTCGATTACACTGTGATCAACGAGGATTAGAAAAAAATGTTAAATACAAAAGTTACGTATTTTTGTTCGTAGAATCCGAATCTGCAATACAAAATGGGGGTTATCATTCAAGATTTTAAAGTTGAACCCCCCCTGACCCCCGGGGGGTCGGTTGCGAGAGTCAAATTTGGAATCACTGAGTAGCTTTTTAAAAAATATTTAACAGGTATATTTTCGTTTCTCAATCTGCTTTGTATTTCTCGAGTTATTCGACCGTTTCCAGACTTTTCGGACACCCTGTATAACATTTATTAAATATATATATATATGTTTACAAATATTTAAAGACCATGTTTTTCCGCCATCCTGAAAAATTTTATAAGATGCTAAAATGGCTTTTTGTAACCATTTTGGATTCCTTCGCCAATCACGCCAACCAGCACACAATGTGGAATTCTTTCCATTATACAATTGAAATTAAAACAAATGTTATATATTTTTCCGAAAAATATAGGCTAAATGCAAAAAATTACGCAAAAAACATATGAATAAAGTCCATTCCAAAAAAAGCAACCCCAAATGCTGAAGATCGTAACCACGTCCATTCATTTAATGTGAAAAAAGCTCTCAAAAAAAAAAAAAAACAGCACACAATATGGAACTCTTCCCTGTATAATAAATATAATAAACACGTAAAATGATATATAAATACATAATATTTATTTATGGGTCTATATATATTATGTATGTATAAGGTATATCTCTATACGTAATATATATAAAACTATCTTTATAAACATCGTATATATTTTTTAACATGTGACATATATAACATTTATTAAATATATATATACATGTTTACAAATATTTAAAGACCATGTTTTTCAGCCATCCTGAAAAATTTTATAAGATGCTAAAATGGCTTTTTGGCGCCATTTTGGATTCCTTCGCCAATCGCGTTAACCAACACACAATATGGAACTCTTCCAATAATGTAACAAACCATGACATTTAATTTCAACTTCAAATTAATGTTTTAATTTACCACTCGAAAAATAAATGCTAACTGGCAATTTGAAAAACAGCTATTGGCGAGATTTGCACCCGGCTAGCGTAACATTACCAAGAATTTTTTGCGACCATGACAACTTTTATATAGTTTTATTCGAAAAAAAAAATATTGATTTTTTAATCAAAATGGAAAACTTTCGGCACAGATCTTATATACGACCCCATATCGGCGCTATTTTTTTTTCTGACGCCATTGTCATATACGCAACGGGTACTTAACTGGCGCCAAGGTATCGTTATTTTGTTTGATATGGTAAGCCGGATGATGTAGTTTATGCTGTTGATGCGTTCCTCATATTGGCGGGAGACAAAGACTCTGTATACTTAATTCATTTTATTTTAGCTACTTTTCAAATGTTTAACTGATCCTCTTTAATCAAAAACGAAAATAACCATTGGATGTCTTACCAGCAACTGATTCGCCCTTACATTTTTGCAATCAAAGGGAATTGAATGGAAACCCATTTACAGGGAGATCTGCACAGCTTTTTTCAGTATAATTC
The DNA here is from genome assembly GCA_963932465.1 of Maratus speciosus. Lineage (NCBI taxonomy): Eukaryota > Metazoa > Arthropoda > Arachnida > Araneae > Salticidae > Maratus > Maratus speciosus. The sequence goes on from OZ010797.1 coordinate 175,366,147, forward strand.
AATCTTAACTTATATATTTAAAACCCATCAGATTAGCGCTTTTTTTTATTCTGCCGTGTCTGAACGGGGGTTGACGGGCGTAGCTTGCAGGGGGCAGAGCCACCTAGTATTAAAATAAAGTAATTAAATTAATAAGCGCTTTAGCGTAACTAAATATAAAAGTTTTGAATTATTCCTACAACGTAGCTGACAACTTCAAAGGTCTTTTTTTCTATTTCTAAAAACTTATCTTCGCTTTACTAAATGAGAGACTTAAGCTATTAAAGCTGTTTTAGCTATTAAATAGTAAGAAAATTATAATTTGGAAACAGGGTTGACTAAAAATCGTAGTAAGCCTCATCTATTTTTTTTTTAGAATAATTGTATAACTAGCAGGGATGACCGAGCTAAGCTCGGTCAAGATTAGCCCTGCCCTCAATTCGATATTTTATTCTCACCGTATCATTCTTGCTGTTTAGATACAATTAGCATGATCCTGAGGCATAGTGACCCAAAATGACCTACTAACCGATTTTTTCCGAACATGCGACATAACCAATACTCTTTTCGAACCCGAAATACAAAATTAAGTCAAAATCGTTAAAGTCGTTTTATAGGTAGAATTAGCTTGACCCACGGTAACCCAAAAGTGACCCACTAATCTAAATTTATCGAACATGTAACCTATCTCAATCGTCTCCTCGTGCTTTGAAATGATGTAATAAAACATTTTGTCAAAATCGTTAGTGCCGTTATAAGATGCAATTAGCTTGACCCACAGTGAACCAAAAAATGACTCACTAATCGAGTTTTCTCTAACATGTGACTTAGCCCATTTGTCTTCTCGTAATCCAAAACAGTACATTATAAAATTTAGCCAAAATCGTTAGAGCCGTTTTAGAAGCTTGACCCAAAATTAGCTTGACCCAAAATTGACCCACTAATCGAATTTTCCCGAACATGCGACTTAACTCAATGGTCTTCTCATGCCCAGAAACGGTATAATACAAAATTTTGTCAAAATCGTTTGATTCGTTTTTTAGATACAATTATCTTGAGCCATAGTGATCCAAAAGTGGCCCACTAATCAAATTTTCTCTAACATGTGATTTATTCCAAAGGTCATCTCTTACCCAGAAGCGATATATTGCAAAATTTTCTCAAAATGTTTTGAGTCAATTAGCTTGAGACCTGACCCATTGTGACCCAAAATGACCCACTAATCGAAGTTTCTTGAACATGCGACCTAGCCCAATGATATTCTCGTGAGCGAAAACGATAGAAAGCAAAATTTCGTCAAAATCGTTAGCGCTGTTTTCTAGCTAAACTTAGCTTGACCCACAGTAACCCAAAAATGACCCACTAATCGAATTTTCTCTAACATGTGACTTAGTCCATTGGTCTTCTCGTAATCCAAAACAGTAGATTACAAAATTTAGCCAAAATCGTTAGAGCCGTTTTGTATATAAATTAGCTTGGCCCGAAGTGACCCAAAAATGACCCACTAATCGAAATTTCTCTAACATGTGACCAAGCCCAATAATTTTCTCGTGCCCAAAAACTGTTGGATTTCAAATTTAGCCAAAATCGATTGAGCCCTTTTTTATATATAATTAGCTTCACCCTGACCCATTATTGCCCAAAGTGACCCACTAATAGAATTTTCTTGAACACATGACCTAGCCCAATGGTCTTCTCGTGCTCGAAAATGCTAAAATACAAAATTTAGACAAAATCGTTAGAGCCTTTTTTGAGTTAAAATTTACATACACACACACACTCAATTTTTGCTCGTATTATAATATAAGATAAAGATAATATGTGAAAAATGCATACATTTTACCAAAAATTTTGAATATAATATTTGCTTTGCTTAGTTGTAGAAGAAAATATAAAGATATATTTCACATCTGTACATGAAAATTTGGGTAAATATTTTTAATTTGAATGACTGGAGCCATAATCCTTGGAAATTACAAGTACTCTTTCCATCATGCATGTAGAATGTTTTAGTCAAAAGATTATTGCTATTTCTTAAATTACATTCTTATTGAAGGATAATTCTCCTTAAAAAACAAATAAACCCTCAAGTGTGTCGACTAAAACAACAGTAACTGTGATGATCATTTAACTATCTTCAACAACTTTGTTGAAATGCATATTAAAACTTTAACTATATTTATCTGATGTAAATGTTAATGATTTTTAATGGAATATTTATTATAATTAGAATTTAGATTTTACGAAAAAATCTCTTCTCTTTTTTCCTATAGGGGAGACTAGGGAGAGTTGACCCACTGTTTAAAAAATGATTTTTTATTTTTTAAATATTGAACGTAGAATAAAGTTTTATATATCATTTTATTCGTTATACAATCAGTTATCAAAAAAAAATTGCTACACAAATGTAATATATAAGAAATGATTGATTTTAATCATGAGAAAATAATGGGTCAAAGCTCCCCACATACGGGAGGCTTGACCCACTATAAGGGAGGCTTGACTCACTTTGTTTTATATTGAAATATTTGTTAAGAGATATAAAATCAGATTAAAAAGGGTAAAATAACTTTATGCTACCATGATTTAATTATTATAAAAAAAATATTTTTGAAAATATGAGGCTTCAACGAACGTGTTTAGGTGCAATCGCATGTAAGAATGGGGAAATTTTGTTTTATGCAGGATTTAGTCTGAGCAGAAATAATTCTAAAAACATAGAAAATGAAATTTTAATATTTAACACATTATTCCGTTAGAGACAGGTTCCGTTTTCATAGGATTTCATATATTATTAAGTCCGGTAGAAGCAACTGTCGCGCTTTTTATTTGTCTCCTTGCCCTACTTTCTGTGACATGCGATATCTGACAACTCTAGTTGTCACATAGTTTGGCCTCATCTCACTTTATACATTTTGTTGAAATTTGTCTACATACCTTCCAATAGTTTTTCAATTCTTGCTATGTTCTTTTGCAGCCGCATGAGTACTTAACTTAACATTAACATCTTTTAACCCTTTTAGAGGCAAAGTACTTTCAGTACTAAAATGTTGAAATAAATGACTGGCACCGGAATATCCGAACATGTTTATTTGCAAATAAGAAACAGGCTATATTTCACATACATATTAAATTGAAAAGATTTTAGCAAAATTCTGATGCCATTGTGGAATTTGGGAATTAAAATAAAGAGGTTTCATAAACATACCGCTGCCCCTGAAACGGTTAAGACTGCTGCTTTCGTACTTTCTAGTATTTTCCGCTTTTTTATTTACCTATTGTAAGTAATAATTAAATGGAAAAAAAGGTTCCTATCAACTTTCCCATTTATATTTCATTAATTTTTTTCGTGCGGTACAAATAGCAATTTTTTACATCTTTCTTTAATCAGTTTTAAACATTTTTTTTCCATCAAGCTATTTTACTGTAGCTTTGCAGAATAAATTTACATTCATTTTCATATATAACCATTAATCTTTCATTATGCACAGTGTATAATAAAAAGATTTCCAAAACCCCTTAACCCCTTGTGGACGAGCGATACGTATACGTGCCGCATGAAGCGCACAGAATCCTTGTTTTTCCTCACCAGTAAAATTTACTGTAAAATTTGCCTTATTTAATCAGCGCATTTTCTCGATTCAAGAAGACACAAATTTCTGTTTTTAAAAAACGGTGAAAAAAGTTTAAAAATTTCGTAAAAGGCTCCCGTCCCGAAGGGGTTAATTAACACATAGCCGATGGGCAATTTTTATCAAATCTGAATTTTAAAACAGTAGAAGCTCCTCCCTGTTCTGAAAGTCTTCTGTAAATTGGTGTTCTAGATAAGTTTCCCAAGTTTATGCATCGGTAAATATCTTTCAACGAACGATCTTAATAAAAAATCTCTTACAATCTAAAAAAATATAGACAACATGATATAAATTCATTTTCTGTAAGATAGAAGCCACGCCCTTAGTCAATGATGTTTTTTGACTGAAAACGAGGATTCTCGTTTCCCGCAGTGAATATGTTAAAGAAGCCTTGAACATATGGTCAACCCTCCCTCACATTGACTGGGTCAAGCCTCCCCACATAGCCTTTTTCTAAAGAATAGCACATTGTTATGTTAAGCCTAATTTACTGTATAATCTTTATGCCTGGAATGAAAGCTCGATATTTCTGCATTACTTAAAACCTACTTACTTAAATTCCTGTGATATATTTTATGTGAAAAAAGTTTACAAAATATTTCTAAAAAGCACAACTTTTAGGTTGAAAACGCCTCACAATTGATTTTTTTCGACACCTATCTCCATTGTCTGTATGAAACAGAGACTGTTGTTTGAGCATTCCGGTATCTTTGGTTGACACCTATTGATGAAACTCTGAAATTCTTTTAAATATGAAAACTGATGGGTGGGTGAAGCCTCCCGTATGGTCAACCCTCCCTAGTCTCCCCTATTTATTTTTCATTTTTCAGAAACACTTTCTAAAAAAAAAATATTTAACTGACACCGGACAAATATAAGACAAACTTCTGTACAAATAAAAAAAAATATTTCAAAGTGTATTAGCGCAATACTATATCCTCAGAAGTATCATGAGATAACGTTGTCTTTAATGACGATGTTTGATGAATAATTATCGGTTGTCAGCCTAAGAATGAGTTCAACAGTTACTTCTGTTCTTTTAGATATCACTTAGTGCCAAATTGTTAACTTACGCTTGTAATTGGAGTTTATTTTGTGTTCCACTCATTTAAATCTTTTTTTCTTTTTTCTTCATAAAGCAAATTTATTTCACAACAATTGTTCTCAACATTTGTCACTAAAAATATTTCGATACCTCATACTATTAACCATAGATGCCAACATATCTTAATTATGATCCAGAAAGAACATGTTTTCAACCGGAAAGTTCATTTAAACAAAAATTGCAAAATGAAATCTAAAATGTACCTTAATGAATGAGGACACATTTCCTTATATATAGTATATACCAGTTGAAATCATTTTTGTATTGGATCCAGATTAATTAACTGTTGTTAGCATTTATGTATTAACCACTTAATTCTCGCGCCCGTGACTTTCAGGAATAATTAACTGATGTTAGCATTTATGTATTAACCACTTTTTTCTCGCGCCCGTGACTTTCACGGCTAGAGTAGGCTACTTTTTTTTTAATTCAAAATTTTTTATTTCAACCATTTGTTTCTAAATAGAGTGATTGGCTTTATTCTTACAATTTTTTGTAATCTACCATTAATCCATTAACCGCCAAAACTAAAAGGGTGAAATTTTCAACTTTTTAGCTGAACGTTGTTTGACACCACAAACTCTGAAAGATAATTTTCGCTTTATATAATCTTAAAATTGTATGTCTTTAAGTAAGGACGATTTTTTAATTGAAAAATAGTGACGGATATGTAAATAACTTAAATATGTGCATTTATTTTGACCGTGGCGTGAACGCAAATCTAGCGAGTAATGAGTTAAATAAGGATGAATATTTCTAATTCAAATAAGTTCTGGTAATCAAAAGATCTGAATAAAAAAAAAGTATCCTGCACTTATCGTTCCGTACGCTTAAGTAGTCAACCCGTGTCGGTCGGAACTCTGGGACTCGCAAGTTCTGGCGCAACGAGCCTGACAAACGTCTGTTAGAAAATCGTCATTAGCAATTATTTGACGCACTTCTAAACCTCATAAAGCTATCGGTGACCTTCATTAGGATATACATAGAGAGTATATTTCAAATTAGAATGAAAAAATCTCGTTTATTACACTCAAAGTAATAAACCCTGTTCGCTCTATTGGCGGACAGGAAAACGGAAATAAGTGTGTTGTGCCTGTCAGATTACAAGTACACTAGTTAAGATTGGAATCATATCAGGTGACCCCTGTGTAAGCAATGCTTAAAAGAATACTTTAGTGGGGTTTATTTCAAAATGTTGAAAAGTTTGAATAAATTGCGCGCAAGGTTTCTCATGAACCACCTAATATTTTAAAATAAAATCTCCACGGATTTATACATTTTATATACATCATATAGCTGAGCGTAAACATGTTTTAGAAATTAAATTAAAAATATTGCATATTGTGTGTTTGTAGTTTATCTATGCAGTTTTATTTTTTTTTTAATTGGATCAAAAAACTTTCTTTGGGTTAGTCTTTAGAACAGGGTTCGTACGGGTCCTTTAATTTCCAGAATAAGAAATTCTTCGTTACCAGTATTTTCTTTTGGAAAATCTCTCCTTAAATAAGGCAAAATTTCGTCCATTTAAACTAGATTTATTTTTCTATAAAAAAATACTGATATTTGGCCTTGAAAATAATGGTACCCAACGAACCCTGTAGAAGTAGAAAAAAACAATAAGGGTAAAAATTTAATGTAAAAATATCAAGTAGTTCTAGAGATATCTAGCGCGCATTTCTTAAAAACTTCACTTAAAAATAAATCACTTTAAAGTATATTTTATTAAAATTTAAAATTTCGAGTATTCTTGTATAGTTGTAATGGATCATTTAAAAGTTAATTGTGAATATCTTTTTTATGAAACGTTCTTTAAAAAAAATTGGATTTTCCTTAGATATCTCGCTTAAATTATATGAATTATCGTTGGCCGAATATTTTCTATGAAAACAATAGAAAACCGCGACTTCTTCTGGAATCTTCTAATTTATGAATTAGGTAACTCGTTATTTATTTATAGTAAATACAAAGCCAGGTAATGTTAAATGAAACGAAAAAATTAAATTTTGTTTGCGAAGACAGCAAATGGAAAAAAATACTTTTTGCGGGTGTGGTAGGGGTAGAAATTTAATTATTTATCTCGTTATTTTATTGCTTAATATTTTTATTATTCTTACTGTGTAATAACACCACAGGAAAAAATAAAATCTTTTAAAGATATTAAACATTGTATTTTGGGGGAGGGTGACATAGGGAATAAGATAAATTTAAGATATGGGAGATCTAGGTGAAGTTTTAAAAAGATCGAAATCTTCATTAGATTCAAAAGTGAAAGATTCTCATCCCTGTAAAAGAATCTTCTTGTAAAAGAAATAAAAAAGTGCCCGCTATTATGCTCCCTCATTAAACTAAAATTTAAATCACAATGTATTTCCATCCAGAACGATGTAAGAGAAAAACTGAGCTTATGCAACCACTATGAAAAACAGGGCCAATCCATACCACGTGTGGGAGAGCTTTTCGGTATATTGCTGCTGTTTTAAGAATGTTGTTTTATCCTCAAATTAAAAGAAGGATTCTAATATGAAAATCTAGGGTGTTTTGTTATTTTTAATGCATAGTTTATATTTTAAAAACTTATAAGTTTATAGGTACAGTAAACTCCCAACTATCCGGCCTAATATGGCGGAAGGGTAGGCCGGATAACGAAAAGCCGGATAGGCCGGAGTTCTACAAATGTTTACTCCGTTACTGCCATCCCTCCGCCATGATATTGGAAACGCATGTAACACATTTTAAGATAAATTCCATATATGCAGTACATACAGTTTCAGAATAAGCCAAACATTAATTTAAAATGTAAGCCTAATGCTTCAAAAATGAGTAAATCTTACTTTACTGTTTATTAATAAATGATTGCACAAATATGAAAAGTTATGCATAAAAGAGTCAAATCTTACTGTATTTAGTTTTTGTAAAAGCGTTTAGTTTTTTGCTTCTCCCCTCTTGTTAGCCCTCTTCCTCGAATCAATGTCCCTCCATTTACGCAAGCAGATGATATCAGCTGGCGTCGCTTCCTTCTGCTGACTAGTGTACTGCAGTGCTGCCTCAATCGTTTTGAGCCCTTCCGAAAGTGGGATGAGATTTTTCCTACATTCCTCCTTCTGTTTCTCTCCTGTTACTTCTCATTCTATCACCATTCCTACATTATCGTTGTCAGTTAATTCATTAACATCATCGTTTGCCATCCATTCTGTAATGTCCTCTGCACTGACATCGTTAAAGCCCGGTATATTTTTCAGCGACGAAAAAAGCTGATCGTTCTCATATTCCACTTCAGTTTCCCACACGGGTTTATGTCCACCTTTATGGTTCAAAAGAATGTTCCAAGTCCTTACAATTACTATGTTTCGAATTCTCTGCTATTGCATTTTGTATTCCCTTCTTGTGTCTTCTGTCATGAGTCAGCACTTTCCCACGGAAGTGAACCTTGCCACTTGCAACTGCTAGTAGTACTTTCAATTTTACTAGGCCGGATAGTACGGAAGGCCGGATAATCGGGAATTTACTGTATCTATGTAAGTGTCACGCACAGGACATTTTTCCTTTTCTCATAGAGTGGGCCTGAAACGGGCAATTTTCTTATAGTCTAGGTTTTAAAATGCGGAAATTAAAAAAATTCTTAAAAATGAGCAGATTACTTAGGTCTAGGGTAAAAAATATGGAGACTTTTAAAACTTTAAGAATCCTTCCATATAAATTGTGGGGCAGCTTTTCTACATATTATTGCCGTTTTGACAATGCTATTGTATCCTCAAATTAAAACACCTATGCTAAAATGAAAATTTACGGTATTTTGTTATTTTTAATGTATAGTTTATATTCTATCAACTTATAACCGAATTGATATAGATACTTATGTAAGCGTCCCGTACGGGACATTTGTAAATTTTCATGGAATGGCCCGAAATGATTTTAGACACTATAACTGCTGATTTGAGACCACTATGCGGTGGTCTCGGTAGATATTGATTGGCTGAGAGTAATTTTGGAATTATGTGTATTGTTTATTTTCTGGAAATGTTTTACCAATAAAATGGAATATTTTGTCACTGAATTAGGGGCGCAATAAGGGAATGAATGTCCCAACAATCCAACTGAATACTTAAAATTCTGTAAACAGTAAAAAAAATAAAAAAAAAAGAAAAACGTTATACACGAAACACAATTTATTAAATTTTTAAGACACTTTCCTGTCTTGAAATACGGCATATTTTTTTATACTTTCCCTGTGACTCCATACAGTGTTGCGAGTGGGCTACTTTTTTAAAATTCATATATCTTGATAGGCACCACTTTTCTGAAGTGGTAAAATTCCCCTTGTTTTCGCCTTAATTAATATGTCATTATATAGTGCGAATTTTACTATTTCAAAAAAGATGGGCCAATCAAGAAATCTGAATTTTAAAAAAGTAGCCCACTGGCAACACTGACTCCATATTACCATCAACATTTTTAAAGTACTATGAGAATTTTAATAGTTTTCATTTTTTCTAAACACATGTAATACGGCTCACTTGTTTTTTATCGGGTATGGTTTATAAATGACAACAGTAATACTAAATCGCCTTGTTTTGTCTACCATTATATCTGCAGAATAAACTTCTTTGTAAATTTCTGTAGAAATTTAATATGAAATTATTGTTTAGAAATAGCGGTAGACGCTATTAGTAGCTAGTAGTTGTAGACGTAGTAGTAGCTTCGCTGTTACTATTAGTAGTCGTAGTAGTAGCTTCGCTAGACTTGCAATAGCTGACGAAAATGATAACCGTAAGAAATTCCTGGAGCCGTAAACACAGAGTAAATTCTTTATCAAGCGGGTATCTACCTTGTATCTTACACAAAAGTAGCGATATTCTACATCGAAATAAACACTTGTATTGTTACCAGAAAGCGTCTTTTATTTAGAAAATGCTTATTTGAATGTTTATGTGAAAAACTCGAAATATTAAACGCGTTTTAGTACAAACAGTAAACATTTCGGAACCTGATCCCTTTATAATTATGATCGAAAAAAATGATCTTATCATTTCTTGCCTAAGCCTCATTTAATGCTTACATGGTATAATTCTCAAACTCATTTCTTTGTTTAATTTTTTTTAAATATATAGAATATGAGTAAATTGTAAATAATAATAATAATTATTTGAGGACAAATAAACATAAAAGTTTTTAAGTACTCTGATTGCTACATAGTTGCCAATTTATACTATTTTTGTCACCACTATTTTAAATAACAAATTAAGCGCATCTAATTGAAGAATTTTACTATTTAAAAAAATACTTCAGATCACCTAATCAAAGATTTTGCCATTAAATGACATGAAAATTACTATTCCTAAATATCATAAGTATTCACGTAATTCACATAAATATCATATCAAGCAAATATTTTTAGTGTTCGCAGCTATGTTGCGTAGAAAATAAAGTCTATATAAGAGTAATATGTACAGGGAGTGTATATTTTTACCAAAAGTTTTGCAGTGCTGCCTCAATCGTTTTGAGCCCTTCCGAAACTGGGATGAGATTTTTCCTACATTCCTCCTTCTGTTTCTCTTCTGTTACTTCTCATTCTATCACCATTCCTACATTATCGTTGTCAGTTAATTCATTAACATCATCGTTTGCCATCCATTCTGTAATGTCCTCTGCACTGACATCGTTAAAGCCCGGTATATTTTTCAGCAACGAAAAAAGCTTATCGTTCTCATATTCCACTTCAGTTTCCCACACGGGTTTATGTCCACCTTTATGGTTCAAAAGAATGTTCCAAGTCCTTACAATTACTATGTTTCGAATTCTCTGCTATTGCATTTTGTATTCCCTTCTTGTGTCTTCTGTCATGAGTCAGCACTTTCCCACGGAAGTGAACCTTGCCACTTGCAACTGCTAGTAGTACTTTCAATTTTACTAGGCCGGATAGTACGGAAGGCCGGATAATCGGGAATTTACTGTATCTATGTAAGTGTCACGCACAGGACATTTTTCCTTTTCTCATAGAGTGGGCCTGAAACGGGCAATTTTCTTATAGTCTAGGTTTTAAAATGCGGAAATTTAAAAAATTCTTAAAAATGAGCAGATTACTTAGGTCTAGGGTAAAAAATATGGAGACTTTTAAAACTTTAAGAATCCTTCCATATAAATTGTGGGGCAGCTTTTCTACATATTATTGCCGTTTTGACAATGCTATTGTATCCTCAAATTAAAACACCTATGCTAAAATGAAAATTTACGGTATTTTGTTATTTTTAATGTATAGTTTATATTCTATCAACTTATAACCGAATTGATATAGATACTTATGTAAGCGTCCCGTACGGGACATTTGTAAATTTTCATGGAATGGCCCGAAATGATTTTAGACACTATAACTGCTGATTTGAGATCACTATGCGGTGGTCTCGGTAGATATTGATTGGCTGAGAGTAATTTTGGAATTATGTGTATTGTTTATTTTCTGGAAATGTTTTACCAATAAAATGGAATATTTTGTCACTGAATTAGGGGCGCAATAAGGGAATGAATGTCCCAACAATCCAACTGAATACTTAAAATTCTGTAAACAGTAAAAAAAATCAAAAAAAAAAAGAAAAACGTTATACACGAAACACAATTTATTAAATTTTTAAGACACTTTCCTGTCTTGAAATACGGCATATTTTTTTATACTTTCCCTGTGACTCCATACAGTGTTGCCAGTGGGCTACTTTTTTAAAATTCATATATCTTGATAGGCACCACTTTTCTGAAGTGGTAAAATTCCCCTTGTTTTCGCCTTAATTAATATGTCATTATATAGTGCGAATTTTACTATTTCAAAAAAGATGGGCCAATCAAGAAATCTGAATTTTAAAAAAGTAGCCCACTGGCAACACTGACTCCATATTACCATCAACATTTTTAAAGTACTATGAGAATTTTAATAGTTTTCATTTTTTCTAAACACATGTAATACGGCTCACTTGTTTTTTATCGGGTATGGTTTATAAATGACAACAGTAATACTAAATTGCCTTGTTTTGTCTACCATTATATCTGCAGAATAAACTTCTTTGTAAATTTCTGTAGAAATTTAATATGAAATTATTGTTTAGAAATAGCGGTAGACGCTATTAGTAGCTAGTAGTTGTAGACGTAGTAGTAGCTTCGCTATTACTATTAGTAGTCGTAGTAGTAGCTTCGCTAGACTTGCAATAGCTGACGAAAATGATAACCGTAAGAAATTCCTGGAGCCGTAAACACAGAGTAAATTCTTTATCAAGCGGGTATCTACCTTGTATCTTACACAAAAGTAGCGATATTCTACATCGAAATAAACACTTGTATTGTTACCAGAAAGCGTCTTTTATTTAGAAAATGCTTATTTGAATGTTTATGTGAAAAACTCGAAATATTAAACGCGTTTTAGTACAAACAGTAAACATTTCGGAACCTGATCCCTTTATAATTATGATCGAAAAAAATGATCTTATCATTTCTTGCCTAAGCCTCATTTAATGCTTACATGGTATAATTCTCAAACTCATTTCTTTGTTTAATTTTTTTTAAATATATAGAATATGAGTAAATTGTAAATAATAATAATAATTATTTGAGGACAAATAAACATAAAAGTTTTTAAGTACTCTGATTGCTACATAGTTGCCAATTTATACTATTTTTGTCACCACTATTTTAAATAACAAATTAAGCGCATCTAATTGAAGAATTTTACTATTTAAAAAAATACTTCAGATCACCTAATCAAAGATTTTTCCATTAAATGACATGAAAATTACTATTCCTAAATATCATAAGTATTCACGTAATTCACATAAATATCATATCAAACAAATATTTTTAGTGTTCGCAGCTATGTTGCGTAGAAAATAAAGTCTATATAAGAGTAATATGTACAGGGAGTGTATATTTTTACCAAAAGTTTTGCAGTGCTGCCTCAATCGTTTTGAGCCCTTCCGAAACTGGGATGAGATTTTTCCTACATTCCTCCTTCTGTTTCTCTTCTGTTACTTCTCATTCTATCACCATTCCTACATTATCGTTGTCAGTTAATTCATTAACATCATCGTTTGCCATCCATTCTGTAATGTCCTCTGCACTGACATCGTTAAAGCCCGGTATATTTTTCAGCAACGAAAAAAGCTTATCGTTCTCATATTCCACTTCAGTTTCCCACACGGGTTTATGTCCACCTTTATGGTTCAAAAGAATGTTCCAAGTCCTTACAATTACTATGTTTCGAATTCTCTGCTATTGCATTTTGTATTCCCTTCTTGTGTCTTCTGTCATGAGTCAGCACTTTCCCACGGAAGTGAACCTTGCCACTTGCAACTGCTAGTAGTACTTTCAATTTTACTAGGCCGGATAGTACGGAAGGCCGGATAATCGGGAATTTACTGTATCTATGTAAATGTCACGCACAGGTCATTTTTCCTTTTCTCATAGAGTGGGCCTGAAACGGGCAATTTTCTTATAGTCTAGGTTTTAAAATGCGGAAATTTAAAGAATTCTTAAAAATGAGCAGATTACTTAGGTCTAGGGTAAAAAATATGGAGACTTTTAAAACTTTAAGAATCCTTCCATATAAATTGTGGGGCAGCTTTTCTACATATTATTGCCGTTTTGACAATGCTATTGTATCCTCAAATTAAAACACCTATGCTAAAATGAAAATTTACGGTATTTTGTTATTTTTAATGTATAGTTTATATTCTATCAACTTATAACCGAATTGATATAGATACTTATGTAAGCGTCCCGTACGGGACATTTGTAAATTTTCATGGAATGGCCCGAAATGATTTTAGACACTATAACTGCTGATTTGAGACCACTATGCGGTGGTCTCGGTAGATATTGATTGGCTGAGAGTAATTTTGGAATTATGTGTATTGTTTATTTTCTGGAAATGTTTTACCAATAAAATGGAATATTTTGTCACTGAATTAGGGGCGCAATAAGGGAATGAATGTCCCAACAATCCAACTGAATACTTAAAATTCTGTAAACAGTAAAAAAAAAAAAAAAAAAAAGAAAAACGTTATACACGAAACACAATTTATTAAATTTTTAAGACACTTTCCTGTCTTGAAATACGGCATATTTTTTTTATACTTTCCCTGTGACTCCATACAGTGTTGCCAGTGGGCTACTTTTTTAAAATTCATATATCTTGATAGGCACCACTTTTCTGAAGTGGTAAAATTCCCCTTGTTTTCGCCTTAATTAATATGTCATTATATAGTGCGAATTTTACTATTTCAAAAAAGATGGGCCAATCAAGAAATTTGAATTTTAAAAAAGTAGCCCACTGGCAACACTGACTCCATATTACCATCAACATTTTTAAAGTACTATGAGAATTTTAATAGTTTTCATTTTTTCTAAACACATGTAATACGGCTCACTTGTTTTTTATCGGGTATGGTTTATAAATGACAACAGTAATACTAAATTGCCTTGTTTTGTCTACCATTATATCTGCAGAATAAACTTCTTTGTAAATTTCTGTAGAAATTTAATATGAAATTATTGTTTAGAAATAGCGGTAGACGCTATTAGTAGCTAGTAGTTGTAGACGTAGTAGTAGCTTCGCTATTACTATTAGTAGTCGTAGTAGTAGCTTCGCTAGACTTGCAATAGCTGACGAAAATGATAACCGTAAGAAATTCCTGGAGCCGTAAACACAGAGTAAATTCTTTATCAAGCGGGTATCTACCTTGTATCTTACACAAAAGTAGCGATATTCTACATCGAAATAAACACTTGTATTGTTACCAGAAAGCGTCTTTTATTTAGAAAATGCTTATTTGAATGTTTATGTGAAAAACTCGAAATATTAAACGCGTTTTAGTACAAGCAGTAAACATTTCGGAACCTGATCCCTTTATAATTATGATCGAAAAAAATGATCTTATCATTTCTTGCCTAAGCCTCATTTAATGCTTACATGGTATAATTCTCAAACTCATTTCTTTGTTTAATTTTTTTTAAATATATAGAATATGAGTAAATTGTAAATAATAATAATAATTATTTGAGGACAAATAAACATAAAAGTTTTTAAGTACTCTGATTGCTACATAGTTGCCAATTTATACTATTTTTGTCACCACTATTTTAAATAACAAATTAAGCGCATCTAATTGAAGAATTTTACTATTTAAAAAAATACTTCAGATCACCTAATCAAAGATTTTTCCATTAAATGACATGAAAAGTACTATTCCTAAATATCATAAGTATTCACGTAATTCACATAAATATCATATCAAGCAAATATTTTTAGTGTTCGCAGCTATGTTGCGTAGAAAATAAAGTCTATATAAGAGTAATATGTACAGGGAGTGTATATTTTTACCAAAAGTTTTGCAGTGCTGCCTCAATCGTTTTGAGCCCTTTCGAAACTGGGATGAGATTTTTCCTACATTCCTCCTTCTGTTTCTCTTCTGTTACTTCTCATTCTATCACCATTCCTACATTATCGTTGTCAGTTAATTCATTAACATCATCGTTTGCCATCCATTCTGTAATGTCCTCTGCACTGACATCGTTAAAGCCCGGTATATTTTTCAGCAACGAAAAAAGCTTATCGTTCTCATATTCCACTTCAGTTTCCCACACGGGTTTATGTCCACCTTTATGGTTCAACAGAATGTTCCAAGTCCTTACAATTACTATGTTTCGAATTCTCTGCTATTGCATTTTGTATTCCCTTCTTGTGTCTTCTGTCATGAGTCAGCACTTTCCCACGGAAGTGAACCTTGCCACTTGCAACTGCTAGTAGTACTTTCAATTTTACTAGGCCGGATAGTACGGAAGGCCGGATAATCGGGAATTTACTTTATCTATGTAAGTGTCACGCACAGGACATTTTTCCTTTTCTCATAGAGTGGGCCTGAAACGGGCAATTTTCTTATAGTCTAGGTTTTAAAATGCGGAAATTTAAAAAATTCTTAAAAATGAGCAGATTACTTAGGTCTAGGGTAAAAAATATGGAGACTTTTAAAACTTTAAGAATCCTTCCATATAAATTGTGGGGCAGCTTTTCTACATATTATTGCCGTTTTGACAATGCTATTGTATCCTCAAATTAAAACACCTATGCTAAAATGAAAATTTACGGTATTTTGTTATTTTTAATGTATAGTTTATATTCTATCAACTTATAACCGAATTGATATAGATACTTATGTAAGCGTCCCGTACGGGACATTTGTAAATTTTCATGGAATGGCCCGAAATGATTTTAGACACTATAACTGCTGATTTGAGACCACTATGCGGTGGTCTCGGTAGATATTGATTGGCTGAGAGTAATTTTGGAATTATGTGTATTGTTTATTTTCTGGAAATGTTTTACCAATAAAATGGAATATTTTGTCACTGAATTAGGGGCGCAATAAGGGAATGAATGTCCCAACAATCCAACTGAGGAACTTAAAATTCTGTAAACAGTAAAAAAAATCAAAAAAAAAAAAGAAAAACGTTATACACGAAACACAATTTATTAAATTTTTAAGACACTTTCCTGTCTTGAAATACGGCATATTTTTTTATACTTTCCCTGTGACTCCATACAGTGTTGCCAGTGGGCTACTTTTTTAAAATTCATATATCTTGATAGGCACCACTTTTCTGAAGTGGTAAAATTCCCCTTGTTTTCGCCTTAATTAATATGTCATTATATAGTGCGAATTTTACTATTTCAAAAAAGATGGGCCAATCAAGAAATCTGAATTTTAAAAAAGTAGCCCACTGGCAACACTGACTCCATATTACCATCAACATTTTTAAAGTACTATGAGAATTTTAATAGTTTTCATTTTTTCTAAACACATGTAATACGGCTCACTTGTTTTTTATCGGGTATGGTTTATAAATGACAACAGTAATACTAAATTGCCTTGTTTTGTCTACCATTATATCTGCAGAATAAACTTCTTTGTAAATTTCTGTAGAAATTTAATATGAAATTATTGTTTAGAAATAGCGGTAGACGCTATTAGTAGCTAGTAGTTGTAGACGTAGTAGTAGCTTCGCTATTACTATTAGTAGTCGTAGTAGTAGCTTCGCTAGACTTGCAATAGCTGACGAAAATGATAACCGTAAGAAATTCCTGGAGCCGTAAACACAGAGTAAATTCTTTATCAAGCGGGTATCTACCTTGTATCTTACACAAAAGTAGCGATATTCTACATCGAAATAAACACTTGTATTGTTACCAGAAAGCGTCTTTTATTTAGAAAATGCTTATTTGAATGTTTATGTGAAAAACTCGAAATATTAAACGCGTTTTAGTACAAGCAGTAAACATTTCGGAACCTGATCCCTTTATAATTATGATCGAAAAAAATGATCTTATCATTTCTTGCCTAAGCCTCATTTAATGCTTACATGGTATAATTCTCAAACTCATTTCTTTGTTTAATTTCTTTTAAATATATAGAATATGAGTAAATTGTAAATAATAATAATAATTATTTGAGGACAAATAAACATAAAAGTTTTTAAGTACTCTGATTGCTACATAGTTGCCAATTTATACTATTTTTGTCACCACTATTTTAAATAACAAATTAAGCGCATCTAATTGAAGAATTTTACTATTTAAAAAAATACTTCAGATCACCTAATCAAAGATTTTTCCATTAAATGACATGAAAAGTACTATTCCTAAATATCATAAGTATTCACGTAATTCACATAAATATCATATCAAGCAAATATTTTTAGTGTTCGCAGCTATGTTGCGTAGAAAATAAAGTCTATATAAGAGTAATATGTACAGGGAGTGTATATTTTTACCAAAAGTTTTGCAGTGCTGCCTCAATCGTTTTGAGCCCTTTCGAAACTGGGATGAGATTTTTCCTACATTCCTCCTTCTGTTTCTCTTCTGTTACTTCTCATTCTATCACCATTCCTACATTATCGTTGTCAGTTAATTCATTAACATCATCGTTTGCCATCCATTCTGTAATGTCCTCTGCACTGACATCGTTAAAGCCCGGTATATTTTTCAGCAACGAAAAAAGCTTATCGTTCTCATATTCCACTTCAGTTTCCCACACGGGTTTATGTCCACCTTTATGGTTCAACAGAATGTTCCAAGTCCTTACAATTACTATGTTTCGAATTCTCTGCTATTGCATTTTGTATTCCCTTCTTGTGTCTTCTGTCATGAGTCAGCACTTTCCCACGGAAGTGAACCTTGCCACTTGCAACTGCTAGTAGTACTTTCAATTTTACTAGGCCGGATAGTACGGAAGGCCGGATAATCGGGAATTTACTTTATCTATGTAAGTGTCACGCACAGGACATTTTTCCTTTTCTCATAGAGTGGGCCTGAAACGGGCAATTTTCTTATAGTCTAGGTTTTAAAATGCGGAAATTTAAAAAATTCTTAAAAATGAGCAGATTACTTAGGTCTAGGGTAAAAAATATGGAGACTTTTAAAACTTTAAGAATCCTTCCATATAAATTGTGGGGCAGCTTTTCTACATATTATTGCCGTTTTGACAATGCTATTGTATCCTCAAATTAAAACACCTATGCTAAAATGAAAATTTACGGTATTTTGTTATTTTTAATGTATAGTTTATATTCTATCAACTTATAACCGAATTGATATAGATACTTATGTAAGCGTCCCGTACGGGACATTTGTAAATTTTCATGGAATGGCCCGAAATGATTTTAGACACTATAACTGCTGATTTGAGACCACTATGCGGTGGTATCGGTAGATATTGATTGGCTGAGAGTAATTTTGGAATTATGTGTATTGTTTATTTTCTGGAAATGTTTTACCAATAAAATGGAATATTTTGTCACTGAATTAGGGGCGCAATAAGGGAATGAATGTCCCAACAATCCAACTGAGGAACTTAAAATTCTGTAAACAGTAAAAAAAATCAAAAAAAAAAAAAGAAAAACGTTATACACGAAACACAATTTATTAAATTTTTAAGACACTTTCCTGTCTTGAAATACGGCATATTTTTTTATACTTTCCCTGTGACTCCATACAGTGTTGCCAGTGGGCTACTTTTTTAAAATTCATATATCTTGATAGGCACCACTTTTCTGAAGTGGTAAAATTCCCCTTGTTTTCGCCTTAATTAATATGTCATTATATAGTGCGAATTTTACTATTTCAAAAAAGATGGGCCAATCAAGAAATCTGAATTTTAAAAAAGTAGCCCACTGGCAACACTGACTCCATATTACCATCAACATTTTTAAAGTACTATGAGAATTTTAATAGTTTTCATTTTTTCTAAACACATGTAATACGGCTCACTTGTTTTTTATCGGGTATGGTTTATAAATGACAACAGTAATACTAAATTGCCTTGTTTTGTCTACCATTATATCTGCAGAATAAACTTCTTTGTAAATTTCTGTAGAAATTTAATATGAAATTATTGTTTAGAAATAGCGGTAGACGCTATTAGTAGCTAGTAGTTGTAGACGTAGTAGTAGCTTCGCTATTACTATTAGTAGTCGTCGTAGTAGTAGCTTCGCTAGACTTGCAATAGCTGACGAAAATGATAACCGTAAGAAATTCCTGGAGCCGTAAACACAGAGTAAATTCTTTATCAAGCGGGTATCTACCTTGTATCTTACACAAAAGTAGCGATATTCTACATCGAAATAAACACTTGTATTGTTACCAGAAAGCGTCTTTTATTTAGAAAATGCTTATTTGAATGTTTATGTGAAAAACTCGAAATATTAAACGCGTTTTAGTACAAACAGTAAACATTTCGGAACCTGATCCCTTTATAATTATGATCGAAAAAAATGATCTTATCATTTCTTGCCTAAGCCTCATTTAATGCTTACATGGTATAATTCTCAAACTCATTTCTTTGTTTAATTTTTTTTAAATATATAGAATATGAGTAAATTGTAAATAATAATAATAATTATTTGAGGACAAATAAACATAAAAGTTTTTAAGTACTCTGATTGCTACATAGTTGCCAATTTATACTATTTTTGTCACCACTATTTTAAATAACAAATTAAGCGCATCTAATTGAAGAATTTTACTATTTAAAAAAATACTTCAGATCACCTAATCAAAGATTTTTCCATTAAATGACATGAAAATTACTATTCCTAAATATCATAAGTATTCACGTAATTCACATAAATATCATATCAAGCAAATATTTTTAGTGTTCGCAGCTATGTTGCGTAGAAAATAAAGTCTATATAAGAGTAATATGTACAGGGAGTGTATATTTTTACCAAAAGTTTTGCAGTGCTGCCTCAATCGTTTTGAGCCCTTCCGAAACTGGGATGAGATTTTTCCTACATTCCTCCTTCTGTTTCTCTTCTGTTACTTCTCATTCTATCACCATTCCTACATTATCGTTGTCAGTTAATTCATTAACATCATCGTTTGCCATCCATTCTGTAATGTCCTCTGCACTGACATCGTTAAAGCCCGGTATATTTTTCAGCAACGAAAAAAGCTTATCGTTCTCATATTCCACTTCAGTTTCCCACACGGGTTTATGTCCACCTTTATGGTTCAAAAGAATGTTCCAAGTCCTTACAATTACTATGTTTCGAATTCTCTGCTATTGCATTTTGTATTCCCTTCTTGTGTCTTCTGTCATGAGTCAGCACTTTCCCACGGAAGTGAACCTTGCCACTTGCAACTGCTAGTAGTACTTTCAATTTTACTAGGCCGGATAGTACGGAAGGCCGGATAATCGGGAATTTACTGTATCTATGTAAGTGTCACGCACAGGACATTTTTCCTTTTCTCATAGAGTGGGCCTGAAACGGGCAATTTTCTTATAGCCTAGGTTTTAAAATGCGGAAATTTAAAAAATTCTTAAAAATGAGCAGATTACTTAGGTCTAGGGTAAAAAATATGGAGACTTTTAAAACTTTAAGAATCCTTCCATATAAATTGTGGGGCAGCTTTTCTACATATTATTGCCGTTTTGACAATGCTATTGTATCCTCAAATTAAAACACCTATGCTAAAATGAAAATTTACGGTATTTTGTTATTTTTAATGTATAGTTTATATTCTATCAACTTATAACCGAATTGATATAGATACTTATGTAAGCGTCCCGTACGGGACATTTGTAAATTTTCATGGAATGGCCCGAAATGATTTTAGACACTATAACTGCTGATTTGAGACCACTATGTGGTGGTCTCGGTAGATATTGATTGGCTGAGAGTAATTTTGGAATTATGTGTATTGTTTATTTTCTGGAAATGTTTTACCAATAAAATGGAATATTTTGTCACTGAATTAGGGGCGCAATAAGGGAATGAATGTCCCAACAATCCAACTGAATACTTAAAATTCTGTAAACAGTAAAAAAAAAAAAAAAAAAAAAAGAAAAACGTTATACACGAAACACAATTTATTAAATTTTTAAGACACTTTCCTGTCTTGAAATACGGCATATTTTTTTATACTTTCCCTGTGACTCCATACAGTGTTGCCAGTGGGCTACTTTTTTAAAATTCATATATCTTGATAGGCACCACTTTTCTGAAGTGGTAAAATTCCCCTTGTTTTCGCCTTAATTAATATGTCATTATATAGTGCGAATTTTACTATTTCAAAAAAGATGGGCCAATCAAGAAATCTGAATTTTAAAAAAGTAGCCCACTGGCAACACTGACTCCATATTACCATCAACATTTTTAAAGTACTATGAGAATTTTAATAGTTTTCATTTTTTCTAAACACATGTAATACGGCTCACTTGTTTTTTATCGGGTATGGTTTATAAATGACAACAGTAATACTAAATTGCCTTGTTTTGTCTACCATTATATCTGCAGAATAAACTTCTTTGTAAATTTCTGTAGAAATTTAATATGAAATTATTGTTTAGAAATAGCGGTAGACGCTATTAGTAGCTAGTAGTTGTAGACGTAGTAGTAGCTTCGCTATTACTATTAGTAGTCGTAGTAGTAGCTTCGCTAGACTTGCAATAGCTGACGAAAATGATAACCGTAAGAAATTCCTGGAGCCGTAAACACAGAGTAAATTCTTTATCAAGCGGGTATCTACCTTGTATCTTACACAAAAGTAGCGATATTCTACATCGAAATAAACACTTGTATTGTTACCAGAAAGCGTCATTTATTTAGAAAATGCTTATTTGAATGTTTATGTGAAAAACTCGAAATATTAAACGCGTTTTAGTACAAACAGTAAACATTTCGGAACCTGATCCCTTTATAATTATGATCGAAAAAAATGATCTTATCATTTCTTGCCTAAGCCTCATTTAATGCTTACATGGTATAATTCTCAAACTCATTTCTTTGTTTAATTTTTTTTAAATATATAGAATATGAGTAAATTGTAAATAATAATAATAATTATTTGAGGACAAATAAACATAAAAGTTTTTAAGTACTCTGATTGCTACATAGTTGCCAATTTATACTATTTTTGTCACCACTATTTTAAATAACAAATTAAGCGCATCTAATTGAAGAATTTTACTATTTAAAAAAATACTTCAGATCACCTAATCAAAGATTTTTCCATTAAATGACATGAAAATTACTATTCCTAAATATCATAAGTATTCACGTAATTCACATAAATATCATATCAAGCAAATATTTTTAGTGTTCGCAGCTATGTTGCGTAGAAAATAAAGTCTATATAAGAGTAATATGTACAGGGAGTGTATATTTTTACCAAAAGTTTTGCAGTGCTGCCTCAATCGTTTTGAGCCCTTCCGAAACTGGGATGAGATTTTTCCTACATTCCTCCTTCTGTTTCTCTTCTGTTACTTCTCATTCTATCACCATTCCTACATTATCGTTGTCAGTTAATTCATTAACATCATCGTTTGCCATCCATTCTGTAATGTCCTCTGCACTGACATCGTTAAAGCCCGGTATATTTTTCAGCAACGAAAAAAGCTTATCGTTCTCATATTCCACTTCAGTTTCCCACACGGGTTTATGTCCACCTTTATGGTTCAAAAGAATGTTCCAAGTCCTTACAATTACTATGTTTCGAATTCTCTGCTATTGCATTTTGTATTCCCTTCTTGTGTCTTCTGTCATGAGTCAGCACTTTCCCACGGAAGTGAACCTTGCCACTTGCAACTGCTAGTAGTACTTTCAATTTTACTAGGCCGGATAGTACGGAAGGCCGGATAATCGGGAATTTACTGTATCTATGTAAGTGTCACGCACAGGACATTTTTCCTTTTCTCATAGAGTGGGCCTGAAACGGGCAATTTTCTTATAGCCTAGGTTTTAAAATGCGGAAATTTAAAAAATTCTTAAAAATGAGCAGATTACTTAGGTCTAGGGTAAAAAATATGGAGACTTTTAAAACTTTAAGAATCCTTCCACATAAATTGTGGGGCAGCTTTTCTACATATTATTGCCGTTTTGACAATGCTATTGTATCCTCAAATTAAAACACCTATGCTAAAATGAAAATTTACGGTATTTTGTTATTTTTAATGTATAGTTTATATTCTATCAACTTATAACCGAATTGATATAGATACTTATGTAAGCGTCCCGTACGGGACATTTGTAAATTTTCATGGAATGGCCCGAAATGATTTTAGACACTATAACTGCTGATTTGAGACCACTATGCGGTGGTCTCGGTAGATATTGATTGGCTGAGAGTAATTTTGGAATTATGTGTATTGTTTATTTTCTGGAAATGTTTTACCAATAAAATGGAATATTTTGTCACTGAATTAGGGGCGCAATAAGGGAATGAATGTCCCAACAATCCAACTGAATACTTAAAATTCTGTAAACAGTAAAAAAAATAAAAAAAAAAAGAAAAACGTTATACACGAAACACAATTTATTAAATTTTTAAGACACTTTCCTGTCTTGAAATACGGCATATTTTTTTATACTTTCCCTGTGACTCCATACAGTGTTGCCAGTGGGCTACTTTTTTAAAATTCATATATCTTGATAGGCACCACTTTTCTGAAGTGGTAAAATTCCCCTTGTTTTCGCCTTAATTAATATGTCATTATATAGTGCGAATTTTACTATTTCAAAAAAGATGGGCCAATCAAGAAATCTGAATTTTAAAAAAGTAGCCCACTGGCAACACTGACTCCATATTACCATCAACATTTTTAAAGTACTATGAGAATTTTAATAGTTTTCATTTTTTCTAAACACATGTAATACGGCTCACTTGTTTTTTATCGGGTATGGTTTATAAATGACAACAGTAATACTAAATTGCCTTGTTTTGTCTACCATTATATCTGCAGAATAAACTTCTTTGTAAATTTCTGCAGAAATTTAATATGAAATTATTGTTTAGAAATAGCGGTAGACGCTATTAGTAGCTAGTAGTTGTAGACGTAGTAGTAGCTTCGCTATTACTATTAGTAGTCGTAGTAGTAGCTTCGCTAGACTTGCAATAGCTGACGAAAATGATAACCGTAAGAAATTCCTGGAGCCGTAAACACAGAGTAAATTCTTTATCAAGCGGGTATCTACCTTGTATCTTACACAAAAGTAGCGATATTCTAAATCGAAATAAACACTTGTATTGTTACCAGAAAGCGTCTTTTATTTAGAAAATGCTTATTTGAATGTTTATGTGAAAAACTCGAAATATTAAACGCGTTTTAGTACAAACAGTAAACATTTCGGAACCTGATCCCTTTATAATTATGATCGAAAAAAATGATCTTATCATTTCTTGCCTAAGCCTCATTTAATGCTTACATGGTATAATTCTCAAACTCATTTCTTTGTTTAATTTTTTTTAAATATATAGAATATGAGTAAATTGTAAATAATAATAATAATTATTTGAGGACAAATAAACATAAAAGTTTTTAAGTACTCTGATTGCTACATACTTGCCAATTTATACTATTTTTGTCACCACTATTTTAAATAACAAATTAAGCGCATCTAATTGAAGAATTTTACTATTTAAAAAAATAATTCAGATCACATAATCAAAGATTTTTCCATTAAATGACATGAAAATTACTATTCCTAAATATCATAAGTATTCACGTAATTCACATAAATATCATATCAAGCAAATATTTTTAGTGTTCGCAGCTATGTTGCGTAGAAAATAAAGTGTATATAAGAGTAATATGTACAGGGAGTGTATATTTTTACCAAAAGTTTTGCAGTGCTGCCTCAATCGTTTTGAGCCCTTCCGAAACTGGGATGAGATTTTTCCTACATTCCTCCTTCTGTTTCTCTTCTGTTACTTCTCATTCTATCACCATTCCTACATTATCGTTGTCAGTTAATTCATTAACATCATCGTTTGCCATCCATTCTGTAATGTCCTCTGCACTGACATCGTTAAAGCCCGGTATATTTTTCAGCAACGAAAAAAGCTTATCGTTCTCATATTCCACTTCAGTTTCCCACACGGGTTTATGTCCACCTTTATGGTTCAAAAGAATGTTCCAAGTCCTTACAATTACTATGTTTCGAATTCTCTGCTATTGCATTTTGTATTCCCTTCTTGTGTCTTCTGTCATGAGTCAGCACTTTCCCACGGAAGTGAACCTTGCCACTTGCAACTGCTAGTAGTACTTTCAATTTTACTAGGCCGGATAGTACGGAAGGCCGGATAATCGGGAATTTACTGTATCTATGTAAGTGTCACGCACAGGACATTTTTCCTTTTCTCATAGAGTGGGCCTGAAACGGGCAATTTTCTTATAGTCTAGGTTTTAAAATGCGGAAATTTAAAAAATTCTTAAAAATGAGCAGATTACTTAGGTCTAGGGTAAAAAATATGGAGACTTTTAAAACTTTAAGAATCCTTCCATATAAATTGTGGGGCAGCTTTTCTACATATTATTGCCGTTTTGACAATGCTATTGTATCCTCAAATTAAAACACCTATGCTAAAATGAAAATTTACGGTATTTTGTTATTTTTAATGTATAGTTTATATTCTATCAACTTATAACCGAATTGATATAGATACTTATGTAAGCGTCCCGTACGGGACATTTGTAAATTTTCATGGAATGGCCCGAAATGATTTTAGACACTATAACTGCTGATTTGAGACCACTATGCGGTGGTATCGGTAGATATTGATTGGCTGAGAGTAATTTTGGAATTATGTGTATTGTTTATTTTCTGGAAATGTTTTACCAATAAAATGGAATATTTTGTCACTGAATTAGGGGCGCAATAAGGGAATGAATGTCCCAACAATCCAACTGAATACTTAAAATTCTGTAAACAGTAAAAAAAAAAAAAAAAGAAAAAGAAAAACGTTATACACGAAACACAATTTATTAAATTTTTAAGACACTTTCCTGTCTTGAAATACGGCATATTTTTTTATACTTTCCCTGTGACTCCATACAGTGTTGCCAGTGGGCTACTTTTTTAAAATTCATATATCTTGATAGGCACCACTTTTCTGAAGTGGTAAAATTCCCCTTGTTTTCGCCTTAATTAATATGTCATTATATAGTGCGAATTTTACTATTTCAAAAAAGATGGGCCAATCAAGAAATCTGAATTTTAAAAAAGTAGCCCACTGGCAACACTGACTCCATATTACCATCAACATTTTTAAAGTACTATGAGAATTTTAATAGTTTTCATTTTTTCTAAACACATGTAATACGGCTCACTTGTTTTTTATCGGGTATGGTTTATAAATAACAACAGTAATACTAAATTGCCTTGTTTTGTCTACCATTATATCTGCAGAATAAACTTCTTTGTAAATTTCTGTAGAAATTTAATATGAAATTATTGTTTAGAAATAGCGGTAGACGCTATTAGTAGCTAGTAGTTGTAGACGTAGTAGTAGCTTCGCTATTACTATTAGTAGTCGTAGTAGTAGCTTCGCTAGACTTGCAATAGCTGACGAAAATGATAACCGTAAGAAATTCCTGGAGCCGTAAACACAGAGTAAATTCTTTATCAAGCGGGTATCTACCTTGTATCTTACACAAAAGTAGCGATATTCTAAATCGAAATAAACACTTGTATTGTTACCAGAAAGCGTCTTTTATTTAGAAAATGCTTATTTGAATGTTTATGTGAAAAACTCGAAATATTAAACGCGTTTTAGTACAAACAGTAAACATTTCGGAACCTGATCCCTTTATAATTATGATCGAAAAAAATGATCTTATCATTTCTTGCCTAAGCCTCATTTAATGCTTACATGGTATAATTCTCAAACTCATTTCTTTGTTTAATTTTTTTTAAATATATAGAATATGAGTAAATTGTAAATAATAATAATAATTATTTGAGGACAAATAAACATAAAAGTTTTTAAGTACTCTGATTGCTACATAGTTGCCAATTTATACTATTTTTGTCACCACTATTTTAAATAACAAATTAAGCGCATCTAATTGAAGAATTTTACTATTTAAAAAAATACTTCAGATCACCTAATCAAAGATTTTTCCATTAAATGACATGAAAATTACTATTCCTAAATATCATAAGTATTCACGTAATTCACATAAATATCATATCAAGCAAATATTTTTAGTGTTCGCAGCTATGTTGCGTAGAAAATAAAGTCTATATAAGAGTAATATGTACAGGGAGTGTATATTTTTACCAAAAGTTTTGCAGTGCTGCCTCAATCGTTTTGAGCCCTTCCGAAACTGGGATGAGATTTTTCCTACATTCCTCCTTCTGTTTCTCTTCTGTTACTTCTCATTCTATCACCATTCCTACATTATCGTTGTCAGTTAATTCATTAACATCATCGTTTGCCATCCATTCTGTAATGTCCTCTGCACTGACATCGTTAAAGCCCGGTATATTTTTCAGCAACGAAAAAAGCTTATCGTTCTCATATTCCACTTCAGTTTCCCACACGGGTTTATGTCCACCTTTATGGTTCAAAAGAATGTTCCAAGTCCTTACAATTACTATGTTTCGAATTCTCTGCTATTGCATTTTGTATTCCCTTCTTGTGTCTTCTGTCATGAGTCAGCACTTTCCCACGGAAGTGAACCTTGCCACTTGCAACTGCTAGTAGTACTTTCAATTTTACTAGGCCGGATAGTACGGAAGGCCGGATAATCGGGAATTTACTGTATCTATGTAAGTGTCACGCACAGGACATTTTTCCTTTTCTCATAGAGTGGGCCTGAAACGGGCAATTTTCTTATAGCCTAGGTTTTAAAATGCGGAAATTTAAAAAATTCTTAAAAATGAGCAGATTACTTAGGTCTAGGGTAAAAAATATGGAGACTTTTAAAACTTTAAGAATCCTTCCATATAAATTGTGGGGCAGCTTTTCTACATATTATTGCCGTTTTGACAATGCTATTGTATCCTCAAATTAAAACACCTATGCTAAAATGAAAATTTACGGTATTTTGTTATTTTTAATGTATAGTTTATATTCTATCAACTTATAACCGAATTGATATAGATACTTATGTAAGCGTCCCGTACGGGACATTTGTAAATTTTCATGGAATGGCCCGAAATGATTTTAGACACTATAACTGCTGATTTGAGACCACTATGCGGTGGTCTCGGTAGATATTGATTGGCTGAGAGTAATTTTGGAATTATGTGTATTGTTTATTTTCTGGAAATGTTTTACCAATAAAATGGAATATTTTGTCACTGAATTAGGGGCGCAATAAGGGAATGAATGTCCCAACAATCCAACTGAATACTTAAAATTCTGTAAACAGTAAAAAAAAAAAAAAAAAAAAAGAAAAACGTTATACACGAAACACAATTTATTAAATTTTTAAGACACTTTCCTGTCTTGAAATACGGCATATTTTTTTATACTTTCCCTGTGACTCCATACAGTGTTGCCAGTGGGCTACTTTTTTAAAATTCATATATCTTGATAGGCACCACTTTTCTGAAGTGGTAAAATTCCCCTTGTTTTCGCCTTAATTAATATGTCATTATATAGTGCGAATTTTACTATTTCAAAAAAGATGGGCCAATCAAGAAATCTGAATTTTAAAAAAGTAGCCCACTGGCAACACTGACTCCATATTACCATCAACATTTTTAAAGTACTATGAGAATTTTAATAGTTTTCATTTTTTCTAAACACATGTAATACGGCTCACTTGTTTTTTATCGGGTATGGTTTATAAATGACAACAGTAATACTAAATTGCCTTGTTTTGTCTACCATTATATCTGCAGAATAAACTTCTTTGTAAATTTCTGTAGAAATTTAATATGAAATTATTGTTTAGAAATAGTGGTAGACGCTATTAGTAGCTAGTAGTTGTAGACGTAGTAGTAGCTTCGCTATTACTATTAGTAGTCGTAGTAGTAGCTTCGCTAGACTTGCAATAGCTGACGAAAATGATAACCGTAAGAAATTCCTGGAGCCGTAAACACAGAGTAAATTCTTTATCAAGCGGGTATCTACCTTGTATCTTACACAAAAGTAGCGATATTCTAAATCGAAATAAACACTTGTATTGTTACCAGAAAGCGTCTTTTATTTAGAAAATGCTTATTTGAATGTTTATGTGAAAAACTCGAAATATTAAACGCGTTTTAGTACAAACAGTAAACATTTCGGAACCTGATCCCTTTATAATTATGATCGAAAAAAATGATCTTATCATTTCTTGCCTAAGCCTCATTTAATGCTTACATGGTATAATTCTCAAACTCATTTCTTTGTTTAATTTTTTTTAAATATATAGAATATGAGTAAATTGTAAATAATAATAATAATTATTTGAGGACAAATAAACATAAAAGTTTTTAAGTACTCTGATTGCTACATACTTGCCAATTTATACTATTTTTGTCACCACTATTTTAAATAACAAATTAAGCGCATCTAATTGAAGAATTTTACTATTTAAAAAAATACTTCAGATCACCTAATCAAAGATTTTTCCATTAAATGACATGAAAATTACTATTCCTAAATATCATAAGTATTCACGTAATTCACATAAATATCATATCAAGCAAATATTTTTAGTGTTCGCAGCTATGTTGCGTAGAAAATAAAGTGTATATAAGAGTAATATGTACAGGGAGTGTATATTTTTACCAAAAGTTTTGCAGTGCTGCCTCAATCGTTTTGAGCCCTTCCGAAACTGGGATGAGATTTTTCCTACATTCCTCCTTCTGTTTCTCTTCTGTTACTTCTCATTCTATCACCATTCCTACATTATCGTTGTCAGTTAATTCATTAACATCATCGTTTGCCATCCATTCTGTAATGTCCTCTGCACTGACATCGTTAAAGCCCGGTATATTTTTCAGCAACGAAAAAAGCTTATCGTTCTCATATTCCACTTCAGTTTCCCACACGGGTTTATGTCCACCTTTATGGTTCAAAAGAATGTTCCAAGTCCTTACAATTACTATGTTTCGAATTCTCTGCTATTGCATTTTGTATTCCCTTCTTGTGTCTTCTGTCATGAGTCAGCACTTTCCCACGGAAGTGAACCTTGCCACTTGCAACTGCTAGTAGTACTTTCAATTTTACTAGGCCGGATAGTACGGAAGGCCGGATAATCGGGAATTTACTGTATCTATGTAAGTGTCACGCACAGGACATTTTTCCTTTTCTCATAGAGTGGGCCTGAAACGGGCAATTTTCTTATAGTGTAGGTTTTAAAATGCGGAAATTTAAAAAATTCTTAAAAATGAGCAGATTACTTAGGTCTAGGGTAAAAAATATGGAGACTTTTAAAACTTTAAGAATCCTTCCATATAAATTGTGGGGCAGCTTTTCTACATATTATTGCCGTTTTGACAATGCTATTGTATCCTCAAATTAAAACACCTATGCTAAAATGAAAATTTACGGTATTTTGTTATTTTTAATGTATAGTTTATATTCTATCAACTTATAACCGAATTGATATAGATACTTATGTAAGCGTCCCGTACGGGACATTTGTAAATTTTCATGGAATGGCCCGAAATGATTTTAGACACTATAACTGCTGATTTGAGACCACTATGCGGTGGTATCGGTAGATATTGATTGGCTGAGAGTAATTTTGGAATTATGTGTATTGTTTATTTTCTGGAAATGTTTTACCAATAAAATGGAATATTTTGTCACTGAATTAGGGGCGCAATAAGGGAATGAATGTCCCAACAATCCAACTGAATACTTAAAATTCTGTAAACAGTAAAAAAAAAAAAAAAGAAAAAGAAAAACGTTATACACGAAACACAATTTATTAAATTTTTAAGACACTTTCCTGTCTTGAAATACGGCATATTTTTTTATACTTTCCCTGTGACTCCATACAGTGTTGCCAGTGGGCTACTTTTTTAAAATTCATATATCTTGATAGGCACCACTTTTCTGAAGTGGTAAAATTCCCCTTGTTTTCGCCTTAATTAATATGTCATTATATAGTGCGAATTTTACTATTTCAAAAAAGATGGGCCAATCAAGAAATCTGAATTTTAAAAAAGTAGCCCACTGGCAACACTGACTCCATATTACCATCAACATTTTTAAAGTACTATGAGAATTTTAATAGTTTTCATTTTTTCTAAACACATGTAATACGGCTCACTTGTTTTTTATCGGGTATGGTTTATAAATAACAACAGTAATACTAAATTGCCTTGTTTTGTCTACCATTATATCTGCAGAATAAACTTCTTTGTAAATTTCTGTAGAAATTTAATATGAAATTATTGTTTAGAAATAGCGGTAGACGCTATTAGTAGCTAGTAGTTGTAGACGTAGTAGTAGCTTCGCTATTACTATTAGTAGTCGTAGTAGTAGCTTCGCTAGACTTGCAATAGCTGACGAAAATGATAACCGTAAGAAATTCCTGGAGCCGTAAACACAGAGTAAATTCTTTATCAAGCGGGTATCTACCTTGTATCTTACACAAAAGTAGCGATATTCTACATCGAAATAAACACTTGTATTGTTACCAGAAAGCGTCTTTTATTTAGAAAATGCTTATTTGAATGTTTATGTGAAAAACTCGAAATATTAAACGCGTTTTAGTACAAACAGTAAACATTTCGGAACCTGATCCCTTTATAATTATGATCGAAAAAAATGATCTTATCATTTCTTGCCTAAGCCTCATTTAATGCTTACATGGTATAATTCTCAAACTCATTTCTTTGTTTAATTTTTTTTAAATATATAGAATATGAGTAAATTGTAAATAATAATAATAATTATTTGAGGACAAATAAACATAAAAGTTTTTAAGTACTCTGATTGCTACATAGTTGCCAATTTATACTATTTTTGTCACCACTATTTTAAATAACAAATTAAGCGCATCTAATTGAATAATTTAACTATTTAAAAAAATACTTCAGATCACCTAATCAAAGATTTTTCCATTAAATGACATGAAAATTACTATTCCTAAATATCATAAGTATTCACGTAATTCACATAAATATCATATCAAGCAAATATTTTTAGTGTTCGCAGCTATGTTGCGTAGAAAATAAAGTCTATATAAGAGTAATATGTACAGGGAGTGTATATTTTTACCAAAAGTTTTGCAGTGCTGCCTCAATCGTTTTGAGCCCTTCCGAAACTGGGATGAGATTTTTCCGACATTCCTCCTTCTGTTTCTCTTCTGTTACTTCTCATTCTATCACCATTCCTACATTATCGTTGTCAGTTAATTCATTAACATCATCGTTTGCCATCCATTCTGTAATGTCCTCTGCACTGACATCGTTAAAGCCCGGTATATTTTTCAGCAACGAAAAAAGCTTATCGTTCTCATATTCCACTTCAGTTTCCCACACGGGTTTATGTCCACCTTTATGGTTCAAAAGAATGTTCCAAGTCCTTACAATTACTATGTTTCGAATTCTCTGCTATTGCATTTTGTATTCCCTTCTTGTGTCTTCTGTCATGAGTCAGCACTTTCCCACGGAAGTGAACCTTGCCACTTGCAACTGCTAGTAGTACTTTCAATTTTACTAGGCCGGATAGTACGGAAGGCCGGATAATCGGGAATTTACTGTATCTATGTAAGTGTCACGCACAGGACATTTTTCCTTTTCTCATAGAGTGGGCCTGAAACGGGCAATTTTCTTATAGTCTAGGTTTTAAAATGCGGAAATTTAAAAAATTCTTAAAAATGAGCAGATTACTTAGGTCTAGGGTAAAAAATATGGAGACTTTTAAAACTTTAAGAATCCTTCCATATAAATTGTGGGGCAGCTTTTCTACATATTATTGCCGTTTTGACAATGCTATTGTATCCTCAAATTAAAACACCTATGCTAAAATGAAAATTTACGGTATTTTGTTATTTTTAATGTATAGTTTATATTCTATCAACTTATAACCGAATTGATATAGATACTTATGTAAGCGTCCCGTACGGGACATTTGTAAATTTTCATGGAATGGCCCGAAATGATTTTAGACACTATAACTGCTGATTTGAGACCACTATGCGGTGGTCTCGGTAGATATTGATTGGCTGAGAGTAATTTTGGAATTATGTGTATTGTTTATTTTCTGGAAATGTTTTACCAATAAAATGGAATATTTTGTCACTGAATTAGGGGCGCAATAAGGGAATGAATGTCCCAACAATCCAACTGAATACTTAAAATTCTGTAAACAGTAAAAAAAAAAAAAAAAAAAAAAAAAAAAGAAAAACGTTATACACGAAACACAATTTATTAAATTTTTAAGACACTTTCCTGTCTTGAAATACGGCATATTTTTTTATACTTTCCCTGTGACTCCATACAGTGTTGCCAGTGGGCTACTTTTTTAAAATTCATATATCTTGATAGGCACCACTTTTCTGAAGTGGTAAAATTCCCCTTGTTTTCGCCTTAATTAATATGTCATTATATAGTGCGAATTTTACTATTTCAAAAAAGATGGGCCAATCAAGAAATCTGAATTTTAAAAAAGTAGCCCACCGGCAACACTGACTCCATATTACCATCAACATTTTTAAAGTACTATGAGAATTTTAATAGTTTTCATTTTTTCTAAACACATGTAATACGGCTCACTTGTTTTTTATCGGGTATGGTTTATAAATGACAACAGTAATACTAAATTGCCTTGTTTTGTCTACCATTATATCTGCAGAATAAACTTCTTTGTAAATTTCTGTAGAAATTTAATATGAAATTATTGTTTAGAAATAGCGGTAGACGCTATTAGTAGCTAGTAGTTGTAGACGTAGTAGTAGCTTCGCTATTACTATTAGTAGTCGTAGTAGTAGCTTCGCTAGACTTGCAATAGCTGACGAAAATGATAACCGTAAGAAATTCCTGGAGCCGTAAACACAGAGTAATTTCTTTATCAAGCGGGTATCTACCTTGTATCTTACACAAAAGTAGCGATATTCTACATCGAAATAAACACTTGTATTGTTACCAGAAAGCGTCTTTTATTTAGAAAATGCTTATTTGAATGTTTATGTGAAAAACTCGAAATATTAAACGCGTTTTAGTACAAACAGTAAACATTTCGGAACCTGATCCCTTTATAATTATGATCGAAAAAAATGATCTTATCATTTCTTGCCTAAGCCTCATTTAATGCTTACATGGTATAATTCTCAAACTCATTTCTTTGTTTAATTTTTTTTAAATATATAGAATATGAGTAAATTGTAAATAATAATAATAATTATTTGAGGACAAATAAACATAAAAGTTTTTAAGTACTCTGATTGCTACATACTTGCCAATTTATACTATTTTTGTCACCACTATTTTAAATAACAAATTAAGCGCATCTAATTGAATAATTTTACTATTTAAAAAAATACTTCAGATCACCTAATCAAAGATTTTTCCATTAAATGACATGAAAATTACTATTCCTAAATATCATAAGTATTCACGTAATTCACATAAATATCATATCAAGCAAATATTTTTAGTGTTCGCAGCTATGTTGCGTAGAAAATAAAGTCTATATAAGAGTAATATGTACAGGGAGTGTATATTTTTACCAAAAGTTTTGCAGTGCTGCCTCAATCGTTTTGAGCCCTTCCGAAACTGGGATGAGATTTTTCCTACATTCCTCCTTCTGTTTCTCTTCTGTTACTTCTCATTCTATCACCATTCCTACATTATCGTTGTCAGTTAATTCATTAACATCATCGTTTGCCATCCATTCTGTAATGTCCTCTGCACTGACATCGTTAAAGCCCGGTATATTTTTCAGCAACGAAAAAAGCTTATCGTTCTCATATTCCACTTCAGTTTCCCACACGGGTTTATGTCCACCTTTATGGTTCAAAAGAATGTTCCAAGTCCTTACAATTACTATGTTTCGAATTCTCTGCTATTGCATTTTGTATTCCCTTCTTGTGTCTTCTGTCATGAGTCAGCACTTTCCCACGGAAGTGAACCTTGCCACTTGCAACTGCTAGTAGTACTTTCAATTTTACTAGGCCGGATAGTACGGAAGGCCGGATAATCGGGAATTTACTGTATCTATGTAAGTGTCACGCACAGGACATTTTTCCTTTTCTCATAGAGTGGGCCTGAAACGGGCAATTTTCTTATAGTCTAGGTTTTAAAATGCGGAAATTTAAAAAATTCTTAAAAATGAGCAGATTACTTAGGTCTAGGGTAAAAAATATGGAGACTTTTAAAACTTTAAGAATCCTTCCATATAAATTGTGGGGCAGCTTTTCTACATATTATTGCCGTTTTGACAATGCTATTGTATCCTCAAATTAAAACACCTATGCTAAAATGAAAATTTACGGTATTTTGTTATTTTTAATGTATAGTTTATATTCTATCAACTTATAACCGAATTGATATAGATACTTATGTAAGCGTCCCGTACGGGACATTTGTAAATTTTCATGGAATGGCCCGAAATGATTTTAGACACTATAACTGCTGATTTGAGACCACTATGCGATGGTCTCGGTAGATATTGATTGGCTGAGAGTAATTTTGGAATTATGTGTATTGTTTATTTTCTGGAAATGTTTTACCAATAAAATGGAATATTTTGTCACTGAATTAGGGGCGCAATAAGGGAATGAATGTCCCAACAATCCAACTGAATACTTAAAATTCTGTAAACAGTAAAAAAAAAAAAAAAAAAAAAAAAGAAAAACGTTATACACGAAACACAATTTATTAAATTTTTAAGACACTTTCCTGTCTTGAAATACGGCATATTTTTTTATACTTTCCCTGTGACTCCATACAGTGTTGCCAGTGGGCTACTTTTTTAAAATTCATATATCTTGATAGGCACCACTTTTCTGAAGTGGTAAAATTCCCCTTGTTTTCGCCTTAATTAATATGTCATTATATAGTGCGAATTTTACTATTTCAAAAAAGATGGGCCAATCAAGAAATCTGAATTTTAAAAAAGTAGCCCACTGGCAACACTGACTCCATATTACCATCAACATTTTTAAAGTACTATGAGAATTTTAATAGTTTTCATTTTTTCTAAACACATGTAATACGGATCACTTGTTTTTTATCGGGTATGGTTTATAAATGACAACAGTAATACTAAATTGCCTTGTTTTGTCTACCATTATATCTGCAGAAAAAACTTATTTGTAAATTTCTGTAGAAATTTAATATGAAATTATTGTTTAGAAATAGCGGTAGACGCTATTAGTAGCTAGTAATTGTAGACGTAGTAGTAGCTTCGCTATTACTATTAGTAGTCGTAGTAGTAGCTTCGCTAGACTTGCAATAGCTGACGAAAATGATAACCGTAAGAAATTCCTGGAGCCGTAAACACAGAGTAAATTCTTTATCAAGCGGGTATCTACCTTGTATCTTACACAAAAGTAGCGATATTCTACATCGAAATAAACACTTGTATTGTTACCAGAAAGCGTCTTTTATTTAGAAAATGCTTATTTGAATGTTTATGTGAAAAACTCGAAATATTAAACGCGTTTTAGTACAAACAGTAAACATTTCGGAACCTGATCCCTTTATAATTATGATCGAAAAAAATGATCTTATCATTTCTTGCCTAAGCCTCATTTAATGCTTACATGGTATAATTCTCAAACTCATTTCTTTGTTTAATTTTTTTTAAATATATAGAATATGAGTAAATTGTAAATAATAATAATAGTTATTTGAGGACAAATAAACATAAAAGTTTTTAAGTACCCTGATTGCTACATAGTTGCCAATTTATACTATTTTTGTCACCACTATTTTAAATAACAAATTAAGCGCATCTAATTGAAGAATTTTACTATTTAAAAAAAATACTTCAGATCACCTAATCAAAGATTTTTCCATTAAATGACATGAAAATTACTATTCCTAAATATCATAAGTATTCACGTAATTCACATAAATATCATATCAAGCAAATATTTTTAGTGTTCGCAGCTATGTTGCGTAGAAAATAAAGTGTATATAAGAGTAATATGTACAGGGAGTGTATATTTTTACCAAAAGTTTTGCAGTGCTGCCTCAATCGTTTTGAGCCCTTCCGAAACTGGGATGAGATTTTTCCTACATTCCTCCTTCTGTTTCTCTTCTGTTACTTCTCATTCTATCACCATTCCTACATTATCGTTGTCAGTTAATTCATTAACATCATCGTTTGCCATCCATTCTGTAATGTCCTCTGCACTGACATCGTTAAAGCCCGGTATATTTTTCAGCAACGAAAAAAGCTTATCGTTCTCATATTCCACTTCAGTTTCCCACACGGGTTTATGTCCACCTTTATGGTTCAAAAGAATGTTCCAAGTCCTTACAATTACTATGTTTCGAATTCTCTGCTATTGCATTTTGTATTCCCTTCTTGTGTCTTCTGTCATGAGTCAGCACTTTCCCACGGAAGTGAACCTTGCCACTTGCAACTGCTAGTAGTACTTTCAATTTTACTAGGCCGGATAGTACGGAAGGCCGGATAATCGGGAATTTACTGTATCTATGTAAGTGTCACGCACAGGACATTTTTCCTTTTCTCATAGAGTGGGCCTGAAACGGGCAATTTTCTTATAGTCTAGGTTTTAAAATGCGGAAATTTAAAAAATTCTTAAAAATGAGCAGATTACTTAGGTCTAGGGTAAAAAATATGGAGACTTTTAAAACTTTAAGAATCCTTCCATATAAATTGTGGGGCAGCTTTTCTACATATTATTGCCGTTTTGACAATGCTATTGTATCCTCAAATTAAAACACCTATGCTAAAATGAAAATTTACGGTATTTTGTTATTTTTAATGTATAGTTTATATTCTATCAACTTATAACCGAATTGATATAGATACTTATGTAAGCGTCCCGTACGGGACATTTGTAAATTTTCATGGAATGGCCCGAAATGATTTTAGACACTATAACTGCTGATTTGAGACCACTATGCGGTGGTCTCGGTAGATATTGATTGGCTGAGAGTAATTTTGGAATTATGTGTATTGTTTATTTTCCGGAAATGTTTTACCAATAAAATGGAATATTTTGTCACTGAATTAGGGGCGCAATAAGGGAATGAATGTCCCAACAATCCAACTGAATACTTAAAATTCTGTAAACAGTAAAAAAAATCAAAAAAAAAAAAGAAAAACGTTATACACGAAACACAATTTATTAAATTTTTAAGACACTTTCCTGTCTTGAAATACGGCATATTTTTTTATACTTTCCCTGTGACTCCATACAGTGTTGCCAGTGGGCTACTTTTTTAAAATTCATATATCTTGATAGGCACCACTTTTCTGAAGTGGTAAAATTCCCCTTGTTTTCGCCTTAATTAATATGTCATTATATAGTGCGAATTTTACTATTTCAAAAAAGATGGACCAATCAAGAAATCTGAATTTTAAAAAAGTAGCCCACTGGCAACACTGACTCCATATTACCATCAACATTTTTAAAGTACTATGAGAATTTTAATAGTTTTCATTTTTTCTAAACACATGTAATACGGCTCACTTGTTTTTTATCGGGTATGGTTTATAAATGACAACAGTAATACTAAATTGCCTTGTTTTGTCTACCATTATATCTGCAGAATAAACTTCTTTGTAAATTTCTGTAGAAATTTAATATGAAATTATTGTTTAGAAATAGCGGTAGACGCTATTAGTAGCTAGTAGTTGTAGACGTAGTAGTAGCTTCGCTATTACTATTAGTAGTCGTAGTAGTAGCTTCGCTAGACTTGCAATAGCTGACGAAAATGATAACCGTAAGAAATTCCTGGAGCCGTAAACACAGAGTAAATTCTTTATCAAGCGGGTATCTACCTTGTATCTTACACAAAAGTAGCGATATTCTACATCGAAATAAACACTTGTATTGTTACCAGAAAGCGTCTTTTATTTAGAAAATGCTTATTTGAATGTTTATGTGAAAAACTCTAAATATTTAACGCGTTTTAGTACAAACAGTAAACATTTCGGAACCTGATCCCTTTATAATTATGATCGAAAAAAATGATCTTATCATTTCTTGCCTAAGCCTCATTTAATAATTACATGGTATAATTCTCAAACTCATTTCTTTGTTTAATTTTTTTTAAATATATAGAATATGAGTAAATTGTAAATAATAATAATAATTATTTGAGGACAAATAAACATAAAAGTTTTTAAGTACTCTGATTGCTACATAGTTGCCAATTTATACTATTTTTGTCACCACTATTTTAAATAACAAATTAAGCGCATCTAATTGAAGAATTTTACTATTTAAAAAAATACTTCAGATCACCTAGTCAAAGATTTTTCCATTAAATGACATGAAAATTTCTATTCCTAAATATCATAAGTATTCACGTAATTCACATAAATATCATATCAAGCAAATATTTTTAGTGTTCGCAGCTATGTTCCGTAGAAAATAAAGTCTATATAAGAGTAATATGTACAGGGAGTGTATATTTTTACCAAAAGTTTTGCAGTGCTGCCTCAATCGTTTTGAGCCCTTCCGAAACTGGGATGAGATTTTTCCTACATTCCTCCTTCTGTTTCTCTTCTGTTACTTCTCATTCTATCACCATTGCTACATTATCGTTGTCAGTTAATTCATTAACATCATCGTTTGCCATCCATTCTGTAATGTCCTCTGCACTGACATCGTTAAAGCCCGGTATATTTTGAAGCAACGAAAAAAGCTTATCGTTCTCATATTCCACTTCAGTTTCCCACACGGGTTTATGTCCACCTTTATGGTTAAAAAGAATGTTCCAAGTCCTTACAATTACTATGTTTCGAATTCTCTGCTATTGCATTTTGTATTCCCTTCTTGTGTCTTCTGTCATGAGTCAGCACTTTCCCACGGAAGTGAACCTTGCCACTTGCAACTGCTAGTAGTACTTTCAATTTTACTAGGCCGGATAGTACGGAAGGCCGGATAATCGGGAATTTACTGTATCTATGTAAGTGTCACGCACAGGACATTTTTCCTTTTCTCATAGAGTGGGCCTGAAACGGGCAATTTTCTTATAGTCTAGGTTTTAAAATGCGGAAATTTAAAAAATTCTTAAAAATGAGCAGATTACTTAGGTCTAGGGTAAAAAATATGGAGACTTTTAAAACTTTAAGAATCCTTCCATATAAATTGTGGGGCAGCTTTTCTACATATTATTGCCGTTTTGACAATGCTATTGTATCCTCAAATTAAAACACCTATGCTAAAATGAAAATTTACGGTATTTTGTTATTTTTAATGTATAGTTTATATTCTATCAACTTATAACCGAATTGATATAGATACTTATGTAAGCGTCCCGTACGGGACATTTGTAAATTTTCATGGAATGGCCCGAAATGATTTTAGACACTATAACTGCTGATTTGAGACCACTATGCGGTGGTCTCGGTAGATATTGATTGGCTGAGAGTAATTTTGGAATTATGTGTATTGTTTATTTTCTGGAAATGTTTTACCAATAAAATGGAATATTTTGTCACTGAATTAGGGGCGCAATAAGGGAATGAATGTCCCAACAATCCAACTGAATACTTAAAATTCTGTAAACAGTAAAAAAAAAAAAAAAAAAAAAAAAGAAAAACGTTATACACGAAACACAATTTATTAAATTTTTAAGACACTTTCCTGTCTTGAAATACGGCATATTTTTTTATACTTTCCATGTGACTCCATACAGTGTTGCCAGTGGGCTACTTTTTTAAAATTCATATATCTTGATAGGCACCACTTTTCTGAAGTGGTAAAATTCCCCTTGTTTTCGCCTTAATTAATATGTCATTATATAGTGCGAATTTTACTATTTCAAAAAAGATGGGCCAATCAAGAAATCTGAATTTTAAAAAAGTAGCCCACTGGCAACACTGACTCCATATTACCATCAACATTTTTAAAGTACTATGAGAATTTTAATAGTTTTCATTTTTTCTAAACACATGTAATACGGCTCACTTGTTTTTTATCGGGTATGGTTTATAAATGACAACGGTAATACTAAATTGCCTTGTTTTGTCTACCATTATATCTGCAGAATAAACTTCTTTGTAAATTTCTGTAGAAATTTAATATGAAATTATTGTTTAGAAATAGCGGTAGACGCTATTAGTAGCTAGTAGTTGTAGACGTAGTAGTAGCTTCGCTATTACTATTAGTAGTCGTAGTAGTAGCTTCGCTAGACTTGCAATAGCTGACGAAAATGATAACCGTAAGAAATTCCTGGAGCCGTAAACACAGAGTAAATTCTTTATCAAGCGGGTATCTGCCTTGTATCTTAC
This sequence comes from Maratus speciosus, assembly GCA_963932465.1. Classification (NCBI taxonomy): domain Eukaryota; kingdom Metazoa; phylum Arthropoda; class Arachnida; order Araneae; family Salticidae; genus Maratus; species Maratus speciosus. The sequence goes on from OZ010797.1 coordinate 175,407,509, forward strand.
ACAAAAGTAGCGATATTCTACATCGAAATAAACACTTGTATTGTTACCAGAAAGCGTCTTTTATTTAGAAAATGCTTATTTGAATGTTTATGTGAAAAACTCGAAATATTAAACGCGTTTTAGTACAAACAGTAAACATTTCGGAACCTGATCCCTTTATAATTATGATCGAAAAAAATGATCTTATCATTTCTTGCCTAAGCCTCATTTAATGCTTACATGGTATAATTCTCAAACTCATTTCTTTGTTTAATTTTTTTTAAATATATAGAATATGAGTAAATTGTAAATAATAATAATAGTTATTTGAGGACAAATAAACATAAAAGTTTTTAAGTACTCTGATTGCTACATAGTTGCCAATTTATACTATTTTTGTCACCACTATTTTAAATAACAAATTAAGCGCATCTAATTGAAGAATTTTACTATTTAAAAAAAATACTTCAGATCACCTAATCAAAGATTTTTCCATTAAATGACATGAAAATTACTATTCCTAAATATCATAAGTATTCACGTAATTCACATAAATATCATATCAAGCAAATATTTTTAGTGTTCGCAGCTATGTTGCGTAGAAAATAAAGTCTATATAAGAGTAATATGTACAGGGAGTGTATATTTTTACCAAAAGTTTTGCAGTGCTGCCTCAATCGTTTTGAGCCCTTCCGAAACTGGGATGAGATTTTTCCTACATTCCTCCTTCTGTTTCTCTTCTGTTACTTCTCATTCTATCACCATTCCTACATTATCGTTGTCAGTTAATTCATTAACATCATCGTTTGCCATCCATTCTGTAATGTCCTCTGCACTGACATCGTTAAAGCCCGGTATATTTTTCAGCAACGAAAAAAGCTTATCGTTCTCATATTCCACTTCAGTTTCCCACACGGGTTTATGTCCACCTTTATGGTTCAAAAGAATGTTCCAAGTCCTTACAATTACTATGTTTCGAATTCTCTGCTATTGCATTTTGTATTCCCTTCTTGTGTCTTCTGTCATGAGTCAGCACTTTCCCACGGAAGTGAACCTTGCCACTTGCAACTGCTAGTAGTACTTTCAATTTTACTAGGCCGGATAGTACGGAAGGCCGGATAATCGGGAATTTACTGTATCTATGTAAGTGTCACGCACAGGACATTTTTCCTTTTCTCATAGAGTGGGCCTGAAACGGGCAATTTTCTTATAGTCTAGGTTTTAAAATGCGGAAATTTAAAAAATTCTTAAAAATGAGCAGATTACTTAGGTCTAGGGTAAAAAATATGGAGACTTTTAAAACTTTAAGAATCCTTCCATATAAATTGTGGGGCAGCTTTTCTACATATTATTGCCCTTTTGACAATGCTATTGTATCCTCAAATTAAAACACCTATGCTAAAATGAAAATTTACGGTATTTTGTTATTTTTAATGTATAGTTTATATTCTATCAACTTATAACCGAATTGATATAGATACTTATGTAAGCGTCCCGTACGGAACATTTGTAAATTTTCATGGAATGGCCTGAAATGATTTTAGACACTATAACTGCTGATTTGAGACCACTATGCGGTGGTCTCGGCAGATATTGATTGGCTGAGAGTAATTTTGGAATTATGTGTATTGTTTATTTTCTGGAAATGTTTTACCAATAAAATGGAATATTTTGTCACTGAATTAGGGGCGCAATAAGGGAATGAATGTCCCAACAATCCAACTGAATACTTAAAATTCTGTAAACAGTAAAAAAAATCAAAAAAAAAAAGAAAAACGTTATACACGAAACACAATTTATTAAATTTTTAAGACACTTTCCTGTCTTGAAATACGGCATATTTTTTTATACTTTCCCTGTGACTCCATACAGTGTTGCCAGTGGGCTACTTTTTTAAAATTCATATATCTTGCTAGGCACCACTTTTCTGAAGTGGTAAAATTCCCCTTGTTTTCGCCTTAATTAATATGTCATTATATAGTGCGAATTTTACTATTTCAAAAAAGATGGGCCAATCAAGAAATCTGAATTTTAAAAAAGTAGCCCACTGGCAACACTGACTCCATATTACCATCAACATTTTAAAAGTACTATGAGAATTTTAATAGTTTTCATTTTTTCTAAACACATGTAATACGGCTCACTTGTTTTTTATCGGGTATGGTTTATAAATGACAACAGTAATACTAAATTGCCTTGTTTTGTCTACCATTATATCTGCAGAATAAACTTCTTTGTAAATTTCTGTAGAAATTTAATATGAAATTATTGTTTAGAAATAGCGGTAGACGCTATTAGTAGCTAGTAGTTGTAGACGTAGTAGTAGCTTCGCTATTACTATTAGTAGTCGTAGTAGTAGCTTCGCTAGACTTGCAATAGCTGACGAAAATGATAACCGTAAGAAATTCCTGGAGCCGTAAACATAGAGTAAATTCTTTATCAAGCGGGTATCTGCCTTGTATCTTACACAAAAGTAGCGATATTCTACATCGAAATAAACACTTGTATTGTTACCAGAAAGCGTCTTTTATTTAGAAAATGCTTATTTGAATGTTTATGTGAAAAACTCGAAATATTAAACGCGTTTTAGTACAAACAGTAAACATTTCGGAACCTGATCCCTTTATAATTATGATCGAAAAAAATGATCTTATCATTTCTTGCCTAAGCCTCATTTAATGCTTACATGGTATAATTCTCAAACTCATTTCTTTGTTTAATTTTTTTTAAATATATAGAATATGAGTAAATTGTAAATAATAATAATAGTTATTTGAGGACAAATAAACATAAAAGTTTTTAAGTACTCTGATTGCTACATAGTTGCCAATTTATACTATTTTTGTCACCACTATTTTAAATAACAAATTAAGCGCATCTAATTGAAGAATTTTACTATTTAAAAAAAATACTTCAGATCACCTAATCAAAGATTTTTCCATTAAATGACATGAAAATTACTATTCCTAAATATCATAAGTATTCACGTAATTCACATAAATATCATATCAAGCAAATATTTTTAGTGTTCGCAGCTATGTTGCGTAGAAAATAAAGTCTATATAAGAGTAATATGTACAGGGAGTGTATATTTTTACCAAAAGTTTTGCAGTGCTGCCTCAATCGTTTTGAGCCCTTCCGAAACTGGGATGAGATTTTTCCTACATTCCTCCTTCTGTTTCTCTTCTGTTACTTCTCATTCTATCACCATTCCTACATTATCGTTGTCAGTTAATTCATTAACATCATCGTTTGCCATCCATTCTGTAATGTCCTCTGCACTGACATCGTTAAAGCCCGGTATATTTTTCAGCAACGAAAAAAGCTTATCGTTCTCATATTCCACTTCAGTTTCCCACACGGGTTTATGTCCACCTTTATGGTTCAAAAGAATGTTCCAAGTCCTTACAATTACTATGTTTCGAATTCTCTGCTATTGCATTTTGTATTCCCTTCTTGTGTCTTCTGTCATGAGTCAGCACTTTCCCACGGAAGTGAACCTTGCCACTTGCAACTGCTAGTAGTACTTTCAATTTTACTAGGCCGGATAGTACGGAAGGCCGGATAATCGGGAATTTACTGTATCTATGTAAGTGTCACGCACAGGACATTTTTCCTTTTCTCATAGAGTGGGCCTGAAACGGGCAATTTTCTTATAGTCTAGGTTTTAAAATGCGGAAATTTAAAAAATTCTTAAAAATGAGCAGATTACTTAGGTCTAGGGTAAAAAATATGGAGACTTTTAAAACTTTAAGAATCCTTCCATATAAATTGTGGGGCAGCTTTTCTACATATTATTGCCCTTTTGACAATGCTATTGTATCCTCAAATTAAAACACCTATGCTAAAATGAAAATTTACGGTATTTTGTTATTTTTAATGTATAGTTTATATTCTATCAACTTATAACCGAATTGATATAGATACTTATGTAAGCGTCCCGTACGGAACATTTGTAAATTTTCATGGAATGGCCTGAAATGATTTTAGACACTATAACTGCTGATTTGAGACCACTATGCGGTGGTCTCGGCAGATATTGATTGGCTGAGAGTAATTTTGGAATTATGTGTATTGTTTATTTTCTGGAAATGTTTTACCAATAAAATGGAATATTTTGTCACTGAATTAGGGGCGCAATAAGGGAATGAATGTCCCAACAATCCAACTGAATACTTAAAATTCTGTAAACAGTAAAAAAAATCAAAAAAAAAAAGAAAAACGTTATACACGAAACACAATTTATTAAATTTTTAAGACACTTTCCTGTCTTGAAATACGGCATATTTTTTTATACTTTCCCTGTGACTCCATACAGTGTTGCCAGTGGGCTACTTTTTTAAAATTCATATATCTTGCTAGGCACCACTTTTCTGAAGTGGTAAAATTCCCCTTGTTTTCGCCTTAATTAATATGTCATTATATAGTGCGAATTTTACTATTTCAAAAAAGATGGGCCAATCAAGAAATCTGAATTTTAAAAAAGTAGCCCACTGGCAACACTGACTCCATATTACCATCAACATTTTAAAAGTACTATGAGAATTTTAATAGTTTTCATTTTTTCTAAACACATGTAATACGGCTCACTTGTTTTTTATCGGGTATGGTTTATAAATGACAACAGTAATACTAAATTGCCTTGTTTTGTCTACCATTATATCTGCAGAATAAACTTCTTTGTAAATTTCTGTAGAAATTTAATATGAAATTATTGTTTAGAAATAGCGGTAGACGCTATTAGTAGCTAGTAGTTGTAGACGTAGTAGTAGCTTCGCTATTACTATTAGTAGTCGTAGTAGTAGCTTCGCTAGACTTGCAATAGCTGACGAAAATGATAACCGTAAGAAATTCCTGGAGCCGTAAACACAGAGTAAATTCTTTATCAAGCGGGTATCTACCTTGTATCTTACACAAAAGTAGCGATATTCTACATCGAAATAAACACTTGTATTGTTACCAGAAAGCGTCTTTTATTTAGAAAATGCTTATTTGAATGTTTATGTGAAAAACTCGAAATATTAAACGCGTTTTAGTACAAACAGTAAACATTTCGGAACCTGATCCCTTTATAATTATGATCGAAAAAAATGATCTTATCATTTCTTGCCTAAGCCTCATTTAATGCTTACATGGTATAATTCTCAAACTCATTTCTTTGTTTAATTTTTTTTAAATATATAGAATATGAGTAAATTGTAAATAATAATAATAGTTATTTGAGGACAAATAAACATAAAAGTTTTTAAGTACTCTGATTGCTACATAGTTGCCAATTTATACTATTTTTGTCACCACTATTTTAAATAACAAATTAAGCGCATCTAATTGAAGAATTTTACTATTTAAAAAAAATACTTCAGATCACCTAATCAAAGATTTTTCCATTAAATGACATGAAAATTACTATTCCTAAATATCATAAGTATTCACGTAATTCACATAAATATCATATCAAGCAAATATTTTTAGTGTTCGCAGCTATGTTGCGTAGAAAATAAAGTCTATATAAGAGTAATATGTACAGGGAGTGTATATTTTTACCAAAAGTTTTGCAGTGCTGCCTCAATCGTTTTGAGCCCTTCCGAAACTGGGATGAGATTTTTCCTACATTCCTCCTTCTGTTTCTCTTCTGTTACTTCTCATTCTATCACCATTCCTACATTATCGTTGTCAGTTAATTCATTAACATCATCGTTTGCCATCCATTCTGTAATGTCCTCTGCACTGACATCGTTAAAGCCCGGTATATTTTTCAGCAACGAAAAAAGCTTATCGTTCTCATATTCCACTTCAGTTTCCCACACGGGTTTATGTCCACCTTTATGGTTCAAAAGAATGTTCCAAGTCCTTACAATTACTATGTTTCGAATTCTCTGCTATTGCATTTTGTATTCCCTTCTTGTGTCTTCTGTCATGAGTCAGCACTTTCCCACGGAAGTGAACCTTGCCACTTGCAACTGCTAGTAGTACTTTCAATTTTACTAGGCCGGATAGTACGGAAGGCCGGATAATCGGGAATTTACTGTATCTATGTAAGTGTCACGCACAGGACATTTTTCCTTTTCTCATAGAGTGGGCCTGAAACGGGCAATTTTCTTATAGTCTAGGTTTTAAAATGCGGAAATTTAAAAAATTCTTAAAAATGAGCAGATTACTTAGGTCTAGGGTAAAAAATATGGAGACTTTTAAAACTTTAAGAATCCTTCCATATAAATTGTGGGGCAGCTTTTCTACATATTATTGCCGTTTTGACAATGCTATTGTATCCTCAAATTAAAACACCTATGCTAAAATGAAAATTTACGGTATTTTGTTATTTTTAATGTATAGTTTATATTCTATCAACTTATAACCGAATTGATATAGATACTTATGTAAGCGTCCCGTACGGGACATTTGTAAATTTTCATGGAATGGCCCGAAATGATTTTAGACACTATAACTGCTGATTTGAGACCACTATGCGGTGGTCTCGGTAGATATTGATTGGCTGAGAGTAATTTTGGAATTATGTGCATTGTTTATTTTCTGGAAATGTTTTACCAATAAAATGGAATATTTTGTCACTGAATTAGGGGCGCAATAAGGGAATGAATGTCCCAACAATCCAACTGAGGAACTTAAAATTCTGTAAACAGTAAAAAAAATCAAAAAAAAAAAGAAAAACGTTATACACGAAACACAATTTATTAAATTTTTAAGACACTTTCCTGTCTTGAAATACGGCATATTTTTTTATACTTTCCCTGTGACTCCATACAGTGTTGCCAGTGGGCTACTTTTTTAAAATTCATATATCTTGATAGGCACCACTTTTCTGAAGTGGTAAAATTCCCCTTGTTTTCGCCTTAATTAATATGTCATTATATAGTGCGAATTTTACTATTTCAAAAAAGATGGGCCAATCAAGAAATCTGAATTTTAAAAAAGTAGCCCACTGGCAACACTGACTCCATATTACCATCAACATTTTTAAAATACTATGAGAATTTTAATAGTTTTCATTTTTTCTAAACACATGTAATACGGCTCACTTGTTTTTTATCGGGTATGGTTTATAAATGACAACAGTAATACTAAATTGCCTTGTTTTGTCTACCATTATATCTGCAGAATAAACTTCTTTGTAAATTTCTGTAGAAATTTAATATGAAATTATTGTTTAGAAATAGCGGTAGACGCTATTAGTAGCTAGTAGTTGTAGACGTAGTAGTAGCTTCGCTATTACTATTAGTAGTCGTAGTAGTAGCTTCGCTAGACTTGCAATAGCTGACGAAAATGATAACCGTAAGAAATTCCTGGAGCCGTAAACACAGAGTAAATTCTTTATCAAGCGGGTATCTACCTTGTATCTTACACAAAAGTAGCGATATTCTACATCGAAATAAACACTTGTATTGTTACCAGAAAGCGTCTTTTATTTAGAAAATGCTTATTTGAATGTTTATGTGAAAAACTCGAAATATTAAACGCGTTTTAGTACAAACAGTAAACATTTCGGAACCTGATCCCTTTATAATTATGATCGAAAAAAATGATCTTATCATTTCTTGCCTAAGCCTCATTTAATGCTTACATGGTATAATTCTCAAACTCATTTCTTTGTTTAATTTTTTTTAAATATATAGAATATGAGTAAATTGTAAATAATAATAATAGTTATTTGAGGACAAATAAACATAAAAGTTTTTAAGTACCCTGATTGCTACATAGTTGCCAATTTATACTATTTTTATCACCACTATTTTAAATAACAAATTAAGCGCATCTAATTGAAGAATTTTACTATTTAAAAAAAATACTTCAGATCACCTAATCAAAGATTTTTCCATTAAATGACATGAAAATTACTATTCCTAAATATCATAAGTATTCACGTAATTCACATAAATATCATATCAAGCAAATATTTTTAGTGTTCGCAGCTATGTTGCGTAGAAAATAAAGTGTATATAAGAGTAATATGTACAGGGAGTGTATATTTTTACCAAAAGTTTTGCAGTGCTGCCTCAATCGTTTTGAGCCCTTCCGAAACTGGGATGAGATTTTTCCTACATTCCTCCTTCTGTTTCTCTTCTGTTACTTCTCATTCTATCACCATTCCTACATTATCGTTGTCAGTTAATTCATTAACATCATCGTTTGCCATCCATTCTGTAATGTCCTCTGCACTGACATCGTTAAAGCCCGGTATATTTTTCAGCAACGAAAAAAGCTTATCGTTCTCATATTCCACTTCAGTTTCCCACACGGGTTTATGTCCACCTTTATGGTTCAAAAGAATGTTCCAAGTCCTTACAATTACTATGTTTCGAATTCTCTGCTATTGCATTTTGTATTCCCTTCTTGTGTCTTCTGTCATGAGTCAGCACTTTCCCACGGAAGTGAACCTTGCCACTTGCAACTGCTAGTAGTACTTTCAATTTTACTAGGCCGGATAGTACGGAAGGCCGGATAATCGGGAATTTACTGTATCTATGTAAGTGTCACGCACAGGACATTTTTCCTTTTCTCATAGAGTGGGCCTGAAACGGGCAATTTTCTTATAGTCTAGGTTTTAAAATGCGGAAATTTAAAAAATTCTTAAAAATGAGCAGATTACTTAGGTCTAGGGTAAAAAATATGGAGACTTTTAAAACTTTAAGAATCCTTCCATATAAATTGTGGGGCAGCTTTTCTACATATTATTGCCCTTTTGACAATGCTATTGTATCCTCAAATTAAAACACCTATGCTAAAATGAAAATTTACGGTATTTTGTTATTTTTAATGTATAGTTTATATTCTATCAACTTATAACCGAATTGATATAGATACTTATGTAAGCGTCCCGTACGGAACATTTGTAAATTTTCATGGAATGGCCTGAAATGATTTTAGACACTATAACTTCTGATTTGAGACCACTATGCGGTGGTCTCGGCAGATATTGATTGGCTGAGAGTAATTTTGGAATTATGTGTATTGTTTATTTTCTGGAAATGTTTTACCAATAAAATGGAATATTTTGTCACTGAATTAGGGGCGCAATAAGGGAATGAATGTCCCAACAATCCAACTGAATACTTAAAATTCTGTAAACAGTAAAAAAAATCAAAAAAAAAAAGAAAAACGTTATACACGAAACACAATTTATTAAATTTTTAAGACACTTTCCTGTCTTGAAATACGGCATATTTTTTTATACTTTCCCTGTGACTCCATACAGTGTTGCCAGTGGGCTACTTTTTTAAAATTCATATATCTTGCTAGGCACCACTTTTCTGAAGTGGTAAAATTCCCCTTGTTTTCGCCTTAATTAATATGTCATTATATAGTGCGAATTTTACTATTTCAAAAAAGATGGGCCAATCAAGAAATCTGAATTTTAAAAAAGTAGCCCACTGGCAACACTGACTCCATATTACCATCAACATTTTAAAAGTACTATGAGAATTTTAATAGTTTTCATTTTTTCTAAACACATGTAATACGGCTCACTTGTTTTTTATCGGGTATGGTTTATAAATGACAACAGTAATACTAAATTGCCTTGTTTTGTCTACCATTATATCTGCAGAATAAACTTCTTTGTAAATTTCTGTAGAAATTTAATATGAAATTATTGTTTAGAAATAGCGGTAGACGCTATTAGTAGCTAGTAGTTGTAGACGTAGTAGTAGCTTCGCTATTACTATTAGTAGTCGTAGTAGTAGCTTCGCTAGACTTGCAATAGCTGACGAAAATGATAACCGTAAGAAATTCCTGGAGCCGTAAACACAGAGTAAATTCTTTATCAAGCGGGTATCTACCTTGTATCTTACACAAAAGTAGCGATATTCTACATCGAAATAAACACTTGTATTGTTACCAGAAAGCGTCTTTTATTTAGAAAATGCTTATTTGAATGTTTATGTGAAAAACTCGAAATATTAAACGCGTTTTAGTACAAACAGTAAACATTTCGGAACCTGATCCCTTTATAATTATGATCGAAAAAAATGATCTTATCATTTCTTGCCTAAGCCCCATTTAATGCTTACATGGTATAATTCTCAAACTCATTTCTTTGTTTAATTTTTTTTAAATATATAGAATATGAGTAAATTGTAAATAATAATAATAGTTATTTGAGGACAAATAAACATAAAAGTTTTTAAGTACTCTGATTGCTACATAGTTGCCAATTTATACTATTTTTGTCACCACTATTTTAAATAACAAATTAAGCGCATCTAATTGAAGAATTTTACTATTTAAAAAAAATACTTCAGATCACCTAATCAAAGATTTTTCCATTAAATGACATGAAAATTACTATTCCTAAATATCATAAGTATTCACGTAATTCACATAAATATCATATCAAGCAAATATTTTTAGTGTTCGCAGCTATGTTGCGTAGAAAATAAAGTCTATATAAGAGTAATATGTACAGGGAGTGTATATTTTTACCAAAAGTTTTGCAGTGCTGCCTCAATCGTTTTGAGCCCTTCCGAAACTGGGATGAGATTTTTCCTACATTCCTCCTTCTGTTTCTCTTCTGTTACTTCTCATTCTATCACCATTCCTACATTATCGTTGTCAGTTAATTCATTAACATCATCGTTTGCCATCCATTCTGTAATGTCCTCTGCACTGACATCGTTAAAGCCCGGTATATTTTTCAGCAACGAAAAAAGCTTATCGTTCTCATATTCCACTTCAGTTTCCCACACGGGTTTATGTCCACCTTTATGGTTCAAAAGAATGTTCCAAGTCCTTACAATTACTATGTTTCGAATTCTCTGCTATTGCATTTTGTATTCCCTTCTTGTGTCTTCTGTCATGAGTCAGCACTTTCCCACGGAAGTGAACCTTGCCACTTGCAACTGCTAGTAGTACTTTCAATTTTACTAGGCCGGATAGTACGGAAGGCCGGATAATCGGGAATTTACTGTATCTATGTAAGTGTCACGCACAGGACATTTTTCCTTTTCTCATAGAGTGGGCCTGAAACGGGCAATTTTCTTATAGTCTAGGTTTTAAAATGCGGAAATTTAAAAAATTCTTAAAAATGAGCAGATTACTTAGGTCTAGGGTAAAAAATATGGAGACTTTTAAAACTTTAAGAATCCTTCCATATAAATTGTGGGGCAGCTTTTCTACATATTATTGCCGTTTTGACAATGCTATTGTATCCTCAAATTAAAACACCTATGCTAAAATGAAAATTTACGGTATTTTGTTATTTTTAATGTATAGTTTATATTCTATCAACTTATAACCGAATTGATATAGATACTTATGTAAGCGTCCCGTACGGGACATTTGTAAATTTTCATGGAATGGCCCGAAATGATTTTAGACACTATAACTGCTGATTTGAGACCACTATGCGGTGGTCTCGGTAGATATTGATTGGCTGAGAGTAATTTTGGAATTATGTGCATTGTTTATTTTCTGGAAATGTTTTACCAATAAAATGGAATATTTTGTCACTGAATTAGGGGCGCAATAAGGGAACGAATGTCCCAACAATCCAACTGAGGAACTTAAAATTCTGTAAACAGTAAAAAAAATCAAAAAAAAAAAGAAAAACGTTATACACGAAACACAATTTATTAAATTTTTAAGACACTTTCCTGTCTTGAAATACGGCATATTTTTTTATACTTTCCCTGTGACTCCATACAGTGTTGCCAGTGGGCTACTTTTTTAAAATTCATATATCTTGATAGGCACCACTTTTCTGAAGTGGTAAAATTCCCCTTGTTTTCGCCTTAATTAATATGTCATTATATAGTGCGAATTTTACTATTTCAAAAAAGATGGGCCAATCAAGAAATCTGAATTTTAAAAAAGTAGCCCACTGGCAACACTGACTCCATATTACCATCAACATTTTTAAAATACTATGAGAATTTTAATAGTTTTCATTTTTTCTAAACACATGTAATACGGCTCACTTGTTTTTTATCGGGTATGGTTTATAAATGACAACAGTAATACTAAATTGCCTTGTTTTGTCTACCATTATATCTGCAGAATAAACTTCTTTGTAAATTTCTGTAGAAATTTAATATGAAATTATTGTTTAGAAATAGCGGTAGACGCTATTAGTAGCTAGTAGTTGTAGACGTAGTAGTAGCTTCGCTATTACTATTAGTAGTCGTAGTAGTAGCTTCGCTAGACTTGCAATAGCTGACGAAAATGATAACCGTAAGAAATTCCTGGAGCCGTAAACACAGAGTAAATTCTTTATCAAGCGGGTATCTACCTTGTATCTTACACAAAAGTAGCGATATTCTACATCGAAATAAACACTTGTATTGTTACCAGAAAGCGTCTTTTATTTAGAAAATGCTTATTTGAATGTTTATGTGAAAAACTCGAAATATTAAACGCGTTTTAGTACAAACAGTAAACATTTCGGAACCTGATCCCTTTATAATTATGATCGAAAAAAATGATCTTATCATTTCTTGCCTAAGCCTCATTTAATGCTTACATGGTATAATTCTCAAACTCATTTCTTTGTTTAATTTTTTTTAAATATATAGAATATGAGTAAATTGTAAATAATAATAATAGTTATTTGAGGACAAATAAACATAAAAGTTTTTAAGTACTCTGATTGCTACATAGTTGCCAATTTATACTATTTTTGTCACCACTATTTTAAATAACAAATTAAGCGCATCTAATTGAAGAATTTTACTATTTAAAAAAATACTTCAGATCACCTAATCAAAGATTTTTCCATTAAATGACATGAAAATTACTATTCCTAAATATCATAAGTATTCACGTAATTCACATAAATATCATATCAAGCAAATATTTTTAGTGTTCGCAGCTATGTTGCGTAGAAAATAAAGTCTATATAAGAGTAATATGTACAGGGAGTGTATATTTTTACCAAAAGTTTTGAATAAATTTTTTTGCTTTATTTTATCTAAGAAATATATGAGTTACCCTTCATTTAATCGCAGAAAGATTTAAAATATGGACAAAGAACAATGGCGAACATTTCCAATTTGAATTGTTAGTGCCAAATACTTTCTGCAAATTTCAAAATGTGTACTCATATTGAATATTAGTCAGAATGGTTTTAGTCAGAAAATTATAGATACATTTTCAAATTATACTCTGATTTGAGGATGGTTCTGTTTAAAAATTAATTTAATTTATTTATATACGCTTTTTTAAAACATATTTACAATTTCATGTTACATTATTTGAAAACCGCTATTAAACTAAAACGCTGCCAAGTTTGTCGTCATCGTAACAGAACAACAGCTGCAAAGATAATTATTCATTAATCTTCAGAATTAACTTTGAAACATAGGTTAAAAAATATGTTATAGAATGGTTTTAGTCAGAAAATTATAGATACATTTTCAAATTATACTCTGATTTGAGGATGGTTCTGTTTAAAAATTAATCTAATTTATTTATATACGCTTTTTTAAAACATATTTACAATTTCTTGTTACATTATTTGAAAACCGCTATTAAACTAAAACGCTGCCAAGTTTGTCGTCATCGTAACAGAACAACAGCTGCAAAGATAATTATTCATTAATCTTCAGAATTAACTTTGAAACATAGGTTAAAAAATATGTTATAAAATATATCTTCACGATATCTGATAGGAGATTTTTTTCTATTAACCCCTTGACGGGCGATGTGATATATTATATCCCATCTAATTTTAGTCAGAGCAGAAACTTTCAACTATTTTTTCTTTTATAACATTGGTGGGAAAAAATTGTGAAAGTGCTTTTCCTTATTTTGAAATGAAATTTCTCGAAAATTCCGGTTTGAATTCAACATCACAGAAACACAATTAATTGCCCCTGAAAGGGTTCAACAAAATGAAAATTATTCTTTTGAAATAGTGGTGAAAATGCATGGTAAATTTTTGCAGCTATGTTGCTATGATAATGGGGTTCTCGTAAAGGTAAAATGTGCAAGGTGTCTGAATTTTTAACACAACTTTCGCTTTATTAGCATATTTCGCTTTTTTATAGTCTCGAGTTATTATTTTTTTTATTAATCGCAGTAAGATTTAAAATCTGAAGATGACATATTAAGTAATTATTTCTAATCTGAATTATGTGTTCAATGTATTCTTTGCTAATTCCAAGTAATGTTCACAGCTTATATATATAACGTTTTAGTCAGAAAATTCTATTTATGTTTTTTTTATCACACTATGATTTGAGGATAATTCTGTAAGATTAAAATAATATTTTTTCGGTACTTTTTTAAAACAGTTTACAATATTATGCTACATAACTTTAAAATAAAATTAAAACAAAAACTTAGTCAAAACACTGCTATCTTACGAGAAGAAGAGCATTTGCGATTATTGTTTACCTATCTCCAGCACTTATGTTCAAACATACATTAGCATATAAACTATGTATATATATGTGTGTGTGTGTATTATATTTCATTTATCATTAAGTGGATAATTTTGTATAATTTAATTTAGAATTTTCGAAAATATCGATTCTTTTATCTTTTACTTTTCTTTTTATTGTTTTCTGCATTTTTTTATTTTTTTAAGAATTCTTTTTTAAAAAGAATGTAACTGAAACCGGAAAAATATGAAAGTACTTTTGTTTATAAAAAAAGAAAATTAAACGAAGCTTTACTACAGGTAATTTTGTTATTCAACATTTTTTGAAGTCATGCTGTCTTCAAAGACGGCGTGAATACTATAAATTCCAATCTGCTTACTAACGTCTAAATCGCGCCCCTCACAACGGCTCATATCACAAATGCTCCCGCGTAATTCCCTAGCAAGGCGCGCTGGCTCATAGGATGCTTTGTTTACTTTCAGCTTAAAAGCGGAGCGTGGCATATCCTATCTTCATAGTTTTTAGAAAAAAAAAATAATAAAACAGCTAACAAATCTCATTCATGTACATGAGCTTTATTTAAAACCGGATTTAAATTGCTTGATATCATCATTTATTTGTATTATTATTATTTTTAAATATGAATAAAATCAGTTTATTACTTTCTTCTATCTTTACAAGAAGAAAGCATTGGATTCATGAAAATTTTCGAATTCCGGTTTTCGACGGATTTACACGTTTTAGGGGTCAGAGAACCCGAAAAACATGTTTTTACAAAATGTCTGTCTGTGTGTATGTGACACAAATTTTGTGAGCGCTCTATCTCAAGAATTAATGAACGGAATTTAACAAAACTTTATATTCAGTTTGTCCCTGATATAAACTGGTGCTGATTAGTTTTTGGTGCAAATCGCCCTACAGGTGGCGCTGCTATGCTGCATTTTTCCCGATTTCCGAAATAGCTATATCTCAAGAACAAACGTACGGATTTTTATAAAACATCAGATTGCATTAGTCCTTGATATAATTTGGTGCTGATAACTTTTAGGTGTAAATCGCCCAATAGGTGGCGCTGCTATGCTGCATTATTCATGTTTATCGCAATAGCTCTATCTCAAGAAGTAATGCACGAATTTACATCAAACTTCAGATTCAGTTAGTCCCTGATATAAATTAGTACAGTTTAGTTTTTAGTATAAATCGCCCAATAGGTGGCGCTGCTAGACAGCATTTATCACGATTTCCGCAATAACTGTATCTCATGGACTAATGTATGAATTTTCATCAAACTTCAGATTCAGTTAGTACCTGATATAAATTGGTCCTGATTAATTTTTGGAGTAAATCGACCAACAGTTGGGGCTGCTATGTAGATTTTTTTGCGATTTTTACAAGTTGTACCTCAATAACTAAAGAACGGATTTTCATCAAACTTCAGATTCAGCTGCAACTTGACATAAGTTGTTGCTGATTAGATTTTGGTGTAAATCACCCAACTGGTGGCACTGGTATGCTCCATTTTTCAGTAAGTATTAGCATGTATAATATAGATAGAAATTTTTGGGATTGCACCTCCGACTATTTTTTCTTTTGGACTGATTTTTACTGGAGGCCGGATTTTTTATTTCAATAAAGAGAAATGTAAACAATATTACAGACAACTTAAACATAATGAAAGAGGTAACATTTTATAAAATTTCTGCCTTACTATAGAGAAAAAAGTCGCTATTATTTTATGAAAGTAAATACTAGAATACATTTAAAAAATCTGCCTTTTAAGTATTGATGCGAGATACAATATCCTAAAAACAAAAGTTTGGATAAATATTCTTTTTTAAAAACTTATTCATTTCCTAGTTGGATGATCACTTTATTTTTGTAAAAATATAACTAGACTGATGTGCCAATTCCAAAACTTTATTCTATTTCATCCATGTTAATAATTCAAAATTCGCTATCACAGAGCTAAAATTAAATGGCAATCTATGTCCATCATGAGGAATGTAAAGGTATATAGGTTCGTTGAATTGGATGTATGTAATAAAAAGATACAACTATCACATTGTTTCAAACAAATCATTGAATTTCGGAACCCGACCTCTTAGATGTCCGCAACCAAAATTCTAATCCAAAGTATCAAAATCAACACTTCAATATACACCCAAGTCTAACAAGGATATTTTTACGTGAAGATGTAACAGAATATTAAGTTTGATAAAATTGCGTGCATTAGTTTTTGAGATATAGCTTTTACGAAAATCGTGAAAAATGCAGCATAGCAGCGCCACCTGTTGTGCGATTTACACCAAAAGCTAATCAGTAACAGTTCATGCAGAGTACATCATGCAGTACTCATACAGATATTCATGAGTCATCAACGTCTAACTGAATATGAAATTTGATAAAAATCTGTGGATTAGTTATTGAGATTGAGATATGGCTATTAATTACTCAGAAATCGTACAGAAAGCAGCACAGCAGCGCCACCTTTTGGGCGATATACACCAAAAACTAATCAAGCTAGTTTATATGAAGGTCTAACAGAATCTCAAGATTTATTAAATTCCTTACACCAATTCTTGATAGAGTTATTGCTGAAATCGTGAAAAATCAGCATAGTAACGCTACCTGTTGGGCGATATACACCAAACACTAATTAGCACCAGTTTATATCAAGGTCTAACTGAATCTATAGGTTTGTGAAATTTCGTGTATTAGTTATTGAGATAGAGCAAAATTTTTGTCACATACAGACAGACTCACAGACAGAGTAACAGACAGACATTTTCTAAAAACACATTAAATCATGTTCAAGATTTTTTATAACGTATAAATCCATCGAAAACCGGAAGCCAAAAATTTTCCGGAATCCAACTAATTTCTTATTGTAAAGATAGAAGGACGCAAAAATGGGTTGGTTGGTTGGTTGTGTTTATGACGGCCTGTTATCAACACGAGGGATATAGGCCAAAAAGGGGGGGTGCCCTCCGTGGGGTCTTCCTAAGGGAAGCTAAACCGTATTTACGCTTGGAAAACCAAGGTTCGAAGAAAACCACGAAAACACCGAACGATTAGGTTTAACGGGCCCGATTGGGATCGAACCCAGCACCTCCCATCTAGTAACTTCGAGAGCAGAACCTCTCGGCCACTGGTGGGGCCGCAAAAATTAGAAACATGGATCTTTCATTTACAATTTTTTTTAGTAATTAAAATCAGTACAAAAACCCTAAACGGGTTAAACGTTTGTGACACCGCACTTTATCTTATGGCTCTAAAAATTTTAAATATAGGTATTAAAAATAATGATATAAAAATTTGGGTAACGCTATGCTATTAATTTTGTCATCCTTTTCTTTTTTCTATTTATATTCACAAGTGCAAACAGTATTTTCAACATCAATTGATATTTATACAATTTATTCACTAATGCTTTTTCATTCAGGTCTCTGATAAATTCAAAATGTGGGCTTTAAATGAGATGATATTAAAATTTGAATAGCGAATTTATAAGACATTAAAAGGTTGTTTTAAAATTCGATAAAAATTATTTTTGGTTTGTCTTTTTAAATATATTTTCACATCCAAACGATATTTTAAAATTTTCCAGTACACTGTTAAATATATCAAATTTTCACTGAGCCTATATCATACATTGAAATGTTTTATTTCAATCAATTGAGTTATATTTTGTGTCAAGCTATCCAAAAATCATAAGTAAAATTTATGTAAATGTTTTGTTTGCGTCATAGTAGCCAAATTAAATGAAATATATGCAAATCGATAACATGACAAAAAGAAAATCCTATAGTTTTTTTTTAATTCTTTATTTAAAGAAAATGATCTGTAACATTTGCTGTTCAATAAAAAGAATAAATAAATAATTACTGTTAAGTTTGTAGCTTTTAATGAGCACGTGGAAAGCATGTTCAAACCTTAGTCATATATGCATTTCTTGCGTTATACTTTGCACTCGAATCTGGAGTCCCTGATGACTGATAATTATAAACAGTGAAGATCTTAGCAATAAATGAAGAGTGTCTCATTTAAACCGATACAGCTCAAATCAATGAGTAATGTAGAAAATTAACAAAGAAACAAACGAAATTTTTGAAATACAGATAGTTTCGGCCGAATTTTCAACATCATTTTCCCCGAAAACGAACGTTTGGCGAAACTCAGATTTTGGGCCGAAGACGTAACGAATATTTCGGTCGATCTACACTTAAAGTTACTAAAACTTTTAAATCTCTCTTTCAACTCGTTAGTCGCTTATTTTCTGATCTCTAATGCCAGATATTTAAGATCTGATTGCTTACCTTTACCTAAGAAAGTCGTTGTAAACACTAATATTCATATACTATTTATTCTTTCCTTTAAATACTGAAACAACCAGAGATTTGATAAGTAAAAAAAATAACAAAATTCGTATTCATAACATCTAAAGGACAACATTTTTATCCAGAAATATTCCTCTACATTCATCTATTTATTTTATTCAGAATCAATAAATACAAATTTAATCTCACTACTATCAAATCTATTTAAAATTATTTTGCTCCCCACGCCAATAACAACACACACACACAAGCGCGCGCGCAAAAAGAAAAAAAAAAAGCATCTGAATTTAACTTGTTTCCGCAGATAAAAAAGAAAAACCATGTTTTCCCTTTAAACAGGGATTTTCTCAGTAGCATAGGGAATTTTGCAGGTGCATTTGTGATGTGAGCCGTTGTGAGGGGCGCGATTTAGACGCTAGTAATCTGCTTACTCACCTATTAGAAACTTTTTCGATAGTAAACTTTAGTAGATTTGTTGGTATATCAGAATTTTAATGCTACCTTTATAATTATGGTTTGTTTTATTTTTTCCTTAGAAGTCGTGGGTATTTTATTTATAACACTTAATTTTAAATTCAAACTGACATAATTGTACCAGAATTTTTGAATAAAATTTTCCTTTTATACTCTACATAGGGCAATTAATTTGTTGGTCGACATTTTTAATTTTCCACAATTTTTTTAACTAATTTTTCTTTATAATTTTCTGAGTCTAACCTTCCTACCCTGAATGGGTCTAATCGACCCATTTCTATAATTCATTTTATTCGATTCGAACAAGAAATGTTTTCGGAAAGTAAGATAAATAAAAGGCACCGAAAACTAATATAAATAAATACATTAAATAGTTTTTAAACAAAATTCTCGTGCGAAATGTTTTTTACTAAGATTGATTCAACAGGTTAGGAAGGATAAATACATAACTAAAAATTGTTTGATCAGAAAGTTTTTTTGGGGGGGGTGACCATTTGTAACAAGCTACACAGCCGTTTTTGGTGAAAAACTCGCTTTACAGAAAATTCTGTAGCTGATTTATTTTTAAACTTATCAAGATGAATAAAAAACTTACATGTTTAGCATAAAATGCTCCACATTTTAGGTGATTGTAGAATTTTCATAAGGCTGAATGATCTACGTCAAAAACATGGTTTAAAAACTGGTAATTCAAAAGGCACATCTCGCTATCATTATTTTTATGAAGGAAATCAGACTCACCTTAACCTCTTCGCTACTGAGTATTAATGCAGTATTATTAATTATTACTGAATTATTTCATCTCCCATTTGACTTCATAACGAGATTTTTAATTTATTTGCATTAGTTCGAATCTTAGACTTTGAAACATATCATTCTTATATAGAAATTGTAATTATGTTCGAGTACCATTAATAAAATAGGACAAAATGGAGGTCCCCATTTCGGGACCCAGGGGGCGAAGAGATTAAAGATTTTTTTCTTACACTGACCACTTATAAGGCTACTTGTTTTACAAATTTCAATCTTGAAAACATTTCCTTTTTTTTTCGTACGGCTTATTAAAAACTGTGTTATGTCTGCGTTTTGCAGTTTTCGCTAAAAAAAATATCTCAAAAGGGGACTAAGTGAAAAAAAATATTAAATCTGGGGATACTAAACTTCTTTGTAATATAAAATTACCATGTAAATTTTATAACTTACACTTAACTGGTTTCTGAATAACAATTCACTAAAAATTCACTAAAACTCTGATCACTCAACTTCGGGACAGAGAAAGGAAATTTTAACATTTCTTTACATGATGCTTTCTATTTCTTGAAAGATGATCCTAGATTATTTGTTGTTCTTAAAATAATAAAACCTGCAATAATAAATTGTAGCCCCTAAGTTTTATTGAAATTATAAGAACAACAACAACATAGAAAGTATTACAAACTGTAGTATAATGTTATTTTGTTAGTAATCATATACCGTAATTTCTCGCTGTACGCCGCAGCTTAGTTATGTCTTTTTCATACCGGAAATTTTACTTAAAAAAGGAAGTCAAATAAATGGTAACCAAAGTCTAAAACTAATTCTAGTAGGAAATCGAGTTATCGGAGATGCGGCGTATACGCGGGAAATTGCGGTAATCATTTATAAAAAAATATGTGGATGCATTTTTCTCTTATTAATTTACTTCTTACCAGCATTTTGAACGTATTATGAAGTAAAATTAATTAACAATGACATTAATATTAATACACCCTACAAATATATTCAAATTTTAATAAAAATATTTTAAAATTTAGATTAAAAATATCATTAAAAATAAGTATGCTTAATTCCATTTAGCTATACTGACATTAATAAATTTATGTATGACCTGCCTGTAACATTTGGCACTCACTGTGCTACAAGTGGCAAAACTGAACGCCAAATATCGGACTTAATCAGACTTCCTTTTGTGTGACATTAAGAGTAAAATCTTTTGTATGCATAAGTGCTTGGAATGTTCCGAAACAGAATCACTTCTTGAAGTCTTAACTTACCTGATGAAATAAGTTTCAAACAGTGAGGGCAGACAAAGGTGATCTTATTGCACACATTTTCCCTTGAGATGAGTTTCTACACTTTTTTTTTTAATTGACACCATTAAAATCACATTATTTTATATGTAAGGTCCAAGCTGAACACTTTAGAAAACTTAAAGAGAATCTGACAAATTTTGAATGTATAGTTATTGCAGAGTTCTCAAATAATTATACTTTCATTGACCAAGATAAAACACAAACCTTTCAAGTGGACTAGTACGGGTAATACTACATACTTTGGTTCAGAGTTGGGCGGATTTGTAATTCCAATTATCTGCACCGTAATTACAATTTAATTATATGTAATTGATTATAGTTATACATATTCCAGCACAGAAATTTCGTCAAATAATGGGATGGGTGGAGGCACCGGATGCAGTGCTGCAAGAATTTTTCACGGCATTTAATACTAACTATAATTAATTGCATACAATTAAATAGTAATGACAATGCAAGTAATTGCAATTACCAATTTGCCGAACTCTGCTTTTGTTTTTATGTTTTAATCAAATCTGTTGTAAATGTAATTTTATTTTCATTGACCAAGACAAAACACAAAGCTTTCAGTTGGACTAGTACGGGTAATACTATATACTTTGGTTCAGAGTTGGATAGATTTGTAATTCCAATTATATGTAGTGTAATTACAATTTAATTATATGTAATTGATTATATTATACATATTCCAGCACAGAAATTTCGTCCAATAATGGGATGGGTGCTGGTACCGGATACAGTACTGCAAGAATTTTTCACGGCATTAATTCTAACTATAATTAATTGCATACAATTAAATAGTAATTACAATGCAAGTAACTGCTATTACAAATTTGCCCAACTCTGTTTTATTTTTATGTTAAGAAACATAATCAAATCTGTTGTAAATGTAATTGTACTATTTGTGATAGCTTTATACAGAATACAATCAATGAGTATATATTTCAACAACATGTTGTAAAGGAGTGAATAATGTTTTATATGGAATATAGAAGTTTATAACAGTTGTAAATTTTCAAATGGGTGAAAAAAAGTCAGGACCAAGATTCGAACCAGGAATGTCTTGGCTGAAGCCGCCAATACTCTACCAACTGAGCCATACCGGACGAATCTGGAGGACTTATTCCCCAACTAACCTATAGCGATCACAGCATCTGGTCTGATATCTGAATCAGTTCAACAAAACAAACTGTATGCTATTATTTTGGAAATGTAGTAAACGCTGCATGCGTAATTATATTAGATTTATTTTTAACACAAATATTCAATTGATAAATAAATCATGACAGCTGTAAATTTTCAAATGGGTGGAAAATGTCTGGGACAGGATTCGAACCATAGATGTTTTGGCTTAAGCCGCCAATGCACTAGCAACTGAGCCATCCCTTACGAATCTAGAGGACTAATTCTGTTGAGCTTGTTCCATATCAAACCATATGCTGTGATCCTTATAAGTTAGCTGGGTGATTTAGTCCTCCCGATTCGTCTGGGATAGCTCAGTTGGTAGAGCATTTGTGGCTTTAGTCCTGACACCCCTGGTTCGTATCCTGGCATGGACTTTTCTTCACCCGTTTGGCAATTTACTGCTGTTGTATTTTATTTGCCAAATGAATATTTGTGTTAAAAATAAATCTAATATAAGTTTATTTACTATTGTGATAATGCAAGCAGTCAGTACAAGAATAAAAAGATCATGACGTCTTTCCATGATCGTGGTGTACTACCCTCTTAAGAGCTCACTTCAGTCACGAGAAGAATGCCAATGTTATGACAGTGGGGCCGTTATTATTTCTCGCTTTGAATTTAATATTTTTGAATGATTTTTTTGTATAGGACAGCTGAGGACATTCTACAACCGGGCTAGTTTTTACCTTTTCGATTTTGGTTATAGTTTTTTTTTTTATAGTAGGATAGTTTCAAGTTCAGAACCGGTTCAAACCGGTTCCGAAAGCGAAAGTAATTTTTTTCAAATCGAAAACCAAACTCGAAAAAGTAAAATCTAGCCCGGTTGTAGATCATCCTCAGCTATCCTCTGCAAAAAAAAATCATTTAAAATATTAAAATTCAAGCGAGATATTTGAGAATAACGGTCCCATAGACTTAACTTTAGCGTTTTCGTTTTTTCCTGTGACGAGTGTGACCTCTTAAGTATTTGCGATGGGGTCCGTGAGACCGCCATTAGTCCTGGAACAGGCGGATTCACAGGTCATTTCAAGACTACCCAGACTGATGGTAAACCCGATCGCTGAAGATCTCACCTGTTTAGTTTCATCCGGAAATCATTTATTTATCATTTGCTGCTCTTGAGTATGTCATCGCTAGAAGCGTACGAAACTAGTTATTAAAATGTGTTTAAGACTTTGCCTGTATGTACTTACATAATTTATAGCATACTAATGTATATTTTATTTTAGTGACAATAAGTTATTTTTCTGATGTAATTCTACAAAATACATAAATTAAATTTCAATGAATAAGTTTATTTATTTATTTAAGTTTCACTGTCAAGCTGCAATTTAACAATAGGCTAGTGACTCAAAAGCAGATATGAAATGCTACTGTAGGTTATCATCTTTCTTTTAAAAAATTAATATCCTTGGTTATATATCGTGTCTTGGGATATATCGCGATTTTCCGTGTACGTGGTATGTGCGATATTATTTTTGTATTTTCACTATTACAGATTTACGCTTAATTTGTGTTTGCAGTAAAACTGTATCTCGCTGAATTTAATTTAGAGTTCAGTAATCAGACAAAGTGATGATTGCTATTGGAAAATAATGGTACATTTTTAAAGTAAAATAAATCAAGCTCATTAGGAAAAACCGAGCTAGTGTAATATTTTTCTTAAAGGGAAAAAATCTAAGAATAATTTTCATAAATCTTATTATATATTTTAAACCATACGAAATCCCAGATTTACTAGTTCTGTTGGATTCAAATGTGTAGTTAGCAATTTACTTCGGGTGAATGAAGAAAAAGAAAAAAAAACTCTCAAATTTTAAACTTATTTGAAGCGAGTAATCAATTTTTAGTAGATATTAATTGGCTGAAAGTGATTTCGAAATTATTTTATGTATATTATTTGCTTTATGAAAAAGTTTTTTAAATAAAATGAAATAGTTTTGTCATTAGGATGAGAGAAGCGTATCCTCTACTAGGCTACACAAATTGCATTTTGTGTTACACTTTACAAAAAAAAGCTATACAGTATTTTGACTTGAAATTAAACATAAAAATAAATTATGATCTGTAGATTTGCAAAATATTATTTTTTTTACGGAATAACCTCAAAAAATTGTTATTTTAATTAATTTATTGCATGTTTTCATTCATTTCATGTTTTTCCATTACGGACGCATTTTTGCAAATAAAAAAATGAAACACTTATATTTTCAGAAAAATAATTAAATCATGGAGTTAGTCATTATAAATAAGAATCATGATTAATTAAATAGTTTTAGGATTTCTTTTATGAAAATTTTAAAATGCCTTTTTTTTATGAAAATTATAGCATATTTTTAAGGAATTAAAATTTGTGAAAATTCAATTATTTACATTAAATTGTAAAAGTGGTTTTCAGTTTTAAGAATTCTAATACACAATTTATTCTTATTATGTGAAATCATTTACGCAGACGATACTTACGCATTTTATAATAAAAAGAATAATGCATATAAAAGATTAATATATATGAAAGAATTATCTTATGATTTTTTTTTGTAAAGTGGCAACAAAAGAAATGTAAACAAATAAAATTAATTGTTAAATTCGTTATATCATAAATAAAAAATTCCGAGGAAATTTGGCTGAATTTACATTTGTAAAATTAAAATGCGCCAAAACATAAAATAACGTTTTTGCTTAATAAAAATGAAACAATAATATAAAAAAAATGTTACTTTCAAATATTTACCTTATTAAATAATGCTTCGCGAATCTAAGCAAAGCATGGCTTTCGCTAGTTTAATTTTGCCCAACCCGGATATGCCATACCCTGCGCGTGTAATCCCGGGTTAAAAACTTCGAATTCACATCAGAAATTATGAAAGAAGAATTTATACTTCAGGTAATTGCGAAACATCTGTCATTAAATTCAAAGAAATACTATACAGAATTTCTAGTGTGAATGTAGAATTTCGGAATTTAAAAAAAGGCCAATTTTGGCAAACTTGATAATAACTATATAATTTTAGTGGTATCAGGCGGACCACAGTTTGACACCCCTGCTTTAGTGTATGTCAAGACATGTAAGATTTTTAAACATAATTTCCTAGAAAAAAATTCATTACTAAAATTAGTTTATTTAAATTATATCATGAAGTTGCTTTTAATTTATCCCCCAATATAACTCACCTGCTAAAATTGTTTTTCAAGAGTTACCATTACAAATCATTTTTCCACAACTTTAGTCTACCAGAGAGAGTTTAATCAGGGTTTCCAATTTGGCCTCCATTTTTATTTTGAAAACACAAATCCACAGCAGAAATTAAAAATAGTATTTTTATTTTATTTAATGACGGATATTTCGCTATTACTTAAAGTAAAAGTTTTTTTTTCCAAATTTCAGGAATGAATTTGAAATTTCAAAATGAAAATTGCGGCCAAATTGGTAACCCTGAGTTTAATTTCAAATGCCGTGTATTTCGTTCAATGTTGCCAATCAGCTATTTTGATCAGAGTTCGTACGTTTCAAGGACCTTTACCAGAATTTTCGTAAAGAAAGATTTGCCTTATTTAATTAAATATATATATATCTTCATATATTGCAATCAACTCTTTAGAAAATTTCTGGTACTAAAATACATATAATCCTCAGAATTCCTCGATGCGTACGAACCCTGTTTATGAAATTCAGATTCCATGATTCTCCCAAAATTCTTGAAATAAAAACACCTTATTTAATCTGTCATTAAATGAGGGGGATGTATATAATTCAAATTGCTTCAGACACTGTAAAAAAATCTTCTTAACATGCCAGAATATAATATGACTTCCTGCAAGTTACACATTATTACGGAAAGCGTCCCTTTACTATTGAAAACCACAGAAACCAAAACATTTCCGATATAATTAAAGAGGCTCTTACAAAAACGGAATTCCTTTTCTTGCCCACAATTTTCAAAAGCGTTTCTGAGTAACTTTTACAGTGCAATGATTAGTTTTCCCAACATTAACAATCGATTTTTTGATGTTTTTCAATTCTGCAATAAACATACTCGATACGCAAAAAAATTTACACGTACAAGAATAACAAAATAATATCAATTTTAATGTGAATACTATTTCTGTTAATTTACCTCGTCTGTCAGTTAATCATGTTTGTTGAACATAAAAATGTGTACTTGAGAATTGGCAGCATCCGGAAAACCTATGTTCCTGGAGAGGAAAACCGATTATTAGTAAAATCTACACGGAATAAACGTTTCTGAAAATCACGGCAGCAAAATAAATTCTCTTTCTACAAATATTTCTTTAAATCTCGACCATCTATTAACTTCTGAAGATACCTGAACACTCTTCAGATTGGTGGGTAACTCGGAAGAAGTTATATATTTTCCTAGGTGAATATATGATATTTTCATAGATTAAAACAAATTCGTCTTTTTTACAGTGAATGGAGTACGATTTCTTCTGAAATTATTCAAGATCATTCTGAATGTTGTAAAAATGTGTTTAATTATTTTAAATGAGTAAATGCATATAAGGTTACGCGGAGCAACTGGGCCATGATTTTACAATGTGACTTTACAGATTCTGACAAATCAGCTTCAAAAAGCTAATGTTCATTTGAATTAAAATCTGAACTTTTGTAAATGTGTTCAGTTAAATTCCCTCTATCAGATAGAAATGCTCAAAATTACATTTTAATACTTAAAAATAAAAATATATACATATTTCATCTTTCTTTCCTCATGAGTCCAGTTACCCCATGAAAATGAGGTAAGAAGTAAGAGACACTCAAAAAAAATATTTATAACTATTGGGGTAACTGTATCTAACATGGTCCAAGTACCCCTGATATACAGGGATGTAGTGGACCTGATATACGGTAGTATACGCCGTATACCTTCTGGATTTTTTTAGGGAACACCGTATACCCTATGTTTCTCAAAAAAGCTACAGTATATACAATATAGGGTATACCCTCTGCCTTGAGCGTACACCCCTGCTTAGAGCGCATACCCTCTGCTTTTTCTACGACTACACTACTGCTGATATATGTCCCAGTCACCCCATTGTTGAAAATTTTATGGGGTAACTGCGACACAGTGCTTACGTTTGAAACATGAAGTAAATATGTATAGATACCAAATAATATTAATGTAGTTATATGCCTAATCTTTAAAATGAAAGTTGTTTAATAAAAGTACTTACAGTATTTTAATAAAAAGCCGAGGAAATTCAAACAAATGGACGGTGTTTTTAATAAAAGTAACGTAAATTTTTGACAACCTACCACAGCAAAGAGAGAGTTATGATTGAGTTGACACCCGTTGTTTTTGGAAGTAGAGATTAAGGTACATTGTTCACAAAAGCTAAAGCTTAAAAAACATCAACGGTTTTTTTTATAAAATAGCCTATGGCCCAGTTACCTCGTGTATCTAGGTACCCCAGCTAACCCTACTGAAAACAATGAAGGAATGATTCATTCTCGTATTTTTTTAGGGCTTCGTTCATCTGACGAAATCCTATTCGCGTCACTCCTCTGTCTGTCTGTCCGTCCGTCGTTCACAGTGTCCGTTCTCAGAAACTATATATGTTGGAGACTTGAAATTTTGCATAATTATAGCTGAACACCTCATATCAAACGAAAAATCATAAATTTTGAAAAGTCTTATCTTCGAGTCTCTGGGCTCTAACTTGTGCATTTTAAGCTTTTTTTCTACTAAGTCAGCCCCTAATTAAGTTGAAGACTTTGAATTTTGCATAATTACAGCTAAACATTTGCGATCGCACGACAAATCCTAAAATTTAAAAAAAAAATTATATTTACCCGTTCGGTTTCTAACTTGTGTATTTTAAGCAATTTTTCTAACTGGGCCCCCTAATTAAGTGGGAGATTTGGAATTTTGCATATTTATAGCTGAACAATTACGATCACACGACAAATCATAAAAATTTCAAAAAGTCTTATATTTACCCAACAACAAGCCCCCGACCAATGGAAACAAGATTATTTTAATAAAATTTTGCTTTTACAATGACAATTTAGGTAAACAAAGCTTTTATTTTCTAAGAAATTCATTTGTAAATTCTTGTGTAAGTTAATCATTTCAACATTTTACAAGGATAATTTTTCTCCGCCTGAGAGTGTTAAAAAATTCTCATTTTAAGATAAAGCATTTAAAGTAAAGATATTTTATTTCAAATAACACAATTCGAAATTTTTATTATTCTAGTATTGGTCTAATGAATCATTTGTGAGCCATCTGTAAGTATGTTCTTTTTGAAACCTATTCCTTATAAAATATTAAGATATTCCATTGATATCTTACACAAACTACTGTTGATTGGCAATTTTCTACGAAAACAATAGAATTCCTGACTTCTTCTTTAAACATTATTAACTGAGATTTTTCAGGTTTATGCATTTTGAATAAAAATGTCCCGAGATTTCTATTTAATTACAATTTGCTAAAAGTCAAATAACATACTGTCAAATATATGATATATATTTATGTTTTCTTTCAAAAGATTACAAACTTTTCATGCAAGAAAAAATACACAGGTGGCGTTTGTTTGAGCAATAGTTTTCGCCACTGGCTTCGGCATGAAAAATAGCATAAGAAATCATAGTCGTAGATATCGATGTCTCAATTTGATATCGAAATGTAATGATGCGATCCAGATTGGGGATTTAAGAAAAATTCGCATTTTGTGTTTTTTGAACCATAAATGGGCGTGGCATTGACGTTCTTGACAACATAAGTGATTAAGGTCCTGATTACCGCTGGGAAAACTTCCACCAGTAAATTTTAACAGAATTTTTTGTTTTAATTAAATGCGGGATTCACGGAAAGTTTGCGTCATGAATAATACAAGTATTTCTATTCTTTTTTTACTCCTGGAAGTTTGCCCCGTTGGTAATCACGTCCTGCAAGCAGTGAGAGTTTATTCAAGATTCTTTTAACCCTTAAATTCCCATTGTGTCATTTATGATACCACAGTGTTCCCGATTTATTGGATATTTTTATTCACATATTCCGTATTACCACCAGAAATTTAAAAGAGACATTTTCCCTTTAATTTCCAAGCAGCCTGTTAAATAAACCGAAATTAGCTATTTAGATTTTCTGGTATGAATTCCGATACTCTGAATTACGCTACTCCTGGAACGCATTCCACCCTGGGCAAAAAAGTGTTAAAACGCTCCACTATGTCGTCCTATTATGGATTCAAACGCTTCGTTTGAGATTTCTGTCAAAGGATTTTTTGGGGAGAAGTTAATATAATCCTTTAAAAATCGCTGTAGTAAATTCAGTCCTTCTTGTAATACATCAAAGGGAGTTCAAAATCACGTACATGGTTGTGTTATCTCCATTACAGGGCTGACACAGGCGGCTATTTTCGTATTCTATTCGCACCACTATTTAAAAAAAAAAACACACACATTTTTTAGTATATTTTTCTTGCAAGTGTTCCTGAAAAGTATGACTGTAATTTTTGTTTTGGGAAAGTGGTGTGAAGTAGAGTTAAAAAATGGTCGCCCGTGGTAGCCCTGCCATTATTTCTTTTATTTAATTGGTTGATTTTACTTTTTTTACTTGTTTAGTAATTTGTATATTTAGAATAAATTGTTTTCTGTGTACCAAAACAGGGACTGTAGCGACTGGGACATGCAAGGCTTAGAATGGGGTAATATAACAAATGTCTCATTCAATTCTCTCACGTGGAAGAGACTCCATAATATTACAATTGCTTCGTGGATCGTTGGAAAGTATACTTCTTATTAGAGGTTTCAAATGCCGGGCATTTGTTTTAAGAACAGTAGACGACTTTAATTTCCTACCGGCGTTATACCATCTAGAACGCCGAAAATAGTGCAAGGGTTATTTATGAGAAAGGGATATTAATCGAGAGGTAGCATTATATAGAGATAATTTTATCGTTCATACCAGACTCCTTAACCTGTAATTTTCATTATTATTTTATTTAAGTTATGCTGTGAAGAAGTACAGTAAACCCTCGATTTAACAGACCTCAGTTCAGCGGACTTCGGATTCAACGGACTAATAAAAAAAAAATAAAAATTAAATAAAAATTAAAGTAAAACAAGTGGGTAAGTGTGATCGCAGATCGCACAGAGGGTTTCGTTTAATATCCCTTTTAAAACACTTTATCCTTAAATTAACAAATCAAAATCGTTAATTTAAAATTATTCCCCTCTCCCTAACCTGAAATTCAACGCCCGTATTTCAATTTTTTATATTTGACAAATGTCAAATATTTATTTATCACTATTATTTACTTGAAGCCTCCATGATAAAACAGCTTCTAAAACGATGAAACACGCTTCGAAAAAAAAAAAGTATTACTACCCCCCTCCCCCTCCCCTACTTGAGAATCAACACGCAACCCTCTTTTAAGCTTTTATATGTAAAAAATGAAGCAATGAGCAACGACAAAGCATTTCTTTTTACTATTTTTAAAAAACGATTTCTCGGTAAAATAAAAAATATATATTTATTATATCTGTGGCGACACAATGTCTCGTGATCAAATGAACGAAACGAAAAAAAATGATCGAAATGAAAAAAAAAAGGGAAAGAACACGAAACGCCGAAAGCGCGCGCTTTGATTCTCACTGCAGCGTGGTTTTCGTTCTAAGCATGCGCAATGATGCTGGCGACATATGCGGCTATATGTATGACCTATATGTAATTACAAGTACGTAATAATATATATATGTACTATAATTATAACAAAATAATATTATAAATAGTACTTTGCGATTTAACGGACTTTCGATTTAACGGACACATCTTAGTCCCAATTAGTCTGTTAAATGGAGGGTTTACTGTATGTCGAAGATGTTATTTTAAAAATAGTGGTAGGGACAATAAAATTTTCCTTATAGAATGCGACCCCTGTTAACCCCTTGAAGGGCGGTTTGGATATAATGTATCCCATTTAATTTAATTACGAAATGCCACATTAAAACCATAATTTTGAAAGTAAAATTTTAAATTTATTAAGTACGCGAAGAAAAGCTTTTACCCATTTTGAAATAAATCTACTTTTAAATTCTTATGTCATTCAATTATTTCAGCATTTTACACATAGAAGTGCTTTTCCCCTCAAAGGGTTAATCCTATGACTAAGGGGTAGGGACATACATCGTCCCAGCCACTATTTTGTATTTTATTCGCAGCACTTTTTCAAAAATAATTTCTGCCATACACTTATACAAGTGCACATTCAAAAGAAATTTACCACAAATATTTTTTTTTTTGTAAGTCTTTGCGGGAGAAAATATAAAAACCTTTGCCAGTCCTTGCCCGCGGTCAAGACGTTAATATGAAATATTCGCAATTTCGTAATTGTGTTTAAAATCACGTATTCAATAGGATGCAGGGAGAGTACGATTGAATCAGTTGTGAATGACTCATTAGCTGATTATAAACGCTTACCACAAAAGCAAGGCTACTCGGGTCTTGCGGCTGGAATTTATTTTAGGTTACTACTAGAAATTTCTATTGCTGTGAGTCATTTTTTACCATCAGAAAGTATTTTTATACCAGTATATTTTCACATGTGTGTGATTGTGTAAAGTTTATTTCAAACTTTTAATGTCTATTTTTGAATATTATTCTAATGTTTTATCCCTTTGAGGGGCAAGCAAAAATGACCCTAAATATTGAATTCTCACCGGAATAATCGAAAAGTTTTATTTTTAAATAGGAAAAGGCAATCTTTAACGATTTTTCTCCAAAGTTAAAAATATAAAATTTAGTAAATATTTTCTGGTGAGAATCTTGTTTAAATTAGGTGGGATATATTTTATCCCACTGCCCTTCAAGGGGTTAAAGCGTTTTGTCGGTCTGGTTGTAACTAAACCATCGATGAAAGATTTACGCTTGAAGCTATTTATATGCATTTATCATTGCGATTTCCTGATCGTCCGGAATATTCGTAAAATTAATAGAGTATTACGTTCAAAGGAATGTTTCTTTCATATATATCTACAGGAAACCGAATTACAAAACAAAAAGTGTATAGTTATTTTTATAGAAATTTTGAAACGGAATATTGCTTAATTAGGGATTGAATAATAGAATATTCCACTCTCACAACGAACTGAAACATTAATACCATATTTACCTTTTCTAAAATAACAATATTCAAAAGCAACAATTTTCTTTTCTTTACCTAATAACAGAATAATATTACAATCTAATTAATAGCAGAATGATTCCAAATCTGAAGAAGAAATATTAGGCAAACATTTCAACTCTAAATTATTGTTTCCATACTCCTTGAGAATTGCAAGCACTGTTTTCAGCCGTATATGTAGAACGTTTTAGCCAGAAACTTATAGCTAAATTCCTCGCTCTAATTCGACCATAATTTTGTTGAAATTTTAATTTACGTTATTTTCATAATAAATAAGTTAATTATTTTGGTAAAAAATTATACTTTTAGGCTCGATAACAGTAAAATCCCAAATAATCAATGGAATAGCTGTGGATTCTTATATATTCCAATTAATTTTAATTCCGAATGCCACAATGACTTAAGAATTTTGGAACTGTATTTTGTTTTTGAAATGTAAGTGAATAAATGATTTTGCTTATTTTTGAATACACTTGTTAGCAAATCTCAGTATTATCCAATCATTTCAACAAATTACAAGCAGTACTTTTTCTTCGAAAGTGTTGACCTTGATAAGGTTGCTAAGAGCATCTAGCAGAACATCAGCAACTGCGATGATCATGTAAATAGCTTCAACATTTTCTTACAAATCGAAAGTATAACTTAAAAAATACTTATGTTATATATATAAAAATTTTTGATTATTATTAAAATATTTGCTAGCATTTTAATTTATAATTTCAGAAAATTTTTCCCTTTTTTTCAAGATGCATTTTTTAAAAAGGGATATTTTACTGACACCGGTAAATTATAAATGAAAGTTCCTATATAAAAAAATAAATATCTGTGTGAATTAGATCGAGACTCTTTCTGGTAAAACGTCTCACGATATCACATTGTCTTGCATGACTGTGTGCGTGTTATCAAAATAAGCTTTTTTCCCTTTAGATATAGACTGCATTTCGACAGTAATTTTTTACAAATTTAAACTGTTACGATGTTAACCCTAGATCTACCGGGAATTTTATTCAAGTTTTAATAAAACGTTCTACACCAGAATTTTTATTTAAAACTATTTAACTTATTTATTTACCTTATTTTTGTCTGGTTTATATACTTAGTTTATTTTAAAGAAATTTCTGGTTTGAATGAATATTTTGTATGTACCTGTCGGGTCCAATGGACCCGTCTGGTAGACGGAGGGTTAATTTATATGTATATTTTTCCCATTTGGCTTTTTGTAATTTAAATATATCTGCATTAAATAAATCGAATATTGCTGTTTAAAATTAGTGGTGTCGAAAAGCTTTTAGAAACGAAACAAGCAAACTCTTCTTGCAAGAAAGGTGTCAGTGTGGCCAGTGGACTACTTTTTTTTTATTCAGTTTTCTTGATTGGCACCACTTTTTTTAAATTGTAAAATTCGCCTTGTTTAATGACATATTAATTAACGGGAATGCAAGAGGAATTTCACCAATTCAAAACAGTGTTGTTAATCAAAAAATATGAATTAAAAATGTAGCCCACTGGCAACACTGTGTGGTGTCATTACCGTCTATATTGTAACATGTGCGTATGCTAATTCGCATCTGTTACAATAGATGTCAATTGTTACAATTTGATGTCACTAACGATGATAACTCATTGGCTTGTACAGCAGTAGCTATAGATAGTCTACAGAGTTATCAGTAAAATCTTGAATCGCTATCTTCGTGATCGAGCTTTGGATTAATTTCGTGAAGTTTTATGAAGTTTGACTGGAAAACATAAATATGATTTTATTTTATAAGGTGATATTTTGAATATTAAAATACTTTAACTCATTTACCGCCAAAACTATAACTTTGCGATCTATAACTTTTTTGCAGAAAAACGTTTGCCCCCACAAATTTTGCTTTTTTTCCTTCGCTTTATTTAATGATCAAAGATTCTGTTATTAACTAAGGCAAATTTTTAAATTCAAAAATAGCGGTAGCATGATAGTAAATTTAAGCATAGGCATTATAATTTTACTGTTGCGTCAACGCAGCACCCGTGGTTATTGGGTTAACAGCATTTTAGTAAAAAATAAAAATCAAACGTAAAAAACTTTTTCCCTTTTATGAAATATCATTTTTATAACTTAATATGTCCTTTAAAATAAAGAGACAATCCTCGTAATAGTTTTATGAGTGAATATTGGGGTGAAAACATATACAGTTAGTAATTTACATTTTTGACGTCACAAAACCGTTTGTTGGGCCTTAACAATAGAGACGATAATGTTGTTGTGCGGGCAAACGTGTTAAGAAGTTAAAGAACTGGTTGTTTAAACTGTTTTTTGTAATAGCAATTTATTTTATTTTTTTTTCGTGCATTTAAATTGTCTGTTTTTATTTATTTATTTATTTATTATCAAACCATTTTGCTCCCCAATAACAGTTTTCAAGATTTGCCAATTAAAAATATTTTTATAACATGGCGTAATACTCGTTAATCTTCAAAATATTCCTTTTTTCGATGAATACGCAAACATCAACCGTTTTCGCAGATTTTAAAACAAATTGCATAAAACAGTTCTGATAATTAACCGAGATGTGATTAGAAATATATCAGGTGATCCGTGTGCAAGCAAGTCTTAAAAGATCATTTTAAACTTGATTATCTAAAATTTTGAAGATATTGTTTTATTTAATTTAGAGTAATATTGCTCTTGAACCATTTAACCCTCCGTCTACCAGACGGGTCCATTGGACCCGACAGGTACATACAAAATATTCATTCAAACCAGAAATTTCTTTAAAATAAACTAAGTATATAAACCAGACAAAAATAAGGTAAATAAATAAGTTAAATAGTTTTAAATAAAAATTCTGGTGTAGAACGTTTTATTAAAACTTGAATAAAATTCCAGGTAGATCTAGGGTTAATATTGTTACATGCAATCTTTAAGGATTTGAAAATTGTATCTTGAAGGTATTCCGGAACTCAGACTATAAGTGAAGGTAAAGTACACATAAAGAAGTAATTTTTGTATAGCAATAGGGGGCAGAAATAAAAAATTGTTGGCGTTAAACAAGAAATGCGGAGGGAATGAAATAAAGCGTTTTTCTTTTACATAACAATTGCAATATGTGCTTAAATGTGCTACCACCAACATCGATACAGATCTGGCAGCGTCTACCGAGTGATTGGCATGCCCTTTCAATTATGTTTCATTAACAATCGCAGCAGCGACTGATATTCTTGCATTAAGGGGCCTTGTACCTTTTAAACGCGTCGGAAATTAACGAAAATCTTCAAAGTTTGAATTCGTCTATCTTCAAAACCTTTTTATGTATAAACATCCAATTTTGGATATTGATTAAACAGATTGTGCTTTGTAATATACTACCGACAGAAATTTATTAAGCCTTTACAAAATTTGTGTATTGTTGAAATCAAAATACCTCTTTTTTTACCCCATAAGTCATTGCGCGCATGATATCTTGAGAAAGTATGTATGGATTGTCATGAAATTTGGTAAATATACTAAACAAATATGTGTGTTTAAAATGGTCTACTTTTAAGTATTTACAATGGTAATATTTTTAGTTATGACTATTTTTATTTATTATTATTTTTAATAGTTAATGAAATAATTTTAGCCTAAGAGTAGATCATTTTAAACACACATATATGTTTAGTATGTTTACCGAATTTCATGCCAATCCATACATACATTCTCAAGATATCATGCGCGCAATGACTTATGGGGTAAAAAAAAGGCGCTATTATTATTTCAACAATACACAAATTCTGTAAGAGGTTAATAAATTTCTAATGGTAGCATATTACAAAGCACAATCTGTTTAATCAATATCAAAAATTTCATGTTTATACAAAAAAAGGCTTTGAAGATAGACTAATTCAAACTTTGAAGATTTTCGTTAATTTTCGACGCGTTTAAAAGGTACAAGACCCCTTAAAGTCATCATCAGAATCAGTTGTTGTCTCGTGGGATCATCGACAAGCTACGCCAATAACTTGCTAGACGCTGCTAGACGCTGCCAGATCTGTATCGATGTTAGTGGTAGCACATTTAAGCACGTAATGTAATATTTATGTCAATAAAAAGCTTTATTTCAATACCTCGGCATTTCTTGTTTTTCGCAAACACTTTTAATTTCCAACGCCACATTGTAACACCAGAATTACCCTTCTTTTAAACTTCATATTTCCTTGCAGTTTGGCCCATTTGTTCAAAGACGCCTATATGTCTTTTTAATGAATCTAAACATGTGTATATTTTATCAAAATGTATTTTTTTAATAAAGTTAAAAGTATTACATATTGCTTTGTCTTAATTTATCTATGTAAATTTTATTTTGTTTTTGAAACAATACACCCTTTTAATTTATGCCTTAAAACGTAGATATAATCTATAACATCTAAAAATGTCATGTAACAATATCAAGTAAATGCAGAGATACCTTGCACATACATCTGAATAAAGCTCACTTTGAGATAAACTACTTTAAAGTATTTTATTCAAATTTCGAAAATTCTAACTTAGATGCAATGGACCATTTTTGAGTCAATAATAAATACAGTAAAATCTGGCGGAAAACGAGCATCGGTGCATAACGCGCACCTAGGATTTGAGGCTGTGTTTTCTATCTTTCGGTATATTTGCCGTAAAACGCACACCCATTTCATTACAAAAAACCCCTGAAATTTACGTACACATGCGATGCTCTTTTCTTTTGAAGTCATTAATAGAAAGGATTTTAATAGGCTTTCGAACAATGGTATACTGAAGTGACAAGCAATACGCTTAGTGGCAAGCTTACTTTCAGATGTGACTCTTCGGATTTAAATCCAAAACCCAGAAGTAATTTTTTATAGTGCCTTTCGTCACACCGTCCCAAGACACACTGTCCCGTTGCATTCAGCGGACTGTCAGATTTTGCTACGGAGCTTACAGAAGAAGACGCAGATGAATCACAAACTTCGATTTCTGTTACTGTTTTTTTTTTAATCAATTCTTCCGTATAAAAACATTTAACCCCTTGAGGAGCGGTGGAATATATTTTATCCCACCTACGATTAATGAAGATTTGCACCAGAAAATTTTTATGAAATTTTACTTTTCTAACTTCGGTGGAAAAAAGTGATAAAAATGCTTTTCCTTATTTTGAAATAAAAAATTTCTAAATTTCCGGTGGGAATTCAGTATTACACAAACGTAATTGCTTGCCCCTCAAGGGGCTAAACCTTTTATAATTAAATAATCATGTTCCTATATAACACTGGTGGTGTTAGGTGGAATAACACTATTTTTATGTGATTCAGGGTTAAATCCGGAAGATGAGCAACGGGTTTGTCCATAACTAGGGCCATATTTTCCATAAGGTTTTTGTCTCATTGCACAAGAAAATCAGTGAAAATTGAAGATGACATCCAGGATTTCTTATTGTAGGGATAGTCCACAAGAAAACTCTTCACTCCTTAAAAAAAAAGACCGGTTTCTTACTTTCTCCAGTTACTAAAGTTTTTCCCTTGATGGTCCCCGTCACGTTGCACGTCTGAAGAACAATTACACGTTGTTTAAATCTCTTGAATCCTTTACTGGTTTCTGTTTCGAACATATGAGTGTGCTCTGGTAAAGCCCGATAAAGCCTCTTTCAACAGTGTTAAAAATTTGAGAAGAACCATTGTCTTTCAACAAATCGAGAAGAATGTTTGCTTTCCAGTAATCTGCAGCGTGCAACTCCGCGTTCGCCATTTCGCCCTACAGTTTGTGGTAAACGATATATTTTAGTTCTTTCCATTATAACAACCAGCCAGTGTTGTCAGTGGGCTACTTTCTTCAATTCCTACTATTAGCTCACACTCTCCCTATATTTATTTATTTATTCAATTCCTACTATTAGCTCACACTCTCCCTATATTTATTTATTTAAATATTTATCTTGTTCAAATTTTCAATCGTTAATAAAATACTCATTATTCATCCTATCAAGTTGAAATAAATTTTTTTAATTTGTACTGGATGACAATTGATGTTAATACAGTTTTTTCATGTATTAATTAATTAATTAAATTTTAATTAATTAATTTTAGTTTTGTATGGGAAACAAAATGGCGGCCATTGGTTATTGAAGATCAATGAAAGTATTTTCAATAAGGGGTTACCATAGGGGGGGGACCCTGTTCTGTCGCCAAATACCGCCAAATTTGGCGGCCAAAATGAGTCGCCAAAAGTGACGACAACTTGGCGATATCTGTAATATTTCGCCAAATTCGCATAGAGTCCCATTGTAAACCTACTTGCTTATAGAAAATCAACAAATTGAGATATTTTATTGCAACAAAAACTAATATTAGCTTAAGGGATTATATTAAATTTTTCTTTGATGACCTAAGTAGGAATTGACTTTAAAAACAAAATTTTTATATTACTTGTTAAAATTCAAATTTCTTGATTGGCGCCATTTGTCTGAAATGGTAAAATTCCCCTTGCTGTCGCCTTAATTAATATGTCATTAAAAAAGGCTAATTTTACTATTTCAAAAAAGTGGTGCCAATGAAAAAATCTGCATGTAAAAAAGTAGCCCACTGGCAACACTGCAAGCAGCTATCAATGACTGTGAAGTTTTCGACACCCATAATTTTTGCGAACTGTTCGGCTTTCCCGCACAAATTTCCGCGAGTAAACGGAACTTTTTGGCACTCGGCATTTTAAAACCATTCTAAAGGTGATGTCCCGACGTCTTCTGCTTCTATTTGTTTCCTTCATGTTTCCGTTTGTGGCTCAAATTTTCGTTTGTTACAATTTCAAACTTAATATTGCCCCACCAGTGGCCGAGAGGTTCTGCTCTCGAAGCAGGTAGACGGGAGGTGCTGGGTTCGATCCCCATCACGCCCGTCGGCTTAATCGTTCGGAGATTGTGTGGTTTTCTTTGAACCTTGGTTCTCCAAGCGTTAATATGGGCTAGGTTCCCTTAGAAAGACCTCCACGGAAGGCACTCCCTCCTCCTTAGTACATATATCCCAAGTGCTGATAATTGGCCGACATAAATACAACCAACCAACCAATCAAACTCAATATTGTGTCTGTTATTAAGCAAGTTGGATACACACATTTGGAACACAAAGCAGATATCAAAATCCCAAGCTTTGACGGCGCTTCCTTTTGGCTATATTTTGGTAAATTATCATATATCTCGACTATTTCGACTCTTTTCTTTCAAGCTTAAATGCTTTCGCTTTGACATCTTACTCGTTAGGTGTCTCACATGAAAGAAAACTAAATCATATTGGATTAAATTCGCTTTTAAAATTTACAGAAAGATAGAAAAGAAACCACGTGGTCATTGTAACAACAATCTTTGAAACTTACCACTGCGCTAATAACAGGGTTCGTACGGGTACCGTTATTCTCAAGACCAAATATCAGTATTTTTAGATAGAAAAATAAAGCTAGTTTAAACATGCAAAATTTCGCATTATTTGAGGAGAGATTTTCTATAAGAAAATACTGATACCAAAGAATTTCTTAGTCGAGAAATTCAAGACCCGTATGAACCCTGTAATAATCTTTGAAAGATTGCATTCGTTTATCCTATCGCCCATGCACCTTAGCCCCTTCCTCTTTAACTCCCTTTTCTTTCTATACTAATTTTCTACGAAATCCGAAAGGAAAATTTGAATGTTATGACACGTAATGGGGGCATTTGTTGCTAAGTAGGTGCGAAACTCCGGGATATCGGCTGTAATTTTTTTTGCCTTGTTTTGTTTACGTATAATGTGAAAAATAAAGCAAAAAGAAGTTCAGCAGTAATTAAACTGACTGTCTTGCTTGCACACATCTACTACGTTTTGCTGCTGAATTTTTTTTTTTTAGTTTAGAAACAGGCGATGCTAATTTTATTAAGCGGCAGTTTCAACAGAAGTTTGTATTGATTTGATTCCGGTCCTCTGAATTTGATCAGATTAAGCGTCTAATTGTATTAACAAGCGATTTTATTTAGCGGCCGGTACTGTATATTTCATAGTATGATCTCAGTTTAATTTTTCTAAAAAAAAAAAAAAAAAATAAAGTATAATATTCATTTAAGCATTCACACCAGATTAATTTCAGAAGAAATATTTATCGGGTATATTGGTTTTCTTTCTGTCTGTTTTCTAACTCAGATGTTCGGCTTAAATTCCAGCAAACAGTCTTTGCGAAGACCGTGATTCTGTCCATACACGCCAGTGCGGGGCTGTTTCGGCCCGATTTTCATGTACAGGGTATCCGAAAAGTCTGGAAAAGGTCGAATAACTCGAGAAATACAAAGCAGATTGAAAAACGGAAATATACGAGTTAAATATTTTTTAAAAAGGTACTCAGTGGTACCAAATTTGACCCTCGCAACCGACCCCCGGGGGTCAGAGGTTTTCCAACTTTGAAATCTTGAATGATAAACCCATTTTTTATTGCAAATTCGGATTTTACGGACAAAAATACGTAACTTTTGTATTTAACATTTTTTTTTCTAATATTCGTTGATCACAGTGTAATCCAGCAAATAAAACAGATATATATTTTGGTTTTCCCAACCAGGTTTTGACATCTCGAAATCTGATTGGACAGAACTTTCATCGTCAAAGTAGCTATCTTTTGGGGGAATAGTATTTTTCAAAAACCATCAGCGGTGGTTATTTCGATGACGTTTCATATGCTTTTTACATAAAAATTAATAGAAATATATTAAATTAGTACTGTTTTTTGCATATTTATTTATCCAGTCTATCTTTTCAAAATAATAACCTGCGTATTTTGATTTTTTAACGCGTAAATATTGTTATATATTTTGAAATGTTATGAAAACATTTTTCCTATAATTCTTTCCTCGACAGAAAAAGGATAATCTTCTTTATTTGGGGGCGGAGTGTGCAGATACTCTGCGTTTTGATGGCTTCTGCTGTTTTTTTTTGTTTTTTTTTTTAAATATTATCTAATTCAGGAGGCTGATGCTGGTGTACAGTTTTTTAAAATTATTGCTATAGAAGAAAATATAGTACAAAATA
Source organism: Maratus speciosus (assembly GCA_963932465.1). Lineage (NCBI taxonomy): Eukaryota > Metazoa > Arthropoda > Arachnida > Araneae > Salticidae > Maratus > Maratus speciosus. The sequence goes on from OZ010797.1 coordinate 175,449,056, forward strand.
TTTAAAAAAAAAAGATATAAAAACTTTTTATGCTGTCCAAGCAAAGGATGGCGAAGTAGCGTAAATTTCAATGTGGGTGGAGTTATATATTTTAATGATTGACTAGATACTGTAACTCCGAAATATCAAGTCGGGCAGACACTTCTTCAATAATTCTTATAAACGTAATAATTTATTACAATTTAAAATATTTTTCAATTTAACATTTTTTTCATAATTTTAAAATTAATAATTTTAAACAATTGAAAAATTTTTGATCTTTTAAACTTTTTCATTTAAAAAATAATTAAACTCTTTAAGCTCTCTTGATTATTTCTGGGGAAGACGACGCTTTAATTTTCATAGGGGAAGGATGATGTAGAAAATTATTTAATTATTTATAAATTATTACAAAAAAATATCAAATGTGATAAAATACATGGTGTCCGAAAAGTTTGGAAACGGTCGAATACCTCAAGAAATTCATATAAGATTCAATAACAAAAAAATACGTGTTAAATATTTTTTTAAAGCTATTCCGTGATACCAAAGTTGACACCCCACTCCGACCACCGGGGGTCAGAGGCGTTCCAACTTTGAAATTGTAAATGATAATCCTTATTTTTTATTTCAGATTCGGATTCTACGAGGGAAAATGCGCAACTTTTGCTTTTAACATTTTTTTTCGAATCTTTGTAGATTACGGTGTAATCCAGCAAAATGTGTCATATACATGTTTTGTTTTCTCAACCATGTTTTGTAATCACGAAATGTGATGGGCCAAAGCTATCGTTGCCAAAGTGGGTCGCCTTAGCTGGAATTGTGTTGGTCGAAAACTATCAATGGAGGTTGTTTCGATGGCAAAAGTGCTTTATGTGCTTTTACCATGCAAATTTACAGAAATATATTGAGTTAGATTTCTATTTGTGTTTTTATTTTATTCATTCAGTCCATTCTAATCAAATAACCTGCGTTTTTTTTAATATTTCGATGTGTTAACATGCCCTTCCTCTTCCGAACAGAAAAGAAAGACAGTCATCGTTATTTGGTACAGGTAGGCGCGGATATTCGGCATTTCGATGGCTCCTGCTGCTTTTCCCTTTTTTTTTATACTCTAAATCGTGGTAAGGAGGTGGGTGTATGGGATTTTTTTACTATTACTATAGAGTAACACAGAGGACAAAATGAAAAGAAGTACATATAATTTTTTTTGTTTGCGAGCGGAACAAAGAATTGGGAAGTTGTGTAAAATTCAGGTGGTGGTCGAATTGGAGATTTAGATATTTGATTAGTTACTGCAACCAGAAAATAACAAGTAGGGCAAAAATATTTTCCATAATTCTAATAAATGTAATATTTTTTTTTGTAAATTAATATATTTTTTCAATTTAACATTTTTTTCATAAATTTAAAACAGAAAAATTTTGATATTTGAAAATTTTTAATTTAAAAAATAATTTAACTCTTTAACTCTGTTGGGATTTGTGAAGCACACATATTCATCGTCGAAAGGTGCATGTGGAATTTGTTTTGGGCGCCATTAATAAGTGAAAAATATTATTTAATTTTTTAATTAAAGAATTCTTTGGTATTTCAGAAGTAAAGGGGGCAGTTGAAAAGACACGGTGTATTTCCAAATAAAATTTTTGTACGCGATGCCGTTTCGAAAGGGTTAAAGTGTAATGATTATTTGCTGGGGTAGACGACGTGTTAATTTTCATAACAGAAAGGATAATGTAGAAAATTGTTTGTTTATTATTACAATAAAATAACTTATGTGACAAAAAGTATAATCTAAAACATAATTGGCAGAAAAAATTAAAAACAGATCAGTTTATTTTCTTCATTTTTTAAGCCCTAGAAGGGGCATTTATTAATATATTTCGTTCAGTTAGTTCTACGCTCAATGTTAAATTTGTGTGACAACTAAGTTAAACCAATTGAACAATTAAAAAATAAATTAAACAATATGAAAGCGGGTGTCCTAAAAAGGACTGACTGGTTTTAAAATTCAATAACTTGTAAACGGTGACAGATATTTAAAAAATTCTTGCAGGGGGGTTATGCATAAGGTCAAAAGTTTTTTTACAGTGATTTTCAATTTTAGTTCGAATTACAAACAATAGATGGCGCTGCGATCAATAGACGCTCACTTCAGGCTCGATTTTTGGTAAATCGTGGCCCGGATAATACATTTTCATCTCCTCTTTCCGCATGAAACAAGAGAAAGGACCAAAAATCGAGCCTGTATTTAGTGACTATTGCTTCCAGCTCCACCTATTGTTTGTAATTCGAAGTAAAATCGAAAATCACTGTAATAAAACTTTTGACCTTATGAATAAACCTCCTGCAAGATTTTTTTAAATATCTGTCATCGTTTGCAAGTTATTGAATTTTAAAATCAGTCAGTCCTTTTTAGGACACCCGGTACATAAAACCCTTTAAAAACTTAGGTTTGTTAAAAAGAAATCTAAATAAATTTTAGGCTTTTTTTCATTTTTAAGTTGCAAATATTTGTATTGCAGATTTTGTATTATGCTTATGATGAATGTGTCCAAAATGATAAGGCACATGTAAAACACAAAAAACATTTTTAAAAGTCTAAGATTTATTTCGATTTAATTTTAAGGGAAATTTTAGGGATTTTTAGGGTATTTAAATTATCATATTGTTTAAATTTTGTTTTTATTTTTTAATGTTCATTTGGTTTAACCCTTACCGGTGCGAAGTAATTCTGTTTATAAACTAATGAAATGATAGACTGACATCAGAATTTATAAACGAGTTTATTGGAAAATATAATCTTTCTTATTTTAAAGTACGTTATAAATGGAAAATTTTAATTTAATATTCTGGGTGCCAATAAAATAAAAATTATGAGTTGTTTTTTAAGGACACTGTTCGCAAAAGCTCAAACTTATTTCTTACAAAACTTTAACATTAAACATCGAAGTAACTGAATGAAATATATGAATGAATGTCCCTTCTCGGGCTTAAAAAATGTAGAAAAAAACTGATTTGTTTTTAATTTGTTCTGCAAATAACGTTTTTTATGTATTTTTTTCACATTTGTTACATTATTGTAATAATTAATAAATAATTAAACACTTTTCTACATTATCCTTCCCCCATGAAAATTTAAACGTCTTCTTCCCCAGGAAATAATCAACAGTGCTTAATGAGTTAAATTATATTTTAAATTCAAAAGTTTAAAAGATAAAAAAATTTCAGTTGTTTAAAATTATTGGGTCGCCTGGAAAGTTGTGTCCGTTTGGAAAAACCAAATCGTACCAGAAAATTCTGTCATTTAATAATTAGAGATTGATTCCTATATCTTATGTCTACTAATTACCGGGCAGGATTTTCCGGTGCGAATTGGTTTTCCTAAACGGACACGACTTCCCGAACAAACCAATAATAAATTTAAAATTAGGAAAAAATGTTAAAATAGAAAGAAATATTAATTTACAAAAAAGTATTACATTTATTAGAATTTTTGAATGTTTCCTGCTCTACTAGCTAGTCAGTAGTTGCGGTAACTAATCAATCATCAAAACCTATAATCCCACCCTCCTCCACCTGAAATTTATGCTACTTCCCATCCTTTGATCAGCCAGCACAAAAAGATTTTCTGTGTTTATTTGTTTTTTTTGCTCCTTTATGTTATTCTATAGTAATAATTAAAAAAAAAAAATTATACACTCCCATCCGGCCCCGAATTAAGTGATTTTTCTGGCAGCAGAAGACATCGAAACACAGAATATCAACACACTCCGCCCCCAAATAATGAATACTATCATTTTTCGGTGCGGGAGGGGAGGTGTTTATTTACTCGTTAAAATATCAAAATACGCAGTTTCTTATTTAAAAATGATCGACTTGATAAAAAGATATGCAAATAGAAAACTAATTTAATATATTTTTATTAATTTTTATGGAAAAAGCATATAAAGCGCCATGAAAACAATCTCCACTGATGGTTTTTGAGAAACACTATTTCCGCAAAAGACGGCAACTTTGATGTTCTGGCTAATCAGATTTCGAGATGTCAAAACCTGGTTGGGAAAACCAAAATATGTATCTGTTTTATTTGCTCAATTACACCGTGATCAACGAGGATTAGAAAGAAAAATGTTAAATACAAAAGTTACGTATTTTTGTCCGTAGAATCAGAATCTGCAATAAAAAATGGGGGTTATCATTCAAGATTTCAAAGTTGGACCTCCTCTGAACAGGGGGGTACATGCCGGTTGCGGCGATTTTGGTATCACTGAGTAGTTTTTTTAGAAATATTTAACACGTATATTTTCGTTTTTCAATCTGCTTTGTATTTCTCGAGTTATTCAACCGTTTCCAGACTTTTCGGACATCCTGTATGAAATTTTAACTACATTTTGTTAAATTATCATAAATCTCTAAAATTCTACTCTTTTCTTTCAAGCTTAAATCCTTTCACTTTGACTTCTTACTCGTTAGGTGTTTCAAATGAAACAAAACTAAATCAAATCAAATTAAATTCGCTTTCATAATTTACAGAAAGATAGAAAATAATCCACGTGGTCATTGTAACAACAATCTTTGAAACTTACCACTGCACTAATAATCTTTGAAAGATTGCATTCGTTTATTCTATCGCCCCTGCAAATTACCCCCTTCCTCTTTAATCTCCCTTTTCTTTCTATACCAATTTTCTACGAAATCTGAGGGGAAAATTTAGTTGTTATGAGACGTGATGGGGGTGCTTGTTGCTAAGCATGTGCGAAACTCCGGGATATCGGCTGTAATATTTTTGCCTTGTTTTGTTTAGGTATAATGTGAACAAGTAATATAAAAATTTTGTTTTTAAAGTCAATTCCTACTTAGGCCATCAAAGAAAAATTTAATATAATCAAGCTAATATGAGTTTTTGTTGCATTAAAATATCTCAATTTGTTGATTTACTATAAGCAAGTAGGTTTACAATGGAACTCTATGGGAATTTCGCGAAATATTGCAGATATCGCCAAGTTGGCGTCACTTTTGGCGACTCATTTTGGCGCCAAATTTGGCGATATATCGCCAAGTTGGCGCCAAACTTGGCGGTATTTGGCGACAGAACAGGGTCCCCCCCTATGGTAACCCTTATTGAAAATACTTTCATTGAAATTCAATAACCAATGGCGGCCATCTTGTTTCCCTTGTTTCCCTAAAATTAATTAATTAAAATTTAATTAATTAATTAATATTTGAAAAAACTTCATTAACATCAATTGTCATCCAGTACAAGTTTTAAAAAAAATTATTTCAACCTGATAGGATGAATAATGAGTATTTTATTAACGATTGAAAATGTGTACAAGATAAATATATAAATATATAAATATATAAATAAATATAGGGAGAGTGTGAGCTAATAGTAGGAATTGAAAAATAAAGCTAAAACAAAAATTTTCAGCAGTAATTAAACTGATTGTTTTGCTTGCACATATCTACTACGTTTTGCTGACTGCTTTTACGACGTTTTTTTTTTTTTTAGTTTATTAACCGGAGATGCTGATTTTATTAAACGGTAGTTTTAACAGAAGTTTCTATTGATTTGATTCCGGTCCTGGTAATTTGATCAGATTAAGAGTCTAATTTTATTAACGAGTGTTTTTATTAAGCGGCCGATACTGTATTTCATAGTATGATCTCAGTTTAATTTTTCTAAAAAAAGTATAAAGTACAATATTCATTTAAACATTCACACCAGATTAATTTCAGATCGGGTGTATTGGTTTTCTTCTCCGCCATGCAACATCTGATATTCGACATAAATTCCAGAAAACTATCTTTGCTTTTACGAAGATCGTGATTCAGAACATACATGCCCGTACGTGGCTATGTCGGCCCACTTTCCATATACGAAATTTGGGACTAGACAATGCAGATTTCTGTTTTCCGAGCTCGGATTTCATTCTTCTTATAAGTTAGCTGAGCCCGGCCCAGAAAGTTTTGCACAGACATATAAAAAATATGTTTAAATCGCCGTTGTTATAAAATTATTTTTTTTCTTTACGGAATAGCTGACAGAAAAAAATATCTGAAACGAAATCTGTCTATGGCTGAATCCTGCTTAAACGGAAAATGTCTTGATCTTTGAGAAAAAAATGTATTACATTTCAAATATAGAATGTAACTGCTAAGAAGGGAATCTGTCTAAAAAAACTCTCCTACGCGAATCCGTCTTAGAAAATTTTTATGCATAGGAATTTTCAGATTTATAAGTGTCTAAGCTTTAAGAATATAGGTTAAGAATAATGTCAATTCAACCAGACCTTGTAACCCGACCGACAGGAATTTGGCTGAAAGTTTGTGTACATACAAGCCCAACCCTGATATGAACAAATAAAAAAAATTCCTTCCTACACCTCATAGTTCTTCAGATATAGGGGTCCAACTTTTGGATTTTTCTCTAATCGCACATTTCTGAATTTGTATTTGTAGACTTTGGTTCCATCTTGAAAAAATTGTTTCTCTGGACCTAAAATCCAAATGTGCTTAAACATATCACTGTAAGTACATCAAAAGATGTAGATTCTAATAAAAAATACGTAAAAAATCTATTTGTAAGTTTTAAGGCCAAAAAATTAAACCAAATTGAAAGTTATGGTTATTTTTCTGATTTTTTGTCATTTTACAAAAAAGACTCTCCACAAAAAGGCTAATGAAATTTCCAATTTTGTTTTGTTTAAAAAAAAAAGAAGTTTACATTTTGGGCTTTCTTTTTATGAGATAAAAATAATGACTTTCTGATGGCTTATGCAAAAATTTTGACTTATTTTGGGATGCTTTTCCTATCGAGAGATAAAATCTCTAACTTTACTTATGACACTTAAATAATTGCTGCTCATTTTAAATTTAAATTTATTAATAATTTTGATTTATTTTCTAAAATAAACCCTTAAAATCAGACTAATTTATTTATTTTTATAACAGTACAAAATTTATAATGTATAGTATTGGTACATATCACACATTATCTGAAATTGCGTTGTTCTCAATATAATCGCATAGGTTTGTCACATAAATGTACATCTATTATTGGATTCAATGTTATAGTATTTCTATAAATACCTTCAAAATGGCAGCATGTAAGGAATATGTACAATAATTAATGGAGGGGGGGGGTGATATTGCAGTCATAGTTTTTTTTTCTCATTTTGCTCAGAAAAAAATAAAGCAAAAACTTTATTTTCTAAATAAAAAAAGAAGCACTTATTAAATAAATTCAATAAGTCATAGGAACCACAGTAAGTATTTAGGTACCACAGCTTAAATTAGACACAGATATATTTTTTTTTCTTGAATTTTGCAATTTCCCAAAACAGAGCAAAATATTTACATAAGCTAGGAGAAAGACATCATTTTTATTAAAATTGAAATGATCATTAATTAAATCTAATACATTAAATAAAATTACTTATAAACACTTAAAAATTTTAAATTGTTGTAATTCTTTTATGTAACAAATAAAGAATTTGTTAAATTATATGCAATTTTTTTTAACTAAAAAATCGGAATAAACATTATATTTAAAAGTTTGAAATTCCAAAACAGATCTGAGCTAAATATAATTATAGGAATAAATGATGTACTTTTGCAGTATCACTTAGACTTACTTTGCAATATTTTTTCTTTGTGCAATTTTAAATTTATGTTTATTATGAATAAGCAACATTGAGAACCTTCTAATATATATTTAAATTTTACTATCTTACTGCAGCTCCAAATATAGTAACATAACAAAACATCAGTAATCAGAAGATCTTCGTAATTTAGTATATAAAACACTATTGTCTTTGTATTTCAAAATCGGTGGCTATCTACCCCCCACCTCCCAGAAAAGAATATTGTTAAATATCTTAAGATGAAATTCTATTAATTTTGGTAAAATTCTATTGATTTTGGTAAAGGTTTATGAAAATTTACAATTTTTACATTGGCCAGAGCACCTATCACTAAAGTCAAAGACTTTCTTGACATTAGAAATATCTCTTTTACAAGTGATATCACTTTCTTTTGTGTTAAATACACAAAAGTGACATCATGTTGCATATCATAAGGTAAATTGTGTATACTGCTTGCTGATAATCTAATGAGAGATAGAGTGTACATAACAGTTGAATGAAGATTGCAGCTTCTTTGGTCCAATGGTAACTTTAAATCTTATCGTGAATAATAAGAAAAGAAATATTTTTGCTGAAATGTAACGAAACGATAGCTTTTTGAGGGCCAAAGTTTGCTTTAGTTTCTTTTAGGAAATTAGATTTAGTTTTCGTTATAAAAGAGTGGAATAAATAACATCATCATCATCTTCTTCTTCAGCATGGGTTAGGCTAAATAAGCCTGTTCCGGCTCCACTGATCAATCCATCGGAGCGTAGGTCTACCTCGGTCACGGTAACCGCTGGGTCTGTAATTCAGAAGCTTTTTTGGCAATCGGTCATTACTCATACGCTCTACGTGATTCTTCCATTATTCTGATAATCTACTATTTTGTTGTTGATGTTGTATATTTTTAAGTCTGAGCGTATGGAATCATTAGTAAGTCTGTCCATTCTTGTGCATTCCTTTGCAGATCTTGAAAACTCCATTTCTGAAGCCTGTGTATTCTGGATCGTTCTTTGGTATTAATAGTCCACGTCTCCGAACCATACAGAAGTGCTGGCGTAGCCCTTACTTTATAAAATTTTAATTTAGTTTCTGTACGTGTTTTATTTTTTAGAATTCTGATCAATGATCCGCAAATATGTTGGAATTTATGCAATTTACTTTCAAAGTCTTTATTTTTGTTATATGTAGTATCACATTCCAAGTACTTGAAGTCTGTGACTTGTTCTATTATCTTATTATCCAAGACAATTTTAGTTCTTATGGGCTCTTTTCCTCTGAAAGCCATCGTCTTGGTTTTCTTTATAGATATTTTCATGTTATAAGTTTCACATAGTTCGTGTAGTTCATAAATTGCTCTTTGGAGGTCATCCTCATTGTCCTGAAAAAATACTTGATCATCCGCAAATAGAATTGTATTGATAGATGTTTTAGAGTCAAGTCTGATACCCTTGGGTATCAAATGTTTCTATGATTTTATTAGGTGATCTATATGGATGTTGAAGAGTGTGGGTGATAAGCTAAAACCTTGCTTCACTCCTTGGTTTATAATTATCTCTTCAGTGAGTGATTTATCGACCTCAATAAAGATCCTTGTTCCTTTATATGAGCACTTCACAGCTTGTATCAAATGTGATGGATATCCATTCTCTGAATCTAGATATCCATTCCAAATTACTCCACAGTCTCTCTCTATTCACTCGATCGAATGATTTTTCATAATCAATGAATGCAATGTGTGTCTCAAGACTGAATTCTCTGCCTTTTTCTATTATCTGGTTTAAGATGAAAACGCTATCTATACATAATCTACCCATTCTAAAACCGTTTTGTTCTTCTTGAAGAAGACTGTCTGAAATCTTAGCAGTCTTCTGTTAATGATGCCACTGTATAGTTTATAGGTACTGTTTAACAAACTTATCCCTCTGTAGTTTTCACAGTCTTTTCTCTCTCCTTTCTTCAAGATTGATATCACTTTTGTCTTCAACCAATCCATTGGTATTTTACAGCTTATCCAACATCTGTTAAATAGGTTTAGGATGCGTTGATGCAAGACGTATCCTCCATATTTTATAAGTTCAGGATTGATATTATCAAATCCAGTTGCTTTTCGATTTTTTAGCTTCTTCAATATCTCTTGAAATTCTGACATTGTGATTAAGTCAACATTTTCATCTCTATCATCAACATCATTAAGATCTTCCACCTGGGTGTTATACCATAATGATTTGTAGTGCTCTATACACTTATTCTTTGGAATAGTATTTATATTTGCTGTATTTTTTATCTTTGAGTTCATTGATTTTAGAAATTTATAAGCTATTGATTGTCGGCCGTGTGCATCGTATTCTATTTTATTAATTATCCCAAGACATTTGGTGGGCATGTCGTGTTATAATAAATAACATTTTCCAGATATTTTACTGAGCTTGTCACAAACTCAGTTATAGGAACAGTGCTGCTAATATTCGATATAATACCTAGGGTTATAATTCTCAAGTTTTTCGGAAATTCCTGTTTAAAAAGAGAATACAACTTATGTAGATACACATAATAGCAATCGCTTTTGCGCATAGTATATTCATTCTTAGCAATGCTAACTAATTTTTTTTCCAGTTCTGATTCTTCAATATTCATTATAATTATAAAAAAAATTCAATTGGTTCAATTGTTTCTGGACCTGTAGCTGTGGCTTTACCTTTTCTTATTTCTGGCATTGACAAGATTCTCTTTTCTGTCAGAAGTTGTAATGACTGTCCAGCAGAATAATCAGTTACTTAAAATTCATCTATTATTTTCTTTTGCAGTAGAAGAGAAATTAGATCGCCCTTCTACTGAGAAAAAGCAGACTAATAATAATTTGATTAACAGATTCGAAAACACCTGCCTTTACTTAAAAAAAATTATCTTCCCTTTGTCAGAATGTGTTTATAAAAGGCAGGTGTAGAAATATGTTTCATCCTGTTGAAATGAACTTAGCTTTGTTAAATATAAGGTATTTAAACTATAAAAACATATTTAAAATGATTAAAATTATCCAAGATAATAAAAGAGAAAGTTAAAAAAAAATGTTAAATACAAATAAAGTATTTTAATTCAAACACACACACACAGAGAAAAAAAAGTATTGAAAATGTGATTGGTAAAAAGTCATTCTTGTATTTTCTTATTCTATACCAAGGACGGCGAACCTTTTCACATCCACGTGCCAAGTTTTTATAAAAATATATTTTACATGATCCTGACGTGCCAACAATAAAAGAAAAATAACAATAAAGGATAAAATAATCTAAAAAACGAGTCAAAATTACTTAAAATTTTGTCTTTAGCATTAAGATAATATATAGATAATAGTAAAATTTAGAAATGTATTTTTATATATAAAATATTATTTCTGTTATCTCCCCTGAGATGTCAAATAATTTCTATCATCTTCGTACTCATTTATTTTTAAGAAAATGCAAGTTGAATTGGACTCATTGGACTCATTCACTACATGATATTTTTACTTGCATTTTTCATATTATTTACTTCCGAATAGAATGTCTCCCAGAAAAAATTGTCAACAAAGCAAGCGCCAGAATGTACAGTGTCTGGAATTGAATTCCAAGTTGTTATAATTTTACATTCGCCATTTTTGCTTATAATGCATTTTAATCTTTCTTTTGCGAAAATCACCTCATTCTCTCTTATTTCTAAAATTTTGCGAGCCGATATTGAGCTAGATTGGGATACATTAAGTTACATTTCAATTTCTTATGTCTTAATGACAATGACAAGCAACAGAACTAGTCAAATACAGACAAACAGAGACAAGATCTAGATTAATTAAGGGTGTTCTCAAATCTAAAAGGGCAATTTTCTGATATGAGTTTTAATTTATTTTTGTTAGAAAATGCATGATACTGGCTGGTGTTGCTGTTCAGAAACTATGTAATTGAGCTGTTTTTTTTCATTTTTTTTTTGCAAACGCAATAAATCTTTCAGAAAATAGTGTCAAAGTGAGCGTTTTGAACCGAATTTCCGCACGAAGGAAGAAAGAGCACTCAAGAGCGGGAGAAAATCGTGCTTATCACGTGATCAAAATCGCTTATAACGCAATAGGTAATTGATTGATCAAAAAATGGAAAAACAATTCCATTCCAAATTGCTTCCATGGCCAGGCTTACCAATTTTATAACTTTCCGTTAAAAAATGAATTTGTAAATATGTCAAATCATTTTGCACTTGTTGATCAGAACAGTTGAGCCTTAATGCATTTTGTGAAATTGCGCTATATTTTGATGTAGAACCTGAATCTACGCCGTGCCAAAATTAATCTGCAGCGTGCCACTTCTGGTACGCGTGCCAAAGGTTCGCCGTCCCTGTTCTATACCAACAAAAGGTTTTTTGTTTACAGTTATATTGTAAAAACAAAATTAAGCGATTGTTTAAATTTTAAAAATGCTTATAATAAAAGAAAATATATGAATGAATATATAAATGAAACATAAGGATTATGCACAAAATTTAATGGAGGGTGATAGACTGCAGTCATAGACTTTTTTTTTCCCTTTTACCCAGAAGAATAAAAAAAAAAAAAAGCAAAAACTTTACTTTGCAAAAGATAGGAAGAAAGAAACATTGTATAACATATTCAACATGTCATAGGAACCACAGTAGTTGTTTAGGTACCACAGCTAAAAGTAGGGAGAGGTTTTTTTTTCTCGATTGATGCAGTTTTCAAACACAGAGCAAAATTTTTGCACAAGTCATGAGAGTCAAGAAAGACATCATTTTTATTTCATAACTGAAAAACCCAAAGTGTAAACTGTTATTTAAAACAAAAAGAAATTGGAAATTTTATTTGATTTTTGTGTAGAACCTTTTTAGCAAAGTCACAAAAATTTGGAAAAATAACCACAACTTTCAACTTTGGTTCAATTTTTTGGCCTTAAATATTTAAAATTAATTTTTTTAAATATTTTTTATTAAAATCTGCATCTTTTGATGTACTTACGGTGATATTTTTAAGATGATTCGCATTTTAGATTCAGACAAACAATTTTTTGAAAATGGAACTGCAGTCTAAAAATATAGACTCAGAAATGTGCGATTGAGGAAAATCCAAAAATTTGATCCCCCCCTCCCCTCCATATCTCACAAACTATGAGGTCTAGGAAGGAAAAATTTCTGATGGATTCATATCAAGATAGAATTAGTATGTACACTAAGTTTCCCCCAAATCCCTGTCGTTCGGGTTACAAACCGTAAAATAAAATTGGTTGAATTGACATGGAATGCCCCTTAGCGATATTGGAGTAGTGATCAGACATTTATATACCGAAATCAATATATTGTAAGAAAGAAATCTAGGTAGGAGCAGTATTTTTGAAAGTACATGTCTGTAGTTTGCAGCCTATGGTGCATTTTTTAAAAAGAAGACTATAGAGATTAAAAAAAAAAAAGGTTTTAAACATATCAGTGTAAAATTCTATGCAAAAAAATGAACGAGGATCATCTGACTTCAGAACAATAAAAAAGACTCTGCCCCTCTGAAACCCTCATTTTAATGAAATTTTATACACATAAACAAAACTGAGAAATATCTTCCACGGAGACGGGATGAGAGGGGGTGGAGGGGTTTACGGCAAAGTCCAATGAATAAATGTTTTTACTTCTTCTTTCTCTTAGAATTTAATTATTTTTACGTCACTTTTGTGATTGACATTTAGAATCAATTGAATGAAATACATATTAAATAAACTTTAATATTTTTTTTCCGTAGTCAGCCGTAAACTACGTTTATTAAAAAATAAAAAAACCAACGTTTAAAAATGCACAAATAATACATGAAAAGCAGCAAACAGCTGTTTCAGATCTACTAGCGAGGTTCTTCTTCAGCATAAGATAGGGCAAGGCACAGCGTGCTAGTATGCCTTTCATGTATTATTTGTGCATTTTTAAATGTTGGTTTTTTGCTTTTTAATATTGTTGCACAAATGCTTTATTTGCTATTTTTAAAAGCAAATTTAGTCCAAATTTTCCCACCCTCTCCACACCAGAGCCATTCCCTAAATTTATCAGTAACGATTTTTGTTTAAAAATACTTAAATATATTATTTTATTTAAAGTTTTTAAAGGGTAAATAAAATTTTATGTATTACAATAAAACAGTTTTTAGACCTGTTGAAAAGTGAGATAGTTGTAACGCAGGTTTTATAGATAGGGTGTGGTTGCGGAGAAGACTTTTAGATTTGTAATTTGTATTTGACATTAGTGATGACAATTTAGTAGAACTTATGATTTCAAAATGCGCTTTAATGGGATTTTTTTTCTTGTCATCTTTTATGATACAATAAATGTTAATCAACAAGCAATTAAAAAAAGAAAGAAAGGATAAGTGCCAGTAAGTTTTATGAGAAAAGACAAATACTCTAATTCATGCCAATTTGAGCCGTATTATTCATTGTGTAATATTTCAGTTCATTTAATTCATTTTTGGGTAAAACCAATTTTCTTTGTGCTTTTCAAGATTTTTTTTTCGTCATTTTTTATTATCTAGATTTTACAAAATAACAATAATATTGTTTAAATATATATTTAAGCTTCACAAAATTAGCATCTGCACAGAAAAAAAATCAATTTTACACTTAAAATATAGCCTTGTAAAGTCATATATAGCGTGAAAAATGTAACCTCTGTTACTGGACAGTATTTGCTTAATTTATGATACAAATATTTCAGTAAAAAATATAACTTTTATATATTATTTTAGCAAAAATGTCCTTTAGTTCAAAATAATAGTTTTAGAAAGATGATCAATAAATAATAAAATTTAATTATCATTACATGTGTAATTTTATCTCGTTTAGAAAAAAGACTAAGTTAAAGTTCATAATTACCAGTTATTTTAGTTTTAAAAAAATATTTTTTTAAATTGTATTTAAAGTACATAATATATTCCTTGTTTTAAATACATTTGGTTTATTATCAGTTTAGAATTATTAAAAAAGGAATAGAAAAATTCTTCAAGTAACAGAGGTTACATCCAGTAACAGAGGCTAAATCCAGTAACAGAGGTTACAAAAATTTACAAGATGTAAACAAACTGACTTTTTAGCAACTAACAAAGACACACTGAATAAATCAGACGTAATTTTATTTTCCAAAGAAATTTCCACAAATTTTTAACACTGCAATTATTTTTTAATAGGGTGGGGAAACTTGTAAAACAATCTGCCCCCTTTCTGTACTACAGTTGGCATGGGCAAATATTTTTGGATCTGTTCGAACTGTATGTATGCAATATAATTGTCATCTAATTTAAAAATAGATAATGCATCATCACAAGCTTTCAAAAACATAACTTGCACTTCACCATCTTCTAATCATCTTGTGTAACGGCTATGTTGTAATACTTAATTTTTCTCTTTTTTTCAGTTACAAATTCTACTAGTATGTATGTTCCTTTAATTTATTTATCTAGCGTTATTTCTTTAATTTAATTTTCTTCAGCAGTAGATTCAAGAAATTGAAAACTTGTTTTCTTAGGAGACATTTTTAGATCTGGAAAATACCACAAATAAATAATACATGCTACTGCAAAAATAAATATAAATAAATAATAAGAATGACAATAAGTACCACAAAAATGTATATTCTGGGATAAAATGTAACCTCTGTTATTTGTATGTAACATCTGTTACCAAAAGTTGTAACAGAGGTTACATTTAAGCAAAAACAATTTTTTTTTTCTTAAATAATAATATTATAAAAAAATAACTTTGTTACTTATATAAACTTATTTTACATAGTGTTTTGTGATTTAAAGAGAAAGTTTATTTTTCAAACAATATTTAAACCTAGAATTGGTGTAACAGAAGTTACAAAGAGAAAACACACTCGCCTTAGAACTTCATAATACTGCTCTATACTCTAAACATGTGACTGGCAAAGTGAAAAGGGCACTTGACTTCTATTCTAGAAAGTTCTTCGAGCAATACAGATTAATAGCGCCATCTGTTGGACAAAATTTTTATTATTTATTCTGTCAAATGTAAATAAAGTAACAGAGGTTTCATTTTCATGGCCAAATGTTAAATTAAACTTATGCAGTTACAAAATACATATCTTAATTCATTAGTACAAATTTATTAAACTACTACATCTGCTATTTAAATAAAAACAGTAAATATTGTGTTGTTCATAATATTTAGAATTGTAGTCTGTTTAAAGTAGTATCTCTAGTCATTTGGACAGCTAATTTTCATGGTTAAGGATGGATAAATTGCATAAATTGTGCAATAAATACAATAAAATTGACTAGAACAAACTTTAGACCAGTTAAGAATAGTTTTTTCTAAAAGATGGTATAAAAAATTTGGAATTTCTTTGTATATTAAATGAGAAAAAAATATTAAAGTTTTGGGCATGAAAAGCACAAGTATTTTTGGTTTCACCCTTTTATCAGATATATAAGGTTATTTTAATAAGTTACCTTTTTTTTATTTCAGAGATGCAGGAAAAACACAATTTTTATTCTTTTCTATTCCTGAAATAAAATAAAGTATAACAATGGAACAATGCTAGCAGGTGTTTGGATTCCCTAGTAGCTTGGCAAATTTACATACAGGCTAAATATATGTTGCAATGCAATGGGAGCCTTAGAAAAAAAAGAGTGTTTAAACGCGGCTATAGCCACATACTAAGAAAATATAAGTTAAGAAGATAGACAACTAAAAAAAAAATTGTTAGTATAGCTAGTATTAAAAAAAAAAGTTCCATATGATCCAAATAAATGTCCATGATAGGCGAAAAAGCTACCAAAGGAAGCCCCAACATAAAAAAAAAGACTCAATTCAGAGACCATACATTAAGTTTAACATTAGAAAAAAGTTAATCACAATGCGAACAAAACAGAAAAATAATAAGGAATCTTATATAAATACATATTTACAAGAGAGTTTAATTTAGTGCAAGGAAAAATAAAGTAGAGACACTTTTTTAAAACTTTTAATTTGTTTATCCAGATAATTTTATTGGTGCTGCAAAAAACCTTAAAAAAATACTGGCAAAATGGATGTTTAAAACAAATTTTTAAGACATGATAGTTATTAAAAGGTGGCCACCATCCATTTAACCCATTCGAGGGTGGTGGTTCATTTTTGGACAACTTAATTTTAATTTCTAAATGCCACATAGATACCAGAATATCGGAATGAAAAATTTCTTTTTTTAACCCTAGATCTACCGGGAATTTTATTCAAGTTTTAATAAAACGTTCTACACCAGAATTTTTATTTAAAACTATTTAACTTATTTATTTACCTTATTTTTGTCTGGTTTATATACTTAGTTTATTTTAAAGAAATTTCTGGTTTGAATGAATATTTTGTATGTACCTGTCGGGTCCAATGGACCCGTCTGGTAGACGGAGGGTTAAGTACGTTAAAAAAAGCTTTAGCTTATTTCGAAATAAATTTGTTTGTAAATTATGGAGCTGGTCACTCATTTCAGCATTTTACGAATAGAACTACCTTGCCCTAAAAGGGTTAACCCTTTCAAGTCGTTGGTATGTTTATGAAATCACTTAATTTGAATTTCCAAATGCCACAATGGCATCAGAATTTTCTAATAAACTTTTCCGTTTGTTGTGTTATCTATATGTGTTTTTATATATTTAAAATCATTCTTTTTCCACTTTTCCTAAATGACATCACATAAAGTCAAAGGCTGTTAAAAACATACTATATTTATTTTTAAAAAATCAAAAGAAAAAAAATCGTACCTTTCAAAGTCCTTTGCTCTATAAAAATGGCATATCGTATCATATTTATTCATCACCTTATATCTCATAAGGAACTCATAAGTTGTAATGATTAATTAAACACTATTTTTTTAAAAATCAAATATCTCATTAATATTTTTTTCTTTGCATGTGTATCTAAAACTGCACCTAAATGCATATATAAGGTTAGTTGGGCAACTGGGCCATGATTTTACAATGTGACTCTGGAGCTTCTGACAATTCAGCTCAAAATTACATTTTAATATTTAAAAATATAAAAATATGCATATTTCATCTTTCTTTCCTCATGGGTCTAGTTACCCCATAAAAATGGGGTAAGTGGAACAGGAGGGTCTATGTTCCACACGCGTTTTATTTATTTATTTTTTTCATGTGGGATATCAGGTCCTGTTTGAAAAAGTGTAAACAACTTTAAACAATTTAAACCAGGCAGATCATGTTAAATTATATGTCAATAAAGAGCGTTGTAAGGGAAACCTTTGCTGTCAATGTGTCTAAAAAAAGCACTAAAAGTGAAAATATTAGATTTATTTATACTAAAAACATAAAAATCAAGTAAGTACTTATGTACTTTAGTATAGGTAATAAGCATAGAAGTCACATGGGTATTTTAAGGAAGAAAAATAGCAAGGTAAATCTATGAACAAACTGCTACGTAAGTACTTAAGTACTTTATCTGTATTCAGGGGTCGCATTATATAGGTAAATTTTTATTGTTCCTACCAGAACCCTTAATGAGTTACCTTCATGATCATTTTATTTAACGTATTCTAAAGAACGGTGCGATGAAGATATTATTTTCAAAATAGTGGTAGGAACAATAAAAATTTCTCTGTAGAATACATCCCTGTATATCGTGCAATTTCAAGGTTTGCCATATCTCGCTTTCAGGGGCAAGGTACGTGCATTCGTAAAATGTTGAAATAATTTAATGACGCCAGTATTTATAAGAGAATCTATTTGAAAACAAGTAAAAGTATATTTTCGCGAACTTAATAAAGGTGAAATATTCATTATAAAATTCCGGTGCCAATGTGGCAATTAGGAATTAAAATTATGTGATGTCATAACGGCATCACCGCCTCTGAAAGGGTCAAGAAATTTGGTTTGATATCATCCAATATGCATTTTTAAAATTTTATTACGTAATTTTAAAAAGGTATTCTATAATTTTCTTTATTGTGAGCAAAAACCAATGGAGAAATTTACTTCCAGTTGTAAGAGAAACTCAAAAAAAATTATTTATAACTATTGGGGTAACTGGATCCACCCACTGGATTTCACAAACGTAATTGCATGCCCCTCAAGGGGTTAAGGATATGTCAGTTCCTCTTTATTAATAGTTCCATGATCGTTGCATCACAAAACATGCGTCACAGCCTTAACCCCTTTAGGGGCGGTGGGATATATTTTATCCCAACTGCGATTAATGAAGATTTGCACCAGAAATTTTTTTTTGAAATTTTACTTTTCTAACTTTGGTGGAAAAAAGTAGTAAAACTGCTTTTCCTTATTTTGAAATAAAAATTTTCTAAATTTCCGGTGAGACTTCAGAATTACATGAACGTAATTGCCTGCCACTCAAGGGGTTAAAGATTTCAGGAAATGCTTCCTTGATACTCTGCAATATCACATAACTTCGTACACATTGATTCGCATTTACAATTCGCGATCTGGGTTTAGAGATCGCGATTTTTTGAACGCTTTTATAAAAATGGCGTGAATAGGACAGCAACTGCATTTCATTAATAACAATAAATTGTGCCGTTTAATACTTCGGGTTGATAATAAATAAAAGATAGGTTTTGTGGTTCCGGCGTGTATGCGTGAAGCGCCGTTTGCTAGAAACTTCATAAGAACATAATTTTCTTCTGAAAGTACTTATCCCCCCCCCCCCCCCCGCTTGACGAATTTATTGATGAAAAATCAAAAAATAAATAGAACAAACCATAACAAACGTAATAAAAAAATCAGATATCCTGATTTTCTGCATTAGTAACGATAATAACCTGAAGTGTTCCGAAATTATCTTAATTGATTGTCAGGAAAACATAATAATCATCTATACAGGGTGCAAAGGGTGTCCTTTAACCTGAAAATACTTGCGAACGGAGAGAGTTACAGCTTTACAAGTGAGGTAACGGTATAGTAAAGCGACTACGCCCGGCCTAATGCAAACGACAGCAGCGCCTATAGTGGCGAAATTTGGAAATTAGCCTTTGCAAATCGAAAACGAAAGAAGATAGAGCTAAATTTCCAATTAGAAAGTTTTAGAGCATCAATTAATTAGTTCGAAACGATATTTAGTACACACGGAGAAGATAAATCGTCGTCTGTATGCCCAAAAATGTCCTAAATCGATAAGCGACGATTGTACTTTGCATGTTCACATTTCGTAAATGTGACAGAGCGCAATTGCAGATTGAGACATTGAACTGTACTGTAATGTATGTAAAAATTTAATTTCCAATGCATTTAAAATTTTAGTTTAACCCTTTCAGGGGCACAAGAATTCTGTTCGTAAAATGACGAAATAATTGACTGACACCAGAATATACAAATGAATTTCTTAGAAAATAAAAACTCGCTAATTTGCACGTTCATTACAAAAGCAAAATTATATTAAAATATTCTTGGTGCAACGTTCAGTTTTGGAATTAAAATTAGGTAGCTAGAACAGGGGTGGATAACCGTGGCACGCCGCACACCACTAAAATTTTACAGAAAAAGTCGACTTCTTGAATCGCAGAGATTCAATGATTAGATAAGGCAATGGTTACTGTAAAATTTTAGTGGTGCTGAACGTGCCACAGTTGGCCACCCCTGAGCTAGACCGTCTAGCCACCGCCCTTGAAAGGGTGAAATCTATGTCGTCGTATTGAAGAGGCTTGCAATAGACGTACCATGCTGAGACATGTGCATGCAGAATTAATCCCACGAATACAAACCTGTATCGTGAGCAATGGCGAACTTACAGTATATTAACTTTTTATCACTGTGAGATAGTTTGTCTTTTTTTGTGTGGTTGATGTTATCAAAATGTATTGAGGTAAGTATGTATTTATGCAATAAATTGTGCGTATTTCTTCATACTTCTGGCTATTCCATTCAAATGTTAACACAAGATGGAGTGCATCGATTTCGGGCATTTTTGGGTATACAGGCGAAGATTTTTCTTAACCATGTAAACCAAATGTGGTTTCGTACTAATTAATTGATGCTCTAAAACTTTCTAATTGGAAAATTTGCTCTATCTCTTTTCGTTTTCGATTTGCAATAGCAATCTACCAAATTTCCCTATTAGGGGCGCTGATGTCGTTTGCATTAAATCTGGCGTGGTCGCTTTACTATACCGTTACCTCACTTGCATAGCTGTAGCTCTCTCCGTTCGCAAGTATTTTCAGGTTAAAGGGACTTTCCTTTGCACCCTGTATAATAATCGTCTAAAATATAATAATCTAGCCCTCTTAACCCCTTAACGCTCGAATTAAATCACGGTTGAAAAATTCAAATTGTTTATCGGAACCACTTTTAATAAAAAGAAATATTCATCTTATTTAATGACAGGAAAAAGTTACTAAAATACAGCCAATTACACTATTTTATAAAACTGGTGGGAATCAAACAATTTGAGTAAAAGACACAGCCCTAGAATATGACGGGAGCGAGAATTAAGGGGTTAATAATCGAATAGTTTAAAAAAATTTTTTTACATTTCAAATATTTGTGATGTTTTATTAATTTGAATTAGAAACATTTTCCTATAAAAAAAATCATATAAGTATGAAGATATTGCTTTTCATTGAAGAATTAATTGCGAGAAACATACCTGCTACGTTTTTTGCAATTAGCATTTCCGAATAGTAATATCCACTTGCATCATTAAAAGGTGAATCTTACTAAATGGAATAATGGCGGAAAATGTCGGCAGCTGTGTCAATAAAGGATGTAATTTTAATAAATGTATTTAGTCTCTATAAACGTATAATGTATAAACTTAAATCAGTACTGCATGTCTTTTTAAGTATATTGCACCACAGTTAGTGGATTGTCAACGCTAAATATTATTAGTATTCTCCATTATATTTAGAGACGGAATTTCCGACATTCATTAAGGCGAAGAATAATATTGAAATTTTACGGCGACAATCGTCCCATTGTAGCAAACCACTTTCATATCTGACTATGATAAGAAAATGTGAAAAATGGAAAATATACAGATTTATTGTCTTAGTTAATGGGAGGTTCTAGTTCATTTGGTAAAAACTTTAGATTTTTGTATTTTTCATATTTTGTATCCATAGAGTGTGTAGATTTTTCATTTAACCCTCCGCCAACCAGATGGGTCCAATGGACAGGGCAGGTACATTCAAAATTGTTTTTACTATGAAAAAAAAAGACTGAAAATTCTGTGTGACTTATTCTGTAAATATATGAAAAAGTTTCAGATTTTCAGATTTTTTAGGTTTTTTTATTCATAAAAAAAATCATTTTGAATGTACCTTTCGGAACCATTGAACACGTCTGGTAGGCAGAGGTTTAAAGCGATTTCGTGGTATTCTAACCCCTCACATATTTTTGGTTCGTTGAACGTAACGCTGTTGTAAAATTTTAAACGTTTTTCTCGAAACGATATTTTTCACCCTGGGCAAACCTTTTTCTCCAGAACTACATGGATGCCACAGGTGACTATTTATTAATTCTATCTCGCACCAACTTATTCTAAACAAAAATGTTTCACATACACTTTGCAAACATATGTAAGAGAAATGTACAATAAAATTTATATTTTAAAAATAGTGGTGCGAATCGAATATGAAAATTGTCGCCTGTTGTACCCCTGGAAGTTCTTGACCGATTTAACTCATTTTTTATTTAAAAGAACAGTAATTGCTTTCGCTAGATTTTATCCTTCCGAAAAGTAAAATTTTACTCATTTATTATTTTTTCAAGATTGCAAAATGTGAAGAAAATGGCATATCTTTGCTTAAATCAGGGCCATTTTGTCAAAAACCAAATTTAAACTATATATTGCTATAAGCTCCAGCAAGTCTTATGTCTTTTCACAATTTGGCGTCTAAATTTATTTAAAATTTTCGTGACAGAAGAAAAACGGTCGCCTGATCGAAAGTTCACGTCGCTCACATGAAAATATTCACTTCGCACAAGGCGTATTATTTATTTTTTTACGGAGAAAGATTTAAATGTATAAAACAAAGTCATTAGATATTATACAAAAAGGACGACGATAGTATCTAATTTCTTTATAACAGAAAAAAATAAATATTATTTAAATTTTAGGCCATAATAGTAAAGACTCTTAAAGGAAGTTTAAAAACTCTGATATTTAATTTTATAAATGCCGCTTACTAAATTTTAAAACTTAAAGCTAATTAAGTATTCTGTATGATTTGGTAAAAATGTCAAAATATTGAAATATCTATGCATTTGAGTACGAGATGTAAAACTAAATCGCTAAAAATGGTAAATTCTCAATTCTTTCTTTAAGGGGTGTGGATTTCTTTATTCCCAAGATGAAACCATTTGTTGGGAGGCGGTATCTTTCCCACTGTGTAATAAATAAATAAAAATTGGAAATCTTTAGTATGACGCCAAACAAATAATAGTGCATCACATCAGGGTTGCCAGCCTAGAACTCAATTTCTAACCCGAAATTTCAACTTCAGACCGGAACATTTTGAAGATAAATTTTAACTTTAAGTAATCAAGAATAGTCTGACATTAACCCGTTAGGACCATGGGTGCATACATGCACCTTCAAGAAGTACATCCAGAATTTCTTTTTGTCACCAGTAATAAAGAAAAAGCATAATTTGGTCTATATAGTTTAAGTATTTTCATGATTTTGTAATTGTACCTCGTTAAAAGTGAGTGGTGTCAATCGATTAAAATTTGTATAGAGGAGGCCGGTTCCGGAAGGGTTAAATAAATCTCAAAATACTTTTTGCATTTTCTGGTATGATGACGAATTTTTTAAATAAAAGTGGAGACCAAACTAGCAATCCTGCATCGCACTATCATGCAATTGTACATTCTGCATATGAAAGTCATCAATGACGCTAAGAAAATTCTTTTCACTTTCCACGTTTCCAAAAGAGCCACACAAATTCTTGCTTTTGATAAAGAAAGACCTTTCTGACTCTACAATTTCAGTAGGGAATACTTAAAATTCAAGACTACTATTTCTAGAATAAGATCTTTAATGCTTTCTCTACTGCTTCCAACTGGTAATTGAGATTACGAATGATAAAGAAAACTTTAGAATCTCTTGATCCAGCGTAATTCTGTTACATTTCGGCATTCTTTTATCATTATCAAAAGAAATGATCTAAACGTACATCATTTTATTATTTATCCATGAACATTATTTTTATAAGACACGTTACCTTATGTTATAAAAACAAAAGAACTTCGTTGGAAGTTTTATTTCCACGGCAAATAGGCGACGATTGTGTTAACTTTCTTTATTTAAATGCATTTAAATTTTCATCACAAAAAACTTTGAAAAAGAGGAAGCTTATTCAATAAATAGGTTAATTTCCGGAATCTTGTTGGAAAAGGGATTAAAATAATAGTCTATTAGACATCACAATCGCATAGATATATTAATACCATAAATAAATATATTAGTTTCAAATTTTATTTCACGTTACGAGAGGGTAAATGACATCTTTTAAAATTTTTAATTAAAAAAATTTCAAAAACTCCTCTGCAGAATTATTTTAGTTCTGAAAGAAATATTTCTTCCAAGGTCATGAATTTTACGTAAAGCAAACAACAATGTTCCGAAAGATTCAGAGTAATTATTTTAAATAAAGTTCATTAATCAACGTCAAATGTGAAGTCTTGTTAACCAATTGGTTTAATCACATATTATTGTTACAAACAACATAAATTGTTAGTTTTTTGTCTTGTCATTAATTCGGATCATTTACAAAGTATTTCGGTCCGAGCCAGATCAAGGTTTGACCTGAAGGTTTTCCTTCGGGACGGAACGATGACAGCCGAATTCTCTTGAAATAATTAAGTTGCAACATCCTCTTGTCCCGATAAATACATTCATCAAATTACATATTCATTTAAATAAACATAAACATAGTCATGAAAATTATTACTGCAAACATGTAATTCAAAAATAACACTATTGCGCAACTGAAAGTAATGTTACAAATAATTTGAAAATGAAGTAGTATTAAAAAAATTACGAATAAAATAACAATAATAAATAAACTAGTATGTTGTGGCCATCACAAAACTTTCTTCTATATAAATCACGTAAATTAAATCATTTAAATAGTACAAGAAATAACAACGATTTAGCACCAATTCATATCAAAGTATATCTGAATTTGAAGTTGGATGAAAATTCGTGCATTAGTTCTTGAGATAGAGCTATAGCGGAAATTCTGAAAAATGTAGCATAGCAGCGCCACCTGTTGAGCGATTTACACCAAAAATAAGCTGCACTAAATGAAATCAAGGTATACCTGAAATTGAAGTTTGTTGAAAATCCAAGCATTAGATCTTGAGATAAAGCTATTCCGGAAATCGCAAAAAATACAGCATAGCAGCGCCACCTGTTGAGCTATTTACACCAAAAATTAAACAGCACTAATTTATACGTCAATTCATGTCAAGGACTAACTAAATCTGAAGTTTGATGAAAATCCGTGCAATAGTTCTTGAGATATAGCTCTTGCGTGAATCGTGAAAAATGCAGCACAGCAGCGCCACCTGTTGGCGATTTACACCAAAATTTAAACAGCACTAATTTATATCAGGGACTAACTGAATCTGTGTTTGAGAAAATTCGTGCATTTTTTCTTGAATTAGAGCTATTGTGATAATCATGAATAATGCAGCATAGCAGCGCCACTTGTTGGGGTATTTTCACAAAAAAGTAACCAGCACCAAACTATGTCTTGGAGTAACTAAATCTGAAGTTTTATGAAAATCCGTGTAGTAGTTCTTGAGATATAGCTATTGCAGAAATCGTGAAAAATGCCGCATAGCAGTGGCACCTGTTCGGCGATTTTCACCAAAAACTAATCAGGTCCAGTTTATATGAAGGTCTAACTAAATATAAAGTTTTGGGAAATTCGGTGCATTAGGTCTTGAGATAGAGCGCCCACAAAATTTTGTGACATACAGACTCACAGAGTGACAGTGTGACAGACAGACATTTTCTAAAAACCATCAAATCGTGTTCTGGGCATTCTAAAACGTATAAATCCGTCGAAAACCAGAAGTCGAAATTTTTCATGAATCCAATACTTTCTTCTTGTAAAGATAGAAGAAAGTAATAAAAATGATTATCATACTACTAACTACAATTATCGAAATTTTAAATGAAAACAATAAGAATATAAACATTAAAAATAATCATGGTTTACTTAACCCTTTGGGTACACAAATGTTTCGGGGTTGCCATTAGCGGTTTTTTTTTTTTTTTTTTTTTTTTTTTTTTACTTCCATCTCGCACCACTTTCTGAAATTAAAAATATTTCATATACAGTATGATAACATCTGTAAGAGAAATATACTGCAAAAAAATTTTCATTCAATTGTGGTGAGAATAGAATATAAAAATAGGCGGCAGTACCAAATACATGACGAGTCTCAGCCTTCAAATTGTAACAAATCGAACTGATTCCCCAGATAAACCCCGTAAATATTCAGTTAAAAGTTTGCTTAGGCACGATAATACATTAGAGAAATAGCCTAAGATTTTAGCAAAGTCCAGCATTTTACCGGAAGAGATGACAAGAAATAGATCTATCTTAACTCATCATCTGAGATGACACTATAGAGAGAAGGAGATGAATAACAGAAAGCTCGGGAATCCCCTCGAAACTGAAACAACCTTGTAGAAGTGAAAACGGTCCCACGCGCTAAGGTAAACGCGAAACTTATTCCCTTCAAAGAGAGGCGGACCATAGAGAACCTATACAACTAAAGCTTGGAGATGACCTCATAGGACCAAAACACTAAGGTTCTAACTGGCTTAGAAGAAACCATTGTCTTAATGAGAGGATCGAGAGAAGATGAGCATCCTTGATTAACGACTTGAGGGGCGGTGGGTTATATTATATCCCACCCAAGTTTAACTAACAACTACACCAGAAAATTTTAATTAAGTTATACTTTCATAACTTTACGGGAAAGAGCTCAAAAATTGTTTCTCCTTATTTTGAAATAAAAATTTTCTAAATTTCCAGTAGCAATTGAGCGTTACACAAAAGCAATAGCTTGCCCAAAGGGTTAAGGAGATATGCATTCAGAGTTTAGATCTCTTAGTGAAAGACACAGGTTTCTGAACCTGGGAGAGAGATTTTCTCCCAAAGTTGTCTAAAGATATAGCTCGGGATTTGATCCGATGCGAGGCAAATCTTCCTCCGGAATTTGGAGTGAAGAGAGTTAGGCCGGCTCGTAAGCTTTGTGGTTTCTCTAGTCCCTAAAGAAGATAATAGGTTGGTCTTCTGTACAAAGACTATATCAAAAACAAAATTCTTGGAGACTTACTTGACTATCAATCTGTCATAAATTGTAAAATGATCCCAACCATCCACTTTATTTCTAATTGTTGTGAATACTGACATCATTAGCCAAGAAGTGATATGTTTATTTTCTTATTGAATAATAAATCATCTCTTTTAATTTAATTTTGTCATCTCCTCTGCAGTCCGTTCACGTTACCCGCTGCACGATAGAACAAAGAGTAACAAAATATTCTCAAGGGATTAATCAACACCCATCCATTTTATTCAGAGGCTACAACATCGCAACAGCTTGCTTAACCACTTAACGCTCGAATTAAATTATGGTTTAAAAATTCAAATTGCTTATTGGCACAACTTTTATGAAAAAGAAATATTCATCTTACTCAATGACAGGTAAAACGGTAATAAAATATACCCAATTTCACTATTTTATAAAACTGGTGGGAATCAAACAATCTGAGTAAAAGACACAGACCGTGAACATGACGGGAGCGAGAATTAAGGGATTAATGACTCCAGTTGATTACATTTTGGGCGTTCCCATCTGTTTGTCAACGGTCTACACGACAGAGACCGTAATTTCTTGAACTTAGACTCAACATATAAGGATAACACCAAGTACCGCCGTTTCATTAATAACAATAAAATTTACCTTTTAATATTTCTGGTAGATGTAAAATAAAAGATAAATTCACGATGTTGATATGTATGTGTGAAGGACCATTTATTTGAAATGTCATAAAAACATTTTTTCTTCTTCGAAAGAAGTTAAATAATTTTACCGACGAATTTATTGGTGAAAAAAATAACAAAACAAACAGTACAAACAATAACTTACATAAAAATCACATATCCTGATCTTCTTCATTAGCTAATATCTTAACCACTTAACAGCCACAAAAAATAAAAAAATAGGGAGCCAACCTCACTTTATAAATACAAAAATATTTCCCTTAAATAATCGAGAAAAATCTTCCATTTAACCCCTTAACTCTCGAATTAAATTACGGTTGAAAAATTCAAATTGCTTATTGGCACCACTTTTATGAAAAAGAAATATTCACCTTATTTAATGACAGGAAAAACGATACTAAAATATAGCCAATTTCACTATTTTATAAGACTGAAGGGAATCAAAAAAATTGAGTAAAAGGCACAGCCCGTGAATATGACGGGAGCGAAAATTAAGGGGTTAATGAACCGAAGATTTCATGTAAAAACAGTTAAGTTGGTAATACATTGACATCGGGCAATATTTATCAAATCTGAATTTTAAAACAATAGAAGCTCCTCCCTGATCTGAGAGTCTTGTGTAAATTGGTGTTTTAGATAAGTTTCCTAAGTTTATGCATTGATAAATATCTTTCAATATACGAATTTAATGTAAAATGTCTTACAATCTAAAAAAATATGGACAGCATGATATGAATGCATTTTCCGTAAGGTAGAAGCCACGCTCCCAGTCAATTAGGTTTTTTGAATGAAAACGAGAATTCTTGTTTCCTGTTGTGATTTTCAATTTGCTTTTTAGAGATACATTTGGTTTTTTAGGAGATTATGCTAAAATGAAATATATTGCTGTTCATTCAAAAATAAATTTCGACAAGCATAAACTGATACGATTTTTTACATCGGTATTTCCAGATAATAAACTGCGGTTTCCTTAATCGCAGATTTCTGCGATTAAATAAGGCAAAGCTTACCACACAGAATAATGATGGAAAATTAATAGCATTTCGCAACTATGTCGACAAAAGTTTTTTTAAATGTATTTATTCGACATACATAAACGTATTATATACAGCATTAAATGATTAATGCAAGTTTTTAAAAGTATACTTCGCCACAGTATGTCGATTGTTAACATGATATGTTTATAGTAATTTTCACCTTATTTAATGACAGACATCAAAGTTTTATTAAGCCGAAGAATATTATTAAAATTTACCAGACAATATCAGTAAATTGTGGAGCAGTGTTTTCCTATTTTTTACGATAAAAAATATGAAAAATTGAGAATGTTGAGAAGAAGTGATTTAGTTTAGAAGCATAGAAAACTCTCTGACTTTCTGTAAGTACTGTTTAATAACTTTAGAATTTTAAACCTACTTAGTTATTTTAAATGATTTGGCAAAATTGAAAAATATTAGGATATTTATGCCGTTTAGAATGAAATGTAAAACTAAATCGCTAAAAATGTTCGGTTCATATCATTTTTTAGGAAGTGGGATTTCTTTATTACCAGAGTGAAATCATTTCAAATTCGTCGTAAGAACGTATGTATCCCCCTGGATTACAAAGTAAGGTAAATTTAATACCACGCTAACCAAATGATATAGCATTCGGTGCTATGCAATTGTACTTTGTACTTATAATGGTTCTCAATAACACTAAAAACGATTTATTTTACTTTTTAAAAAAGTACCCCACATAAAGTTTTGCCTTTGATAAAAAAAAAATAACAAAAAAAAGTGTTTACTCTAGAAAAACAGCAGGGAATAATTTGATGATCATAAAAAGATGAGCATTGCTTGAATAGCATCATAAATTCGTGTCTTTTGCTACCAATTCGTAATCGAGTGCCATATGTGCCCGTATATCTATATATATAAAAGAAAGTCTGGATTTTCTATTAATCAACGCGCAGCCAAAACTACTGAACCTAAAATCTTGAAAATCGGGGTAAAAATACTTCTTATGATATAAAGTGCCGCTAAGAAAGGATTTTCCAAAATTCCACCCCTAAGGGGGGTAAAAAAGAGAACGAACTGTAAAAAAATTCCTTAAAAATCTGATTTTATAGTTATTTTTCAACTGATAATATATTTTGGTGTATTTTTGTATGCTGAATCGAATGGTACTAACTAAATTCTTTTAAGCCCAATAGTTCGGGAGATATTTCATATTTTTCTAATTTGGCACTATCTTTGGCGCCGAAACTTGAATTTTCAAGTGATAATTTCTAAAAACTCATTCTTTTCATTCTGTTACTATAGCAAGGGAAAAAATTCAAATTGAATAATTTTTTAACCAATCCTTTTGGTTAAATAAAAACAACTTCGTCAATTAGAAAAAAAAAATCAAACGCCTCAAAAATTAAAACTAAATAAAAAAAAAACTGTGGTACTTTTTCGTTCTAATTTTCGTCGCGATACCATGCCAAAATGTATGGTATCCCGCTATTTATTTCAACCCTAATCGTGCAAACGATTTTTATTGCAAACCGTGCCACACATTAACATTTGCTAATTATTGAACGTGAATATTTTTATGCAGGAATTTTTAATGATGGAATTTATTTTATTTCATCATAATCTCGCAAAACTTTTTAATTTGTTATTTTTTGAATAGAAAATATTTATTACTAATACTGATATAGATTTTACCATTTCGCAGTTATCTGATGATGAGGAAGCTACAATAAAATTATTTCAGAAGTTAGGAATTATACATATAAAAATGTTTTGTTCAAAAAACCATGAATTTATTTATTTATTTAACTGAATAACAAACATACGACTTGTGTACTTGACATAAAGCCCGCTTATAAGTCGGAGACAAGATAGCACAAGGAAATATTACAACACAAGAGAAATACACACTGGGAGTTCCACAAAAAGTGTGTGTGCAATGGAACCAGCGGGAATCGAACCCACAAACTCTTAAGCACAAGCGATTAGCTGACTGGTGCTTTGACCACTCAGCCGCAGAGCCCCAAAACCATGAATGTCTTCATTGAAAGAATGAAATGTTTACTGCAATGTGAGACATACGTATTATGTACGCCATGCTTCAGTATTAAAAGACATTTACAATTTCAAGACTGCAGTTTAAATTGACTATATTTTATTACTTGCAAAATATTTATTTATTCTTATATTTTAAGTATTTATTTTGATACCCGTCGACCAATTTCGCCAAATTATATAAATCGCCAAACCACTCGCCAAATTATACAAATTGACATAATTTTTATTTTAAATAACGAAAGAACAAATAAATTAGTATAACATTAATAAAAATACATT
The DNA here is from genome assembly GCA_963932465.1 of Maratus speciosus. Classification (NCBI taxonomy): domain Eukaryota; kingdom Metazoa; phylum Arthropoda; class Arachnida; order Araneae; family Salticidae; genus Maratus; species Maratus speciosus. Next base: position 175,480,005 of record OZ010797.1, read on the forward strand.
TAAAACGCCGAAATGAAAATCACTTGATGACGTAAATACGTGTAACTTGCTTAAAGTCAAGTGAATGTGACATTTACGATCAACCATTATTGGTATTTAATCTTATAGTTTGGCAATAGATTTTTGGTCGACGGGATAACCAAGTAGTATCATTATTTTTATTGATTTAAAAAAAAATGGTAGGTCAAAGTCTGTAATTTTCAAAAGTTATATTTTTTAAATGCTCATTTTTTTATCAACAAAATTAATTTTTTTTTTCAAATGTATCATTTCATTTTTGTGCCAACTATTACGCTTGGCGTGAATGATGTTGGCATAACAGGAAATACCAAAACAGTTACTGATTTATTTCAAATGTAAAGAAAAAAGGTTTAATGAGCAATAAATATTGTAAATATGACTATAACTCAGATTCTACTGAACAGAATTTTGTAGAACTTACACTGTTAAATAGTAAATTTGGTTTATAAATGGTTTAATGTAAAAACCATCATTCTAAGTTGCTACGGGAAATCTAAAATTAGGTGAACTCGATTATGAAAGATTTCAAGTCAACTAATTAAATGCATAGTAAGTTACATAATATTTCAGGGATTTTTTCAATATTTATCATATCATTCTGTGTTGTTTAGTTACGGAGCTATGCGGAAAAAGTTCTCAGTGTTACAGTAAAGAAAATTGGAAGATATACGCTACAGAGATAGGGTATACTAGAGAGTATATATGCTATAGTTATGGAAGTTGAGCTGAGTTCCTTAAAAAAAATCAGAAGTGATGCAGTATATACCTAACCCTACCTCCCAGAGAGTTCCATAATCAAGTTAACGCGATTATGAAAGTTATATTTAACTATCTCAATATATATATAATGCAAAGAGAAATTTCATTCCCGCCGCTTATATATTGAGTTCTGCTGAATAGATTTTGACGGGACTTACATTGTTAGTTAGATAATTTTTCAGAAAAGATGTTAGTATAAAACATAACGTTCTACGTTGCTCAGTTAAATAATTATGGGGAAAGTTCTAAATCAGATGAACCCAATTTTGAAAGATTTGCTTTTTTTAAAGGTTCCACCGTATGAATTTTTATGGGATTTAAACTATTAATTAGATCATTTTTAGGGAAGGTTTCGGTATATTTTCCAGTTTAAAAGATTCTGCTAAGTGGATTTCAATGCAACTTGATCGGTTAGTTAATGTTCCAGTGAATGTTTTAGTATAAATCACATATCATTTGCTGTTGCTTGGTTGTTAGGTTGCTTGATTGTACAATTATAGATGAAAGTTCTAGAATCAGGCGAACCCAATTATTATGAACGATCAGCCTTTTCAATAAGTCCAATTAACAGATTCTGATGACACTTGCATTGGTAATTTTTCATGAACGCTTTTAGCATATTACATATTGTTCTATTGTTCTTTATCGAATCCTACACCAACAGATCAACTAAAGAAATTGGTCCTTAACAGTCTAAATTTTGTATGACTCAATAAAAGATATAATAGCGTAATGACATTCATATTACTTTCAGCAATTCGGTTGGATACACCAGGTAAATGTCCATATGGCTTTAAAACACATAATCAAATTCACAGATATATTTTGTTTCATTCAAGATTTCTTTAGAATAACCGACCAGCGTAGCGGGCGAAGGCGGCTAGTTCTATATAAATGCCGGAAGTTTGCGTTGGGTATTAAATATAAATATTTACAAAAATGTATATTAAATTTATTGAAATTGATTTTAAGGCGTTATTTGGGGCAGAGCTACTTAACTTCGACATCCGAAGAAATTTTGAACAAAGTCAGCAGACAGTATGTAAACTGACGTATTTTACATTCCATTAAGCCTATAAGCCATGTTTTTAAACTTCATGTTCATTTTGATATCGACAGCGTTGAGAATATTGCTCCTGTGTTCATTAAAATTTAAAATACAGTAATTCTGTAACTGTTTATACCAAAATTCTTCAGGTGTGGAAGTTGAGTAGCTCCGCCCCAAATAACGCCTTAAAATCAATTTCAATATTTTGAATATACATTTTTGTAAATATTTATATGTAGTACCCAACGCAAACTTTCGGCATTTATACAGGATATACCGGCACATATGGGGAATTTTTTACAAGAAAATGGTAATTTTCGGATTAACATAAGATATGATTTTTATTTTTTTTTTATTTTTATTCCGCTATTTCACACAGTTTTTATAAACAGAAAATTATACAAAAATTACCACTTATGCATCTTTGGTATCTATATATCCTCAATTAATGGCATGAAATTCTGTGCAGCAGTTTTTGAGAAAATCAGTTTTTTAAAAAATCGAGAAAACATTTTTATCTCATTAAATATCAATGTTTACAGGGTGATAATAGGCGAAATATATTGTCAGATATGTAGCCACATCTGGGGAAAAAATCAGGAAATTTGATTGAAAGGCATCTTTCCAATGCTTATCCGACTATGCCCTTTCTGTTCTCCCTCGGAGGGCTGAAGTGTTTTTTCATTATTGAAATCAAAAAAGAGCACAAAATTACCGATTTCTTTTAAAATAGAGGTTATTAGAATGTCCGAAGAGATATCCCATTTGAGTATCTTTAGCAGAACAATTCAAAATTCCTGTTACAACTTTAAAAGGCATTTTGAAAAACAAATAGGCAATTAAGAATATGGAATTCATTCCAAGAAACAGAGTAGAATACACAGTGGGGAATTTGATCAATTAGAAAAAGCTTTAGTGCAATGGCTTAGAGAAGCTCGTGCTTCCAATATATCAGTCTATTATCATTTATTAAGAGAAAAGAGAATTGAATTAGCACAGACTTTTGTAATAGAACATTTCGTTGCGTCCCAAGGATGGCTAGAGTAATTTAAAAATAGGCAAGGATTAACTATGCGCATTATAAGTCGTGAAAGTGCAAGCTTTAATGAAGATAATGTTGAGCAGTTGTTAAGTGATCTGCCAACTTTACTGAAAAATTACAAGCTTGTGACATCTTCATTTGCGATAATACTCTTGCGATAATTGCTCTTTTTTAAAATGATGCCCGATAAAACTTTCTCTTTCAAGAGTGAAGCGTGTCATGGTTGTCAAAAAAAGTAAGGAGATACTCACAATCCTACTTTGCAGCAGTGTTACCTGTGAGCTATTTTTTTAAATTCAGATTTCGTGGCACCACTTTTTTGAAATAGTAAAATTCACCTTGTTTAATGACATATTAATTAATCCCTCGGGGACGAGCGACCAGTAATCGTGTCACGTAAGGTGCTCAGAATCGGACATTATTCCCAACAATAAATTTTTATTGTGGATTTTGCTTTATTTAATCCAAGCATTTTCCCGATTCAATTAGGCAAAAATTTCCGTTTTTAAAAAACGGTGATTAAATATTAAAAATTCTGTAAAAGACGCTCGTCCCGAAGGGCTTAAGGCGAAAACAAGGGGAATTTTACTATTTCTGAAAAGTGGTGCCAATCAAGAAATCTGAATTAAACAAAGTAGCCCACTGGCTACACTGCTTTGCAGTAATGCAGATGGTACTGAGAAATTTTCCTTTTTGTTTAACCCTTTCGCAGACGGAGTCCTTAAAAAAACCCTAAAGGCACCTAATTTTAATTTTACTGGCACCCAGAATATTTAATTAAAATTTTCCTTTTATAGCGTACCTGAAAATAAGCACATTTCCATTTTCGAATGAATTCGCCTATACATTCTGGAGTCAGTACATCATGGCATCAGTTTATAAACAGAAATACTCTGCGGCGGAAAGGGTTAATGGAAAATTGAGAAATCCTCGTGATTTCAAAAAAGTAAAAAAAAATGCCATGTGAATACGATAATATCAGAATGCTAACATCTTTTTTAATTCCTTCAGTGATTTCATGCAAAGATGGAAAAGGAAAAACGAAAAGTTATTTTATTCATTGACTAGTGATCTGCTCACCATTCTGACTTCTCAAGTTCAGCGTTACAACAGCTGTTTTCTTCCCGGCAAACTGCACAAGTAAACTTCAGCCGTTGGATTTGTGAATTATTTGTTGTATGAAAGTAAATTACAGAAAATTTTTGATTCGCAGAATTCTTGCGAATTAAAAAATGCAGCAAATAATCTAAAAATGTGTCCATTCTTGATGCAATAAATATGTCCTGTTCATCATGGGAATGTTTCAATGAAACATTCATACAAAATTTTTTAACACTAGAATGTCCGACATTTTCGACATCCTAAGACAGCCGCCAGTGTCATTTCGACACCACTAATTATGCAAAATCAATGCTATAAATTGTAATTTAACAGTGTATTGGATTATTTGACTTTAATTAAGCTTATATTGTTACATTTTACAAAAGAACGATGATTTATAGAAAAATGCATTAAATGATATTAAATTTCACCGTTAAAGAGAAGGAAACAAAGACATTTAAAAAGAGAAAGTGAAACAAACCTGTTAATTTCCATCACGTTATAATATTTAAGTAGAAGCCCCTTGGTATATTGGTCAGATCATCTGACTGCCGCTCCGCAGGACTAGAGTTCTACTCCCGATTGGGCAAGGCTCACTCAGCATTTCATCCCTCCGGGGTCGATAAAATGAGTACCAAACTTCCTTGGGAACTAAACACCGAGGGTATCGCGTTACGTTTGCCGCCTGGCCGGGATGTATGCCGCTTCGCACTTCGGGGTACTATCGACCCAGATCCTTCATGGATTGTATAGCCACTGAGTTTAGTTTTTATAATATTTAAGCATATGTTGGCCATTATGTAAAATATTTTATATCATATAGTACATGCCTTATTTACAATTTTTACAATGTAGGCGATTTTTTCGGTCAATTTTAAACTTGCCGTTTTCATGCACGAAAAGCTTTTTTTGTTTGTGGCATGGCCCTTACACATTTTCTGCGTTTAATAGAAATGTTTCGGTTTAATTCCGGAATATGATTTTGATCAGTGGCACATTTTTTAGCTTCTACATAATTTGAACGCGATTCATTTGCAAACTGTAGAATATAACATTTATTTGAAATGTAATCTACACATTTCCTTGAAATGTAATGGCCTGACACAGATATGTTAATTAGCCAAACATTTATAACTGATAAATCTAAAATGTTGTAAAGTGTATGTACAGGCCATCTCCTTCATCCAGATTTTACAAAATATTTTCTAGCCATTTGATCTAAAATCTACACACCATATTTGGTTTCACTGTAGATTGTTACAAGTATTGGTGTTTTCTTTTCTTTATACTTGCAATTATAACATTTGAATGAAGTATGCTCAGTACAATGACTTTCTTCCGCTTTTTCCCTTGATATATAGCAAGTATGGTACCGGTACTTTCGTGTTTTTATATATTCTTAGAACAAAGACAGTTTTTTTTTCAGACGATCTGGAATTTTTCCTCGAGTTCGGTTCACTGTTCCTACCACACTTACTTTACAGATTTGTTTCTAGCACTTTCTAGCAGTTTCTGTTTTTATCAGATTTGTTTCTAGCTCCAGTGAAGTGAGACAATTATAAACGGTCACATTATGACCTTTATTTTATATGGTTCCATTAGCTTTAGAACTACAAATTCCGCTAATCATTTACCGTCAAATCAAGATTCATTTCTCCTAAATTAAGGAAATATTCACTAAGTATGAAATAAGGAAATAAGTCCGCAATGTCACCACCATCTGATTAATTTTAGGATAATTCTCTCATCAATAGATTTGCAATTTCTTCGGGACTGAGACCTCTTTTGCGATACATAATATCGAAAAAATTAGTCTCTGAAAGTATAAAAAATCTCTCAAACGTACAATGTTTTAAATATTATAATAAATGATCGCCTGAATAAGACTAAACCATTTCCCTCCTTTGTGAGGGGTGGAAATTACAGGGTGACAAGAAATAACTTCGACACACATGATACATTATAACTTTAATGCTAATGAAAATATTACGACCAAACTTCAAAATAAATATGAATACATTATTTCGTCTAATATACTTACAAATTTTCAATGTGGCTACCTTTAGCCTTAATACATAGCATTAAATGTATCACAAAATTTTCGGCTATGGGCCGCAACTCACTTACTGATATTTTATCCCATTCCTTGCATAAGCATAGCTTTACGGATGCCAAAATTTTACGAGGTTTTGCACACACCCTTGTCTCCAAGATGGACCAAACAGAATAATCCATTGAGTTCAAATCTGGGGAATACGGTGGCTATTCTTGAGCTCCAATGAAGTCAGGAAAATGTGTTTTGCACCAATCTTGAGTGGCTTTAGTTCTGTGTGCAGGTGCGGAAACCTGTTGGAAGGTCCATCTTTTGTTTCCAAAGAACTTTTGTGACCAAGGTAAGACAACATCTTCCAAAACGAGTTTGCGATATGTTTGTTGACTAATATTTATCCCTTGATCAACAAAAACAAGTGGTGTTTTCCCACTAGCACATATCCCACCGCAAACTTTTACAGATAGGGGTTGTTGACGCCATTTTATCAAACTTCGGATTCAGCTACAACTTGACATAAGTTGTTGCTGATTAAATTTTGATGTAAATCACATAATCGGTGGCACTGATATGCTTCATTTTTCAGGAAATATTAACATGTATAAAATAGAAGAAAGTTTTGGAATTGCCACATCCGGCTAGTTTTTAATTTTCTACTTGGTGTCGAGGTAACAGGAATGGACGTTCTAGGTGAATTTAGCTGTAACTTTTTTAAAAAATAGAATCACATAATAAAAATTTCGGCAGTTTTCTTCTTACGTAAACTGTTTAAATGTCGCTAAATTTAAAGAATATAGTTAAAAAAATGGGAAAGAGAGATAACGCTAAATTCGGTTTTGTTGTCCAAATGATACCAACGGACTTTCTAGTGTTAAGAAGATTAAGTAGAAAGTACAAAGTTTTTACGGATTTTTTTAAAATAACGTAATTTCCGGCGTACAAGTCGCGGATCAATTAATCCTTTCACGGACAAAACTTTCCATTGCTAAAATGTTGAAATAAATAAGTGACACCGAAAATTACGAAAAAATTTGTTCGCAAATAAGAAAAAGTGATATTTAGCATACATAGAAAATGGAAAAAAATTATATTAAAATTCTGCTGTCATTGTTGCATTTCGTAATTAAAATTTTGGAGTTTCATGGACAAACTATGGTCCGTGAAAGGATTAAATATGTTTAGGCTAAGAAATCTTATTTAACCCCTTAACCTACAATGACGGGCATAGCCCTCGTACGATGATCGAGCCAAATGTAAATTCTTCTTACCACTAAAATTTCACAGTAAATATAGTTTAATTTAGTCGTAGAAATTTCATGATTAAACAAAGCAAAAATCTCTATTAAATTTTAGTGGTAGCTATGGATTTGCCAAACCGTGGAGCTGTTAAAAGTAAATCGTAGGTTAAGGGGTTAATGAAATGTAACTTATTTCTATCTTTTGAATAAAATTTCTTGTTTGAAATATACTTATTTTACCCGAGGCTTATATACCAGAAATTAGGGTTCATAAATTTTAAAAAGACAATTTTTAAAAACACAACTCCCAAGCATCTTACGAGCATTTTCTATTCGTAAAAACCGTATTTAGCTAATTATGTTAGGTAATGAGGAATATCGCGTTTTCTCATAGCTTAGTATGAGATTTCAAAATCAGTGAGTTTCAGTGAAGCAGCCCCTTCTCGCTATCGTTCGATTTTTTTTCTTTATCGCGGTATTTTACATTACTACTTTAAAACATTTTTTTCTGGTGATGCAGTTACTGGGAATTTAACTTAATATATATTTCCAAATGTCTTACGATAATTGAAAATTAAAATAGATATAATTAACACCTTAACAGGTCATTTTTTTGACACAGTAAACTAAAAGGAAGAACATTATGTCAATTTTATCGAATTAAAATATTCACTTTCTGCAATCGAAATATCTCTTCTATTAAATAGAACAAATATTGCAATTTAAAATTAGTGGTGTCGAAAAATTTTAAATAACGAAACAAGCAAATTTTCTTGCGCGTACGGTGTACGGGCTGTTAACTCTCATAATGACCATGGTGACTAGCATATGTGCTACCAACAGTTTTTCAAATTTAGTGGATTTTTTCATTCGGATATTCCAAAATAACAGTAGATATTTAAAATAGCAGTATTTGCTTTATTTAATAAAAAACATTCAAAATTTAAATAAAGCTACATTTATTATTGAAATTTTTTGGTGTGAATTGAGATTCGTTGAACTACAGAATTTTAGAACGTATTCTACCATGGGAATAAGAGAGTTAACCCTTTCGCGGGCGATGTCCTTAAAAAGGACGCCTAATTTTTATTTTACTAGCACCGAGAAAATTTAATTAAAATTTTCCTTTTATAACGTACGTGAAAATAAGCACGCTCATCTTTTCTAATAACTTCGTTTATAAATTCTGGTGTCAACCCATCATTTCATTTGTTTATAAACAGAATTACTCCGCACGGGAAAGGGTTAAAGGGACTTACTAATCGTTTGAATATTTTTTCTTTGTCGTTGTATTTTACATTAAGGTTTCGATATAGAATGGAATGAACCTAAGCAAAAAAAGCAATTCTGTTGCTAAACTTGAAAAAAAAAAGTATTAAAAAAAATTAAAATACTACCTCTTCTACTAATTCAGTTTTTGTCAAATTATCTTAAAACCGATATTCAGGGTCTCCCCAAAAGTTTGAAACAGGTTATTATTATTATTATTATTTTTACTTCTGTGATATGTAAGCAGTGTATATTGAAAAAATGTTTAAAAAAAATAGGAATTAAGATTGTGTCGATCAAATATACCTGCATTTTTTTGTGGTATTTTACATTACGTCTTCTGTACATTATTTAAAGATCTTATCAAGGAAAATAGTTTTATTAATAATACAGACAATGCGAAAAAATTGCAAATTAAATACAAAAAGAATGATTATTTCTAGGTATTCATTATTGTGACCTTAACTTAACCCATTAACCGCCAAAACTAAAAGGTTGAAATTTGCAACTTTTAGCGGAAGTGCATTTGCGACCACAAACTCTGAAACATAATTTTCGCTTTATATGATCTTTAAACTTTATGACTTTAAGTAAGGCCATTTTTTAAATTGAAAAATAGTGGCGGTTATGTAAATAACTTAAATATGTGCATTTATTTTGACCGTTGCTTGAACGTAACGCCAGCGGGTAATGGGTTAAAATCGATTATCCTCAAATGTCTCACAGATTGTGATAGGTCAAAATTAAGGTAATTGTGATTAAAAGGACTTACTATTGTTTGCAGATTTTTCCTTTACAGCGATACTTTTCATTATCGCTTCGATGTATCATGAAAGGAAACTATGCAGAAAAAGCACGAGAGCTGTTTTGTTGGCACAATTTGAAGATAAAAAATGTCAGTAAAAATCGAGAAACTATTACAACATTACTTCGTCAAGTTATTCAATTTTTATAAATTTAATTTAAAACCGATAAACAGGATGCCCCAAAAAAGAATGAAAAGCGCATTATTATTTTTTTATGTTCTAAGTAGTGAATATAAAAATGTTCAAAATAACGTCGGAATTAAGATTGTGTTGATGAAATATAAAAAGTCCTGCAATTTTTAAAAATTATATTTGAAATTACTTGTTCGGTGTGTTATTAAAAGATCTTATCAAAAAAAAATAATTTAAACGAGAATACAGTTAATTCTGTTGATATAATTTGAAAAATTTTCAAGTTTAACCCCTTATCAGTGACATTTGTTTTCTTACAAAAAAAATTAAAAATGGGGCTGGACACCACTTTTTCCATTCTAAAATATTTGCCTTACTTAATCGAAAAATATCTGACAATCAATAAAGATAAATTTACAGTAACAAATTAGTGGTATCAAAATGCTTTTAATAACGAAGCAAGCAAAGTGTTCTTGCCCGAATCCAGTTCGGGCCACACTGTTAAGGTGTTAATCTAGAAGATTCTAAAACATTACTTTTAGAAATTCATTATTGCGAATTTAACATAAAAAAATATTTTGACCATTCTAAAGGTCTTACATTTTTTGATAATTCAAAATTAAGGTGATTGTGATTAAAGGGACTTGCTATTATTTGAATATTTTTCCTTTGTCGTTTTATTTTTTATTTTCGTTTCGGCATATTATGAAATAATTCTATTTTAAAAATAATTATTTTGTCAGGAACAGAAGTTACACTGTTGGTACAATTAAAAAAAATATGTAAGTTAAATGATGAATATTTTTAAAATTTTCTTCCAGGGATTCATTATTGTGAATTCATCTTAAAACCAATATACATTCTCAAATGTCTTGCGGTTTATAATAACTCAAAATTAAAGGGATTTTGTTAAAGAGACATGCTATCGTTTGAATATTTTTTCCTTTATCGCGGTATTATATATTATCCTTTCGGTATATTAAGAAACGATCACATACAGAAAAAATCCTATTAAATAAAGACGTTGTGTATTCAAATCTGAAAATGAAACAGTCAGTTACTATCCAACGTACACTTTATTTCGAGATTTTAAACAAAGATGTAAAAATTAAAATCACAAAAATAAACATTATTCTCTACGTTTTGGTTACTTATCTTTTAACCCTTTATATACGGCATTATGATCTACGGCAATTTTTTTATGTAATATTTTTTTTCAGTTAATACAATGAAAATTAAAGGATAAACATAAAACAAATGCTCAACTGTGAGAAATTTAATTATTTAGAGGTAAATAATTAAAGTGGTACTTTAATCCCTTAATTCTCGCTCCCGTCATATTCACGGGCTGTGTCTTTTTTTTTCAGATTATTCAGATTTGTTTGATTCCCACCAGTTTTATAAAATAGTGCAATTGGCTTTATTATGGTATAATTTTACCTCTCATTAAAGAAGGTGAGCATTTCTTTTTCAAAAAAGTGGTGCCAATAAGCAATTTGAAATTTTAAACAGTAATTTAATGCGACCGTTAAGAGGTTAAAGTACCGTCAGCACACTACGACTAAAATATCGTAACAGAAAAACCACACGGTATTTCAACTGGCATCAGAAAATATTTTCCATTTGATAGGTATGTGAAATATAGGCTTTCACTTATTTACAAATAAATTGGTTGGCAAATTCCGGTGCCAATCACTTATTTCAACAGTTTAGAATTGAAATTGCTTTGCTCCTGAAAGGGTTAAAATATATATGTATATATATTATATATATATATATTTTTTTTTTTAGGTTTCGATCTTGTTAGCAGTCCTTTAGTTATGCGACGTCAATATTCCAGGGACAACATGTTCTCGTGCATCTCCGCATATGCATATATGAATTTTCATATGGCATTTCTAGCATAGCAAAAACGAGCTGGTGCTACAACTTTTTCGATTTCCTGTAAAAAATAACAATGAAACAGAAAAGAAATACCAGGGAAATCATTACTACACTACATTTTAGTAATTACATTTTAAAGCAGATGACAACGATGGATTACTACACAGACGAAAAGTAAACAAGAAGTTTTTCTCCATCACCCGGTGTACTGACGGTACTTATAAGTACCACCGAGTAATTCAACTGTGAAATCAAATACATACACCGTTCAATTAAAATAGCTAGTCAAATTGTATTCTAAGATAATAATGAACACATAAATAAAATCAAACACTTATCTTATATCTTTTACTGTGTTTGCAGCAATGAAAAGACGAGTGTGGCAATCTGTACAAAATGTCGGCACAAAAGACATCGACTGCTTCAAAAATAGTCTCATTCCTCTCTAAAATAACAAACCTAGAATTACCGCTGCCATGTATTCGGATAAAGTGAAGTTAAAAGAGCGTTTTTGCAAAGTACCATTAGAATACGAGTAATATTCACTATGGTATAAAAGTTAAAAGTGAGTCGTACTTATAAGTACCGTCAGTAGATAAAGTGGTAATATATCATCAGGAGTTAATTTTTTAAAATGCAAATCGGAAAGAAATACTTTACATGGTACATTCTCGAAGCTAAATTGAAACTAAAGGAATCATAAAGTAACATAAAATTTATAAAAACCTTTAAAATAACGCCAGTGACGCCATCGCTTAATAAGTGAAAGGAGCCCCAGCGGTGGCGTCCTTTGGAGGGACACATACAAACGTTCTTTTGGAGGCACATATTTTTGATATGCGTAATCCTAAACCCAATTTATGGTTGCGTTATATAGATGATGTATTTGTTATCTATGGAAGGAGACTCCTTTGTGAAACCCAAAAATTTTTGGTGACTTTTACCAGATTGATAATAATATTAAGTTTACGATGGATTTGGAGGATAACAACTCACTTCCGTTTCTTGATATTTTTCTTTTTAAAGAAGACAACTGCTTAAGGGGACGGTGGAGCTTAAAATCCTTAAAAATAATTTTTTTTTTATTTTTGTAAATTTCAACTTAAATATTATTCAGGGGTACATTATATACATTATAACATGCATTTATCCCCAAAAAAATTTAAAAAAAAATTATTTTTGAGAAAAAAAATGGAATTTTACGCGTCGTCTTAGAAATCTTCGAAACGCCCCATGCGTCTTCAATATCAATGAAAATCCCCAATATTTTTTATAAAAGTTTGGTTTATATATAGAAATAAAATAGAGCATCGAATTTTATATATTTGAATTTAAAGGTAAAAAAAAAAAAAATTTCAAAATTTCAAAATTTTTTCGAAAAAATTTCAAAATTTTTCAAAAAAAAAATTTTTTTTTAACCTTTAAATTCAAATATGTGAAATTCGACGCTCTATTTTATTTCTATATATAAATCAAACTTTTATAAAAAATATTGGGGATTTTCATTGATATGGAACGCGCAGGGGGCACTTCGAAGATTTCTAAGATGACGCGTAAAATTCCATTTTTTTCTCAAAAATATTTTTTTTTGTGATAAATGCATGCTATAATGCATATAATGTACCCTTGAATAATATTTAAGATAAAATTTACAAAAAATAAAAAAAAAATTGAAAAAATTTGAAATTTTGAAAATTTTTCGAAAAAATTTCAAATTTTTTCAATTTTTTTTTTTGTTTAACCTTTAAATTCAAATATGTAAAATTCGATGCTCTATTTTATTTCTATATATAAACCAAACTCTTATAAAAAATATTGGGGATTTTCATTGATATTGAAGAAGCATGGGGCGCTTCGAAGATTTCTAACACGACGCGTAAAATTCCATTTTTTCCTCAAAAATAAATTTTTTTTTACATTTTTTTTGGGATAAATGTATGGTATAATGTATATAATGTACCCTTGAATAATATTTAAGTTGAAATTTACAAAAATAAAAAAAAATATTTTTAAGGATTTTAAGCTCCACCGTCCCCTTAAAACGTAAAATGTATCATCAGAAATCTATGAAATAAGAGAGTACAGTCCCAGTTACAGCGGCAGATCCTTGGAATTACAAAATTGCAGTCTTTAGATTGTGTTTTCGGCGGCTTCTTAGTTTGTTTAGACGAATGCTTGTATAGCGAACTTAATTAAATTATTAAAAATGGTATGAGACAGGTTTATAAACCACAAATTATTCTTAAATTAATCGATAAATACTACATTACCGATAATTATTCCCCTAAAATATATTGAGTTTACAGAATATTTCCAAATGTTCCAATCCTCTTCGAAAGGTTAAAAAGGATTTTCAGGAAGTATAATATTCAACTTGTGGCACCCAATTCAAGGGCTTTGTTTAATATTATAAGTTGAAAAACACTGTTCATTCTACAATTTTCTCTGGAATTTATGAGCTACACTTTAAACTTACTTACGGAACAGATTAATCATATATTAGGATGACAAAGAGCTCTTTGAAAGGTTCAAAGAGCTTAACCTTCCGTCTACCAGACGGGTCCATTGGACCCGACATGTACATTCAAAATATTTATTCAAACCAGAAATTTCTTCAAAACAAACTAAATGTATAAATCAGACAATAATAAGTTAAATAAACAAATTAAATAGTTTTAAGTAAAAATTCTGGTGTAGAATGTTTTTATAAAACTTGAGTAAAATTTCCGGTAGTTCTAGGGTTAAAAATGATTTTAAAGGTAACAAACTTTCCACAGCATTATCAAGAATTTTCCTTAAAGGAAGTATTTCGTTAATTAACTTTGACAATGCCAAGATTATTTTAAAACAAGATCTTTCGTTTAAAGCAGTTATTCTGGAATCTTTAGAGATTTGTTTAACATTCTAATGCCCATGGTAGCATATATGCCACCATCAGTGTTTCCAATTTAGTGGCTTTTTTAATTCAGATATTGCAAATTCATACCAGAAATTTAAAATAGCAATATTTGTTTCATTTAATAAAAGAAATTTTGTCATTAAATTAAAAGAAATTTTCTACTGAAAATTTCTAGTATGAATTCAGAATCTCTGAATTAAAACGTATAAATTATTATATCGTATTCTAACCTGGAAATTAGAGGTTTAAGGAGCCAAGGAATATGTAATTATGTAACATTTTCTAATCCAGATATTTGGATCAGTATTTTGAAAGGCCTTTGATTACTTTTTGCATATTTTTTAAGTAATGCTGTTGTAACTTATTTTTAGATAAGACTGTCTGGATAAGCCACTGACGTCAGTTTAAATGTTTTTATGAAGTTTTTGTTACTTCACGATTCCTTATGTTTGAATTTAGCTTCAAGAATGTAACGTGCAATGAATTTTTTGCCGATTTGTATTTTAGAAAATTAACTGCTGATGATGATTTTAAGGATAAACCGAAACATAGAGTATATTTTTTATTTTATGATTTTAAATTTTACATATTTTCTTAAAATCTCAAAATAAAATGTACGTTGGAAAGCAACTTATTGTTTTATTTTCGCAGAAAAATGAAATACTTTTATCAGGAAAAGAAGTGAATTTCAAAAATTTGATAGTTAAATCATGAAAATTTTAAAACATTGATTCAAAGAATTCATTATTGTCGATTTTACTTTAAACCGATATATTATCAAATGTTTTGCAATTTGTGATGTAATTCAAAATTAAGATGACTTAAATTAAAGGGACTTGCTATTGATTGAATATATTTTCTTTATCGCAGTATTTCCAAGAGTGCCACTGGTGACTATTTTTATATTATATTTGCAACAATATATTTAAAAAATCAATTTCTTATAATACTTCTTTTGCAAATGTTTCTCAAAATGTATGTGAAAGATTTTTGTTTTTATAAAATGGTGAAGGATAGAAATAAAGAAATAGTCGCCAGTGGGAGTCCTGTATTCTTCATTATCGTTTCTGTATATTATGAAATGATCCTATACAAAAAAATCCTTTTATCAGGAATAAAAGCAATTATGTTGGTACAATTAAAAAAAATTGTGAGTAAAAAATCAAGAAAACGGTACAACAATACGTTTTCTTGTAATTCACGTATTGTGAATTTAATTTTTAAACGATATACAAGGTGTCCACAAATGAGTGAAATGTGTCTGAACTTTTAACATTTTGGAGTTACGTGAGGAATTTAAGTTGCAAAAGTGATTAAAATAAGGTAGGAAGTAAGATTATCTCTTTGAAATAGTCCTATCAATTATTTTCAAAATGTTACATTTGTTTACATTTTTATACAGTTCCTCAGTAGTATAAGGTATATACAGAAAAATGTTTCTTCACATTCTGACAAGCAAAATTGTACAAATTCCATTTTTCTACGACCGAAATTCCCCGTGTGGTGATATTTTAAACCTTATGAAATTTCGGCGCTTTCCAGCACTAAAATCGGGCTGATGATTTTTTTGCAGGGACCCTAAAATATTTCTACTTGGGACAGGATTTTGTTATAGCTGGGGTCAATTTTGAAATGCTATATTCTTTATGGATGCAGCGAAGACTATTAATAATGAATGCGTTCTTTTAATGATACATATCGGAAATTGTAAAAAGGGATATCTATATATGATAATAATTTTATTCTTTTAGAGTGAAGCAACTATGATGAGAGGGTCAGTCAAGTGCGGCAATATGGTCTCAAAGATCACTACTGCTGGGTTACCGTTAAGCGAATGAAAAAAAAAACTCTCATTTTAGTTTTTTCTTGTTCTTCTATTACATTTGTGGTTTTACCCCTTGAGGGGCGGTGGGATATCACCTACGATTAATGAAGATTTGCACCAGAAAATTTTTATGAAATTTTACTTTCCTAACTTTGGAGGAAATAAGTCGAACAGTGAACAGCAGTGCAGTTCAATGGGATTCCTAGTAGCAGTGCTACTCCACTCCCTGTAGATGAATAAGTGTATAGCAAATCCTAGAGGAGCCATGAGGAAAGAGTTTAAGCGTAGCACAAAGTACTACAATAAAAAAATAGAGAAGATAAAAAATTTTTAAATGGAGAGGCTGAAAATTTCTGAGAGGGTAGTCCGAGGACTACAGTATAAGAGGAAATAAGTCGTAAAATTGCTTTTCCTTATTTTGAAATAAAATTTTTCTAATTTTCCGGTGGGAATTCAGCATTACACATACGCAATTGCTTGCTTCTCAAGGGGTTAACTGTCCGAAAGCGGTTGCCGTGAAAATACTAAAATATAATTAGCTATATTTAGAAAAAAAACTCTATAATAAACATTTCTGTTTTTTTGCAACCAAACTCACCGATTTATGATACCGTGATTTAAAATTTAATTTCTTATTTTTCCGCCGCTATAAAATAGCTTGTCAGTTTTTAACACCTTGGGGACGAGCGACCAGTATTCGTGCCGCTTAAGGTGCTTGCTCTAAATCAGTGATTTTTCTCACCAGTAAATTTTTATTGTAAATTTTAGCTTATTTAATCCGAGCATTTTCCCGATTCAATGAGGCAAAATTTTCTGTTTTAACCCTAGAACTACCGGAAATTTTACTCAAGTTTTATAAAAACATTCTACACCAGAATTTTTACTTAAAACTATTTAATTTGTTTATTTAACTTATTATTGTCTGATTTATACATTTAGTTTGTTTTGAAGAAATTTTCTGGTTTGAATAGATATTTTGAATATACATCTCGGGTCCATTGGACCCTTCTGGTAGACAGAGGGTTAAAACACCAGTGATAAAAGATTAAAAATTCTGTAAAAGATGCTCGTCCCGAAGGGGTTAACGCCGAAAGCTCCGACATTTCTAAAAATTCAGAATGCCATAGATTGGTGAATTTCGGTCGTAGAAAAATGGAATAATTACTTTTAAACGCCTCAAAGCAAAAAGAAACAATTTCGAAACATAACTTAAAAGAACAGGGTTGTATATAGCTTAAAAAGTGTCCCTTTTTAAAAATTAGTGACAGGACTATATTAATATTTTAACATAATTTTAATTCTTTTTTATTTTAAAAACTTTTGAAACTTTTTTGCTTACGTATTTCCAAGATATAAAGTTAATGTACGTTTCAATCTTCTTGGTATTTCCAGTATTTACAAATGTCTTAAAATTTATAGTAATTCAATGTTAGTGACGCGTTATGTTTGAGTATGTTTTTTTTAATTTCGGTATTTCATATTACGGTTTTGATATAAGATCAAATGATCGTATAAAGAAAAATATTTTTATCACGAAAACAGAAAATTTCCTTGGAAGAATTTGAAAAATCTGTATGTAAAATTAAAGAAAATTTAAAACACTTCTTCATCTAGTGATCCTACTGATCTAGTGATCACATCTGAAGTGTCTTAAAATTTATTCTTATTCAAAGTTGCGACAACCGTGATTAAAGAGACTTACGCTGTTCTTTAAATATTTTTTTTTCACTCCAGATATTTAATATTACCCCTTCGGTATATCATTAAATAATCTAATGAAAGAAAATGATTTTGTCCAGAAAAGAGACAATTTTTTGGTGGTTTTTAGAAAAAATAATTTAAGGAAAAGCAAGAAAATTTTACAATTCTATTTTTTTTACTAATCCATTTATGTGAATTTAAAATTAAAACCGTTATATTCTCAAATGTCAAAAATCTATGGTAATTCTAAGTTATGGTGATCATGATATGTAGGACTTAATATCCTTTTTGACGGATTGCAGGTGTCACATAATTAATTATTCTGAAATTCCTAGGCAAGAGATTTCACGTTATATAAATATACAATGTTTGTCGTTAAATAAAGCATTTAATACTATTAGGAATTTCTGGAATGATCCAGAATTTCCGAATGGAAAAGGAGGCGAAATAGGTAAACATTTTCCTTTGAATTTGTTTTTTTTTAACTCGGTATTTCATACTATTGCTTTTGTACAAATTAAAAAATAAATAACACTTCTCCACCTAGTGATTCAAATATTTTGAGTTTAACTAAATTCCTGTATGTTCTGAAGTGTCTTAAAATTTATCTTTATTCAAAGGTCACAGTGAATAAAAATACCCGCTTTTCTTTGAATATTTGTTTTTTCTCCAGGTATTTAACACGTTCATGCCGGCGTTCATCACCGGTGTGTCATGCTCGACTCTCCCATCAGGCGGCGTGCATCGCCGGTGGGTCACGCTTGACTGTCACATCAGGCGACGTGCACCAACGGTGGGTCAACCTCGGCTGCTCCATAGGAGGCGTGCTCTACAGGTGGTTCATAATCGACTGTTCCATAGACGGCGTGCAATACAGGTGGGTCACACTTGAATGTTCGAAAATTCAGTAGTATAAACAATTCAATCCTATAAACTTAACAAATTCGCGACGGGAAACGAGAATTCTCGTTTTCATTCAAAACATATAATTGACAAAGTGCGAGGATTTTACCTTACAGAAAATGCATTCATATCATGTTGTCCATATTTATTTAGATTGTAAGACATTTTATATTAAATTTCTGCATTGGAAAATATTTACCGATGCATAAACTTGGGAAACTTATATAGAAAACCAATTTACAAAAGACTTTCAGAACAGGGAAGAGCTTCTACCGTTTTAAAATTCAAATTTGATAAAAATTGCCGGCCGGTAATGTGTTAATATAATTGTTTATATATTTCGATGCAATTTTTAAAAGCATTCTAAATAGAGTGCTGGCTGGCCCTTACAACGGTTACAATAAGCGGTTACTTTAAAAGTTTTCATCGAGGTATACTGTCTGCCTTTTCTTTTAGATAAACATTTGTATTATGCTTTACATCTTTGTCTTTTTTTCTTCCATACTTATGCAGCTTGCCAGGAATATGCTGGCGAAAACCAGGGCATCCTCCCCATGGAGCCATACTTTCGTCGATTACAATGTCTTTGCGAGGTTTAACAGAATCTTCAAAAGTATCAACAATTGCTTCCACAATATTTCTAATTTTGTTCAACCGATCTTCATTTCTAGCTGTGATATTGTCGGAAAAGTATAAAAAAAATAAGTATCAACAAAGAAAGATCACGTTTAATGGCAATTTTTTGGGGCGCTTTCGCATACATGTCCCTTTTATACGAATACAAGAGACTATTTTTTAATTCTACCTCGCACCACTTTTTCAAAAGAAAAATCTTTGACATATGTTTGACAATATTTGGAAGAGAAATATACTACAAAATTAATTTTTTTAAATAGTGGTGTAAATAGAAATGAGCAATAGTCGCCTGTGGCAGCACTCCCAATATAATCTAATTTCTGATAATTGCTTTTTTTCTTGCGGTAGATCGTTTTTTTAGTTATAACGTTAGTCTATAATACGTGGAGGTTGTGCAGTGTTAAGTGTAGTCAATAAAATGATGCCTCTAAGTAATTTGCTTACTCCTTACGAACTTTCAGACATTCACAATCAATTCTGCTTGTTATATTTCAGTTCAATTCAATACATATGAGAGGGGCGGATCATGACATACTGTGTCTGAATAAGCGACAGTACCGTGCCGCCAGATGAAGCGGAGCATTAATTAGAAAGCCGTCTCACAGCGAAAAACATAAATATCGGAGCCGGCGTGAACCTGTGAATGTATCACATTATTGCGGAAACGCAGGGCCGAGCTGGCTACTGCTAAATTTAACTGCCACCAGTAAAAATGAATACTTATTTTTCGACATAATAATGACTGAAATTCTCCTTTAGTAAGACAATTAAACATGGAAAAAATCTGTATTCGAATTCTTTGGTGGTTGTTTGCTCCGATGGTAATGATACGCGTCGAAACCGGTTATAATTTAAGCTTCACCATTTTGAAGATATATCAGAACTTTTTATTCTTATTTCATTCTATGTACTCTATTATTTTTCTGGAAGTTTTTGGAACAACTTAATTGGAGTTTAAAAGGTATTGTATTGCAGGTCTCCCACTGGCTCATTTTGTGAACACAGTTATTCCAAAAAGTAATTTTCTGGTTAGGTTCGTACAACATTTGGAATAAAAATAAACTTCGGGTAGGTTTCTCCAAAATTGACAACAGAAATCTAAAAAAATAGTTTTTGTTTGAAGAAAGTAGTATTCAAACGCGAGGCCTGTTATCTCTTCTTAAGTCGAACACGTTTATGACACCTGACGGTGCCAAATCTTCACTGTTTAAATTTTTGATGCGACAGTAAAACCTTTATAACGAACACTCCCGAACAGCGGACACCTTTTTCGAACTCCCAACAACTATCTATCTGTACATTTTTACCCCTGAATAGCGGACACCTCCAAATAGTGGACAAATCTCGTCTACTTATATGTCCGCTATTCAGAGGTTTTACTGTAGATATCACCTCTTTGTAGAAGTTTTTATTCGAAAAATTTGCTCTTTGGTTTCCATCTATTGTTCCGAACCTCAATTGTGTCTTAAATGAATAAAGAGGGTATTTTTTTTTCGACAAAATTCTAATATGTATCATATTCAAGACAACACTGGATATTAACGCTATAAGCGGCAAGAGAAGTCAATTTGACTGCTACGAAATATGTATAATTCGATTTGAACCAGAAATATCTATAAAAAAGCGTTAAATATGTACAGGGTGCTCCAAAATACGACCGAGAAATTAAGAGGTTTTGTAGAAGGCATCAAGAGAATGAAAAATTTCCATAGAATATGGGGGCCGCAAAACGCTCATTTAGTCACAAATACTGTGTATTTCATCCTAACTCAGGGCTAGCAGCGTTCCTAAAATTTTTGCAGTTTGCTACCGCTATTTTAATACGATATTCTTTATTTTAAACTTCTGTTACCGATGTTAAAGTAATCTGTCACGAAGATTCTTTATTTGAAATAGTGCGAGGAAATGTAGAAAAATTTAGGAACGCTGCAAGGCCTTTCCTAACTGAACTTGGGTTGGCGGCAATAATTTTCAGAAAAATAAAAACATTGCAATGAAAATGCAACGATACGTACCTTGTTTTGTGTGAAATATTATAACAGTACAAAAAATTCTGGGAAACCAGGGTGCTCACGCAAACGATTATATCGTATAAACTGATAATCACAGTCCAAAATGTGGAGCGTTAAGTGCATACTGCTGGCGCTTATAATGTAAGCTTCTACAGACTTTTATTTTTGGTGCTGTCTTATTTATAACAAAAGTGAGCATGTCAATTAAAAGTTTCATTATAATATACTTCAGTTTTCTGAAAGTTATTACCGTCAATCTAAATTGAGTAAGGACAGAACCACCTGTACTTTTGATTAAATACGTGGTTTTGTCACCCCATGTTCTGTGGCAATTTTTATCCTCTTGATGCGTTCTATAACCCCTCTTAACTTTTATGTCGAATTTTGGGACATCCTGTATGTCTCCTGTATCCCCTGGTGTATTTATTTTTATTTTTAAACCTGAGTGAAATTTTCAGCACTTCTAGTGTTAAGAGAAACAGAGTTTTTTGGTTTGCTTTTCCAGTGATGGAACTGTGGCGCAGCAGCTGGGAGATTGTCACCACTAAAATTTAAAATTTGCGTTTAACAAATCTCAGAAATTCTGTCCTGAAATCAGACGAGGAATACTAATAACATTTTTTGGTGTCAATTGATTATTTCTCTGGTACTACACTTTTCCACTACTGCTTTTCTTAATCAAATGATCCAACCCTTAACCCTTACCGGCGTGGAGTAATTCTGTTTATAAACTGATGAAATAATCGACTGACACCGCAATTTATAAACGAACTTATTAGAAAATAAGAACTTGCTTATTTTCATGTATATTATAATAGGAAAATTTTAGTTAAATATTATTGGTGCCGTTTGTCAGTTTTGCAATTAAAATTAGATGTCCTGTTTTAAGGACACCCCGCCGATAAGGGTTAAACATTTTTAACAATTTTCGAAAAAATAATTCACGTAAATTCAATTTCATTAACTGATATACTAAAAACAAACTAATTGAAAATAATTAAAAAATACAAGATTAGGTTACTTTTAACAAAATGTAGGCGGTGGGATATTTTTTATACCAATTAGCGTTAATCATGAATTGTAACAAAAACTTTGATCTATAATTTCGTTTAACAAATTTTGAAATACTGCAATTTCTTATTTTTTAATAATTCTTTTCGAAATTTTGGTGTAAATTCAACGTCACAGAAACACAAGTATGTATCGTTGAGCAAGAAAAACAATGCTGAACTTTGCTAAATATTTTCATAACTAAAATTAAAAATCTGTTTACTAAAAAGGTGCATGCAAATTTATTGAAATATTCCGTTATAAAATGAACTGTTCTTTAAAAACTTCACCCCAGTTTTTAGGGAAGTGAAACTATCCCTTGAAAATGGTTGCGTTTGCGATCAAAATATCTCGGGAATCATCTTTTCTGTTTAATATGATTTTTAAGTTTTTAAAAACTAGTTTATTTTGGAACGGAATACTTTAATACATTCTTATGCCTCTTTTTAGTAAACAGATTTTAAAATTGTAGTTATTTTAACGAAAGGTGAATGTGTCATTCTACTCCGATCTCGTTCTGAATTTTATGTTTTTCAAATAAATATTTTCACACCAGAAATATTAAACACCTCTTTATGTAATACTTTTTCTGTTTATCAGTAATTTCTAGAAGCTGTTTTTCACAATTAAAGTTCAAGGTATCACAGGCACAAAGGCTGCGAAGAGATTGCAAAGTATAAGCCCTGAAAAGTCCACGAGCCGTTGATGGTAAGTTTTTACTTCTTTTAGAGTAGGGGTCTTACAACTTTAACGTATGAGGGCCACGAATAATGTGGGTTACTGTTAAACAAAAAAAGTATTACATGAAAACTTGTTTAATATTTCTGGTGTGAATATTTAATGGAAAAACATAAAATTCAGAACGAGATCAGAGTAGAATGGCACATTCACCTTTCGTTAAAATAACTAAAATTAAAAATCTGTTTACTAAAAAGGTACATAAAAATGTATTAAAATCCAAACACGTCTGGGTGTAAGGTTACGGAAAATTTTAATTTTTATGGGTATAATTTTCACAAACATCCCTTGTAAGAAGTATTAAAAAAATTCTGCATGTGAAGCAGATTTTTAATGCTTTCTCAGCATTTCGTACAGTAAATGGGTGTCTCAGTGAAAACAATTTTAAAGCATATGTAAATAAATTTGCTGTATCGAAGAAATTTACAGATGAAGCAGATTTATAAACCTTTCCCAACATTACGTTTAGAAGATGAGTCGTTAAATTGGAATAATTATAAAACATACATAATGGCAATTGTTGCATCAATAAAATCTGCACATGAGGCAGATTTTTAACTTTTTTTTTCAACACTCCGTAGCGAAGATTGACTGATAATGAAAATAAATAGAAAAACATGTCAGAAAATGTCTGAAGAATCAAAATTTGCAGATGGAACAGATTTTTAAATTTTTCCGAGCATTACATAGAGAATGTGTTTTGCTAAAAGAAAATAATTATAAAACATATATATGAAAATTGCTGTATCAATAAAATCTTCAGATGAGGCAAATGTTTAGTGTTTTTTCAGCACTAAGTAGAGAAGATGCATTGCTGAATGAAATTAGTCACATCAAATGTATTTGAAAACTGCCGTATTGGTAGATATGATTTATGCTTCTGATCACCTGATATTAGTGATTAATTTAATTTTAAGTCTGTAGCGTACTTCAAAGAAAATAAGATCGCAATGAGCACAAATGCCTAAATTACTCAGTCAGCAATATATTGTTTCTAAGTAATGTTGGATAACAAAATAAAGTTTTGACTTGATGGCAGATTTTCTTTTTATCGGTTGGGTAGCGTAGAGAAAATTCTACCAAAAATAGTGTTTATTAATGTTAATTATCATCCAGGTAACAAGTCAAATCTGCCAATAAAGCCATTTTCTTCTTTTTCTACTTTTTTAATCAATTTCATTCAGCAACCCCTCTTTTCTACACAATACTAATAAAACATTAAAAACATGTTATTCTGCAGATTTCATTTTTAAAGTAATTTTCTGTATGTTTTTTCTATATGTTTTTATTCAAATAACCCTTTTTCTTGACATATTGATAGTAAAACATTAAAAAGCTGCCTGATCTGCAAATTTTATTGATACAGTAAATTTCTTATATAAGGTCAGTGCGCCTAAATGTGATGACCCCTAAATGCGATAATGTTCGTTTCCTTGTAATCTTAATGCAAGAATTATAAATAAATGCTGTATAATGAGGCATCCGATCTTAATTAACAAAACCCGAAACATTTATCTACATTTAAAACTTTTTATATTAAACAAATTCCCATTCCAATGGAAATCGCTCCTTTCATAGAGCCCCACAGTTCCCTTTGTTTTCGCCTTTCTTAATATGTCATTAGATGAGCCGAATTTTACCATTTCAAAAAAGTGGGGCCGATCAAGAAACTGAATTTAAAAAAGTAGCCCATCTGGCAACATTGGCGTCCCAGTGTTTCCTAAATGCGATAAAAATTCCCGAAATTGGTTCAAGTTTTTTTTTCTGTTAACTTTGAAGATTAAATAAAATAACAGACCTCAATGGCTACCATGTGTGTTTCATTTACCAGCAAAGTTAGCTCGTGAAAACGCGAAAAGTTTTCAGATTTGCGTTTTGAAGTTTTACACGAATTTAGGCAACTTATTTTGTTCAGTTGCCTATTACCGACAAAGATAATGTCCTAATTGCGGCATAGCTGCCAATATCTTACGCTTTTCTGTACCACAAAAATTTTATAGTAAAATTGGCCGATTAAATAAGGCAAAACTTTCTATTCAATTTTTGTGGTACAGAAAAGCGGAGGAGTTTCAGCTTATAAACTAAGGTATATTTATGTGGTATTTTCATAAATTGCCTTAAAATTATGTTTAAAGCAGAAATTGTGTTTAAATAAGCTGTGTTGAGTCAATAAACTAAGAAATTCAAGATGATTCTCCAATAGTGTTTTATTTTACGCGCATTTAAACGTGTATTTGAAATGAGCAAAATCGAGATATACTCATCTTTAAAAATTTTTATTTAAAAAATGCCATTTTCTAATTCAGCCAGTGCACCAGTGCACCGTAAAAAAAAAAAAAAAAAAAAAAAAAAAAAAAAAAAAAAAATGGTAACGTTCCGCGTTTATTCCGGGATCGTTTCCCCTTTTCACAAGTTTTTATAACAGGAAATTTTAATTTTCCTTCTGAAATATTCCTACTACTCGTAACAATTAACTCGCTAGCACGTGCAATCGCCACCAATGTATCTATTCATTTCACAGGAAGTTTACAGATTTTTCAGTAGAACGTTCTAGAATAATTCTAGAAAATCTTAAGTTAGTTTAAAACATTTCTGGCGTTTTCCAAGTAAAGACATACAGCCCAACGCAAGTGCACCGCCAGCAAACACAATTCGCGTTACAAAGCGTTTGTTTGTGTATTCAAATGAAGTGTCACGGATTACGGGCGTGTCTTTTTCACCCGGTACTAGCATAAATTTAGAAGCACAGCGAAAAATGAATATCTGAACAATGCTTTTAATGTAAATTGTGGGAATATCAATTTTTATTTGTTAGTCAAATCCGGGAAAAATTATTATATCGTAAACAATTTCAAAAATTGTTAAAAATTTTAATTTTGATAAAACAAATCTGTATTTTGTAAAGCAGGGGTGGCAAACCCATTGCCAGTGGACAAACTGCCATCACTATTTCTGAAGAGCAATTTATTTAATGACAGAAATTATGGAACAAATGTTAAAAAAAAAAAAAAAGAATTTTTAAGAAATGCTGCAATTTTTATGAAAAAGTTTCAAAAGAACAAACGCCTTTGGAATATACGTGGAACTTTATCATTTTTTTTATTCTATAGGTTAAAATCAGTGGCGTAGCCAGGGTTGGGGTCCAGATGATCTGTGTACCAATAGTTTTGTAAAGTTTTATTCGCCTTATTAGATCTGAGAATTTTCTGCTATTCATTAGAAAACTTTTGAATATTAGTGATATCCAGATCAGTTGGATCCCCACCCTGGCTACGCCATATGTTAAAATGTTTATTTGCTTTTAAATATGCTTACAATGTGATGTTTTTAATCTGCTTATGCAAATCTTCATTTCCACCAGTTTCCACTAAAAGCAACGTTGAAATATAAATTAGGATAACGTGACTGGTCTTCTGCTTGCCAGGTTCTGGAGTGTACCTTGAACGTAAACGGTAGCTATCCCGTGCAGTGGTTTGTTAATGCCAAACGCTCGTTTGAAATGGAACCGTGTGACATTCCTGCATTTTCGTCCTCCGCGGAAACCAATCCCTCCTGTACTTTTGAAATTCGTTTGATGAAAACAGTTTCGCAGACGATTCAAAATTCTGCAAAAATCCGTAGAGTCAAACTTTGCTGCATGTTTAAAAACTGTAGCATAATAGGGAAAAACAAAATAGGACAATGAAAAAGTAAAAACAGCATCAAAAAATGAAAAAGAGAAAAATAATTAATGCGTAAAAAATCAAAACAGCATTTCAAAAACAAAATTGTTAAAAACCTGAAGTCAGTCACTAAAACAACCTGGACGTAAAGCTTAAACAACTTAAACCTAATCCTATATAGATCCATACCATTCAGATATCAAAAAGAAAAATTAAGGCTTACACGGAATGTGAAAATCAAAAATGCGTTAAAAGAAAACTTAAAATATTTGGTAAAACTTGTTGAATCAGTCATTCATTAATTACTTCCTGTTTTATCGATGGTCAAAGATAAAAGTCTGTTAAATATGGATTTTGAAGTATGCATTATTTAAGTAAAATGTATTTTGTACCACTATGATTTTGTATGTAAATTATTATTTTATTCAATTGTTCAATAATAAGCTATTCAACATTCAATTTCGGGTATTTCAACTCTTTGCTAAGTAATTAAAATATGTATAGCAATTAAATGACTATTTTAAGATGAAATGACATGTGTAAAACGCATTGTCACATTTAGGACATTGAATGTCTCATTTAGGATTTAACTACAGTAAATGCGACAAAAATGACCTAAATACGACAATAGTATATTGTTGGCTTATAGTAAAAATAACGATTCAGTTTTTACGAAACAAGTTAGTTTTGCACTAAAGGCACAGTATTCAACAATTTTCTACTTATAAAAATATATAATTATTAACAAAATCCCAAATATTCCCTAAATGCGACAAAACTATGGGGAATCGCGTCGCATTTAGGCACAATGACCTTATGTTTTAGAATTGTTTTCATTTAGAAACCCATCTTCCCTACGCAACGCTAGAATAATTCACTAACATCTATCTCATCTGCAGATTTCATTATTACAGAAATTTTCTTGTATATTTTTTAAGGTATGCTTTCATTCACTATCTAATCAATAATGCTGAGAAAACTTTAAATTCGGCCTCATCTGATTATTTCATTGTTACAGCAATATTTCTTATATATAATTTTTGAATTATTTTAATTCAGCCACCCATCTCTTCTACCAGACAGTGGGATACATTAAAATAAATACCTTATCTGCGATTTTATTGATGCAAAAATTTTATCGTTTTCCTTAGTCTTCTCCGACTAGTGTTGTGAAACATTAAAAATCATTAGATTTTTAGATTTTAGTGATACAGTGATATTCCTATATATTTTGTGTAATTATTTTCTTTTAGAAACCCATCTTCCCTACCTAACTATAAGAAAATTTAAAAAATCTGCCTCATCTGTATATTTTATTATTACAGAAATTTTCATATATATTTTTTTATGCATGTTTTCATTCATTAACTCACATTCTCTTCTAAATGCTGTAAAAATATTAAAGTAGGCCTCATCTGTTGATATTTATTGATACAGCAATTTTTCTTATATATGTTTTACAATTCTTTTAATTTAACCACCCATCCCCTCTTTGTAAGGGTGAGAGACATTAAAAATCTGTCTTTTCTACGATTTTATTGATAGAAAATTGTTATTATTTTTATTAGTTACACATCTTCTCTGCTGTTGAGATAAGTTAAAAATCTGTAAATTTTTGCTATACAGCCATTTTCTTATATAAAACTGAAACAAATCTCGTTCATTTGCTGATTGCATTATTAGAGATAATGAAAGTATTTTTTATATATGTTTTTCTTCATTAACCTATCTTCCGAACAGAATGTTAGAAAAACATAAAATTATGCGTCATCTGTAGGTTTGTTAGATGAAGCCATATTTTATATATATAATTTTTTTATAATTATTTCCATTTAGAATCCCATCATCTCTACTTAATATTTGGAATACAATAAAAATCTACCTCATCTGCAGATTTTATTCATATTTTTGCAGAAAATGTTAGCAAAAAAAAAAAAAAAAAAATCTCTTAACATAAAAATGAAGTACTCAATATCTTTTTACACTAACTTGCATTTAAGAAATCTGTCAATAAAACTGTTCCAGCTACTAATTTTTATATTAAAAGTTTGCATAAACATTCACTATATCTCGGACATATTATAATAAACTTGGAGGAAATTAAGCTATTTGTACAAAATGGTGGCCATTTTATAGTTAAACTAAAAACGCATAGACTCATTTGAATGAGTCTGAAAAAAAAACAGGCTGATTGCGAAACAAATGGACGATTTCCAATTAGCCTAACTCAGCATATGCTTTGCAATACGCCTGAAAAATATCAGGCTGATAAAGAAACAAATGATTATTTTCTAATTAGTCTGAAATGCTTAGACGCTTTGCAGCAAGCCTGATAATTATCAAGCCGATTAGAAAAGGGATGACCATTCTCTTTCAAACCGGTCTCTGTGCAAGCAGCCTAGTCTTTTTGCAAAGAGCCTGGTTTCTAAGTTAGCATGCCACATATACGTTGTATATGTCTTATACAACCCAACATTTCAAGTCAAGTGATGGGTTGCAGATTAGGCACTGCGCAATTGCAGAATCTTCTTGATACATAAAACATCGTTCTATTTTTTTTCATCCAATATTTAACAACGGAAATTTTATGCGGTTACCTGATATTCCAGTGTATAACGCACGTTGGTGCATAACACGCCTGTATGATTTGAGTGCGTAATTTTTTTTTTTAGTATATTCACCTCATTACGTACATCTCCCTTTTTTATAAAGAAAACTGCATGAGATGTGTAGCATGACAATAAACTAATCATCAATGAAAAGTATAATATCTAGTAAAAAGACAATTAAAATAAGGAAACGCGAACTGAGGATATACGCTGAACGTCAGTACAAAATCTATTTGCTTGAATCTCCAAATATTGTTTACCGCCCATCGCACCGTCCCCTAAATACCGGGCCTGAGTGCTGACAGAAAAATGGTTGCTGTCGCAAGTGATTTTTTCAAACATTTGTACCGCCATCTAAAATTAAAAAAGAGTATTTTCTAAAAGTTTTATTTCACTTACTTAATTTCACGAAAGTATGGTCGAAAAAACTTTTATAAATTATTGGTATTGAAATTCAAGGGACCGTACAAACGCAGAAAACAAATCCGCCTACGACAGTCGCCATTTTGTTGTCAGCGTTTAGACCTAGAATTCCAGGGCGGTATCCATTAAAATAATCACATCTTCTTCTCTTGTTCATAAATGTAGAAGTTTAAATTTTGATGATTTCATTTTTATCCTCAGTATAAAACGCACGCCAAATAATTTTGGTCAAAATAGGCCTCACGCTGTTCTAAATCTCTCGGCAGACAATCTACGAGTAGCACACGAAAAAGATCAAAACGTTAGCATTACTGTGTTTACAACAGGACCAAAATGATACAGGAGAAAGCATACATGGATGCCACTGAGAAAGTGTTGCCATTGTTGCTGGAATTTTTATTTTATAAGGATTGCTTAATTTTTGCCACTTATTTAAATAGTAATAATATTCTTTTTAATTAATCTGTCATCAAATAAGGTGAATTTTACTACTTGTAAAAACAGATAGCAATACTGTAATCTAAATAAATTAAATGTACCAGATTGGCAAAAGCAACCGTCAGCGAAATATGAACAGAAATTTACAAGTTGACGACACAAAAATATTTCAGAATTCCTTGCGTATTTACTCAGACTCATGACTCGCAGTCAGGTTATAGCAACAGCGACCTATTCGACATTACGGTGATTATTAGAGCTTCTCGTAACTGTGATTTTCTTTCACTAATATAAATTAAATGTATATTTTAATATTTATGCTTCATAAAAAATATAAAACAAATTTCGACGTTAAATAAGTTTTACTTAAACCTTAAATGCGCGATTTTTTATTTTGTTTCGGAAAAATTATATATGATTCTCTGAAAGGTTTATTACACACACAAAAAAAAAATAACGAAAAAAATCAGAGATACATTTTTCATATAATACGTCAATCTTTTCTTCTCTTGCACATCTGCAAAACAAGTGAAAACTACTGTAGTGTAGCTGTTTTACGCTAAAATAATGCAAATTACTAAATATTTTAATTAGTATGTCTCCAAATACCTTATGTTATATTATTATTTATGTTGTAAAACTTAAGATTTAACTCTTTTATTCCCATGATAGAATGCGTTTTAGGAATTACGTAGTTCAGAGAATCTGACTTTACACAGGAAAATTTTAATGGATAATTTCGCTTTATTTAAAAGCGGAATGTCTGATATAAATTAAATCACATATTGCTATTTTAATTTTCTGGTGTGAATTATGTATACATGAATTAAAAAAAAAAAACTATTAAATGCAAAACACTGTTGTTTCCATATATGCAAAGCTGCGCACTAAAGGGTTAAAAAAAAGAAGACAAATAACTGCCATATCGAATGAAGTAACATCTAATTAAATTTTCTGATTAAAAAGAAAATATGAAAAAAAAATAAATGTGGGCGGTATGGATTTGTCCTAAGGATGTTTCAAAAACCTACCTATGTCGAGACTTTTCGTTCTGAATATATGAAATAACACTGCGGCCTACTAAAATACACTCCTTGGGTTACTGGTTACGGATTGAAGACTCCTAAATTAGAGAGATGCATATCGATATAACACCGAATGATTTAGCAAATGGTATGGTGCTAATCACTGGCGTAGCCGAAATACGGAAGCAGTAGTGGTACCACTATTTCCGTATAGCAATTTTTTTCTTACTTAACAGCAGATTTGTTTTATTACATAAGGTGAAATGTACTATAAATAATAGTGATATTTATAACCTAGAGATCTGAGTAGATGACAACTGGCAGACACAGCCCGAGCGAAGTCTATCTTGTCCAGGTGTGATTGACTTTATAAGAAAAAAAACTTACATTCTTCATAACTAGTAATATCCTACAACAAAAAATATTCTAATCCTTTAAACTGCTTTTTTTATACTACTTAATGTTAATTAAAACTTGTACCAGAATTTTTGAATAAAATTTTACGTTTATAAATTTGTTGAAAAAAAAAGTTAAAAAGCTAAAAAAAAATTGCAAATTTCTTATTTTCAAATAACAATTTTAGTTTGTGATTTAAACATTACAGAAACACAGTTACTTGCCCTCGAAAGGGATAAAAAAATTTCTTATATATACTATTTGAGCAAATGCACATTTTTCTGCCTATATGTGTTCAAGCCATGGGATATGGAATAACAACATTATTGATAAGTTAGACAAATACTTCCAAATGAAGACACGTTAGATAAATAAATACATTTTAAACCCAACGTGTGTTTGCTCCAAAGAAGATAAATGAACATGCAATATATAACAGCACCAATCTATACATGCTTATGCCTTGCATACGAATTTATTTTATACAGCCGTAAAGAAATGTGCACCATGTAGCCAACTGTAGCCGATTGGACTTGAGTTGAAGTTGAGGGATGCATGCTCATAAACAACCTGTATATTGCTAAACTCATTAGGCACATATTGCCTAAAACTGAAAGAGTTAAAACAAAAAAATAATTATTTAAAAAACATAATTTTAAAAAACTAAACAGAAAAAACGGCAGATTATTATAACAATTTTTTAGTAATTATTTAAACCAAAGTAAAATTTCCAAGATTCCATTAATTTCTTAATTCTCGCTCTCGTGACTGTCACAGGCACTGTAGGTTACCTTTTTTAAAATTCAGATTGTTTGATTCCCACCAGTTCTTTAAAATAGTATAATTGGCTTTATTCGCACATCATTTTATCTGACATTAAATAAGGTGAATATTTCTACTTCAAAAGAGTGATAGCTATCAAACAATCTGAATTTAAAAAAAAGTAGTTTACTCTGATCCGACACAACGCTGAAGGGATTAGTAAGCCAAAAGCCGTACTTGCCCTGAAACTTCAAGACAAGAAAATTCTTCGGTACCAGTATTTTCTTATAGAGAATCTCTTCTTAACCCTTTCAAAGGCGGTGACTAGACGGTTTACCACCTAAAATCTGTTCCAAGACAAACAAATGGCACCAAGAATATTCTTATAAAATTTTGCTTTTGAAAGTGCAAAATAGCCAGTTTTTATTTTCTAAGAAATTCGTTTCAATTATTTCATTATTTTACGAACAGAATTCTTCTGTCTCTGAAAGGGTTAAATAAAACGAAATTTCGTACATTTAACCTAGATTTATTTTTCTAAAAAATATATATGATTCTTGTCCTGAAAAATTCCCTGAAGCGTACGATCCCTGGGTTAAGCAAATAAATGTATTATTATTATTTTGCCAGGGAAAAAATTCGCACTCGCCAGGCTAAATCTTAAAGAACCCAAACATATAGTTGCGTCAACGTATATAGTATATTGGGTGTCACGAAATTCGCGAGTGAAATTTCGAACAATGTACAACGAAGTACTAAAAACATATTTATTTCTTCTAAACAACAATAGATGTTTAAATTATACGCCTTACAACTTCTATATGCGCATATGAGATTAATCGTGTTTAAGAAAACTCGTTTCAGCATGTCAGGTTAACGTTCGAATAAATCGAAATTGGCGCTTTATTCAGTTAATTGTTGAGTCGGTTTGCGCATATTCCTCGCCAGAACTCTCGTGAAACAGTATTCTCTCTTCTTTGATTGATTTCTAAGTGTCCCGCGTAAATAAGGTTCTCAAATACTCTGAACGCCACTAATTTCTTACAGTTTATATCGCCATTTTAATAGCACATAACTCTATCTAAGGCAAATAAAATTACTTCAAAATTCTGGTGTCCAGACCATTTGCAACGGAAAACCTGACAACAGTATTTGAAATTTTTTTCTTCTTTATATTCCGAAATTTTGAATTCATACCTGAAATTCAGAGTAGTTAATCAAGCATAACTCAAAAATACTTTTCGGCAAATTGTTTAACTTTGGAATTGTATCACTGAGACTTCTAGAAATCGATTTCTGTAAATTGATAGGTTACAGTTCATTTTTGTTCTTTTAAATTACCTTTGAAAAAATACACAATTTGAAAATTACTTTCGAAACAAACGTGAATTGTAATCTACATATTCAATAAATTGATTTCTAAAAGTTTCAGATAAGCAAATCCGAAATTACATTGCATTTTGGCACGTATTTTTTTTTTTTAATATGGATGAAAAACTACCGCATTAACCCTTTCAGGTATAAAGCAATTCTATTGCTAAAGTTGAAATTAATGAATGACACCGGAATTTGAAAACAAATTTATTTGTAAATAAGTAAAAGCTATATTTTACATATGTAAAATAAACCGAATTTTTTTTCACCAAAAATCTGGTGCCATTGTGGCATTTGTGAAATAAAATTAAGTAGTTTCATACAAATACCACCGCCCCGCAACCCATTAAAGACTGACGTTGCGTTTTCGAAACATTATATTTGTGATGTTTGCACTTTTTCTTTACCAGTAAAAGATAACAGTAAAATTTGCATTATTTTATTAACGCATTTCAGTGATTCATAAAGTAAAAGTAAGTGTTTAATAAAAAGTGGCGTGAACTGTAAAAATTCTTGTACAACATGCCGGTCCTTAATGGGTTAAAATCTGTTTTTCAATGATTAAAAATTGATTATTAGACGATTCAAACTATAAACCTACATAATTTCAAAATTACTTCGACGAATGACTTTTGCTATTCATAGGTATCGAAAAGTTTAAAAATTTGGTACTATTTCTACATGTAGATGACACACCTAATCAAAATATCTAGCATGGAACATAGTCAATACCACAAAAAATTATAGTTATCATTCATTAAATATTTTTTAGGTCTCGCAAAAGGTAAAAAAAAAAAAAAAAAAAAAAAAAAAAAGTTACCTTTTCTGTTCAAATGATCGTCATTATGTCCAAAATCAAATTTTAAAGCTAAATGTTTATCTAAGCTGATAAGAATTTAATACCCTTTCATAATATTATGACCAAATTTGTTTCAGATGCTTGTAACAGGAGAAAAATGATCGCCCGATCGGAAGTCCATGCCGTGAAACTGCAAACCCAGAAGACATAATATGATTTTTTTTACAAACAAATTATAAATATATAAATAAAATGTCAATAAATGTAATTAAAAGTATCCAAAGGTGATATTTCTTTTTTTCTGTCTTTTTCTTTTTTTTTAAATTTTTGTAACCCAAAAACAATCATAAAAATCTTGTACATTTTAGGCCAAAGAAGTAGTATCTCCCCTTAACCCTTTCAGAAGCAATAAAGAACTTCCATTGCTGAAATGTTGAAATGAATAAATGACACCGGAATTTACGAATACTTTTATTCACAAATTTGAAAAAAGTCAACATTTCACATACATACTAAATGAAAAATTTTATACCAAAATTGTGTGTGCCATTCTGGCATTTGGGGATTGAAATTGAGTGGTTTCATAAACATACCACCGCCCCTGAAAGGGTCAAAAGAATAAATAAAATAAGTGAAAGTCAGTTTTAAAAGCAGACAAATTTACGAAATTGGGGTAATAAATATATTCAAAACCAGAAATATTAAGTAGCATTTCTTTTATTACAATGAAATTTTCTGTTTTTAACGTATCTTGCATTTCTTCATAAGATATTTCTAGTTTTCGTAGTCATTTGGTTTGACTGCTAATTGATATAATTATTAAATATGTTATGGAGATCAGTGTTGGCAGTTTGAATTCCTTTTTTATTTCCGAATTTTAAATTTATACAGGAAATTTTGAAAGAAGAATCTTTACTTTACATAATCACAAAATTTCTGTCCGGAAATAAAGCAAAAAAGAAAACATATTTTAATTTTTGGCGCGATTTCGGATTTTCTGAATAAAAATGGAGGCCAAACTGTCAACCCGGAGATGTTGTAATGGGGTTGTTATTGATCCTTATGGGAACAAAGTTGCTAAAATCCTGAAATAATTAAATTTCACCTGAATTAAGACACGAATTGATTGGAAAATAAGTGAGCTCATTCCATCATGTACATTTAAAAAATTAAATTTAATTTTAAAAAAATCTGTGTGCTCGCAGATGGGAAATAAAAATTAAGTAGCATACAGCCCATGTTACTGACATTTAAAGGGTTAAGAGCGATTAAATACGTTTGTGAACTACAATTGATGAGAACGATCAGTGATTTCAAAGAGTTTTTAAAGCTAGCCCTCATTTATCTTTAGAAAGATTTATACGCAGTTGAGGTTTCAGCGATTTGCGAACAAATCCCGGTTAACTATTTTGTATCCAATGTTTGTTTTTTTTTTGTTGTTTTTTTTTGAGAAATTCTTTAGTGTTAGTTATTAGGCCTTAAGTATATCATTAAAATAATACTCAAGAGTATTCAGAACATTATATATGTTGTATGTTTATAATTACGATTTTTATTAGTATTTTTACGCGTTAAACTTTTAGCGGGCGGTGTCCACAAAAAGGACACTTAATTTTAAGATTATTGGCACCAGGAATATTTAATAAAATTTCACTTTTATAAAGTACGGGAAAATAAGTAAACGTTTATTTTCTAATAAATTCGTTTGTAAATTCCGGTGTAAGTTGGTCATTTCCTAATTTACAAACAGAATTGCGCCGCGCCGGAAAGTGTTAAATCAGTAATGGCCAAACAGCGGCCCGCGTACAAGATCTGACCCTTTAGTACTTTAGTTACGGACCAATATAATATTTTTCTTTTCTTGCCAACTTATATGCCTTTCTATATTAAGTAAATGTGTTTTAAGCCAGGAAATACATTTAAAATAATGTAGGCTAAAATTATTTGATGAAATTTTGCGGATATTTTACTTTATTTATTAAAAAAAAAGTTTCTAGTTAAAATATATTTCCTTGACTTTAAAAATGCCTAGAAGTTGTGAGTCATATGTACAAATTACAATATGAGTTTAACACTTTATTTTATCTGTATCTGGATGATATTTCTTTTAATTTATCAGCAGGACTGCCACAGGTGGTTATTTTTATATTCTATTTGTACCATTATTTTAAGAAAATAAATTTTGTAGTATATTTGTCTTGCAGATGTTGTTAAAGTGCATGTGATTTTTTATGAAGCGGTGCGAGATAGAATTAGAAATAGTCACCTGTGGCAGCTCTGTATTAGTATGTAATTATAGAATAAGGTAACGTACATGGTGTGTTCACAAAGTTTAGAGACTGGTCTGAGAATGCAAAATTTATTAAACATTTTTGTACAACGAACTAAAATACTTCGAAATATGACCCTTGGGCATCAACACACCGATGACAGCCTTTTTTAGAATTGGTTTTTCTTTCTTTCTAACCGATTACCAGTCCCCTACCTGCCGGGTTGCCCCAGCTTAACGGGTTTAGTACCTGATATCGGTAGTACCTGACAGCGTACGTAGTACATTTAGTACCTGACAGCGAGTGACAGCCTAATCGCCGCGAAGCGGCAATAAACCTGACATCGTTGCCTCGATTGTCATCCTATTTGCAGCTCCTACTGCTCGTTTGTGTATACTTTGTTTTGCCGGTTACTTAACTTTATATCCTGTCGTTTGGCACCTGCATATTTCTACTTAAGTTAGTCTCGTAATTTAGAACCTTGATCAGATGAAGAGACCTTCACCTGGCAAGTCACCATTCAGAGGTAACTTGGAGGACTTTGCACCCACGACGGATTTTACATGCACCAGGTGCCATTGGCGTACATGACGGAATTTTAGCCGGCAGATTGCCTGGGTCCTGCGACCAACGGCTACGAGTATAATGCTCTACCAGCTTGGCCACCGCTGCCCGATCTAATTGGGATAGCTTGGAATTTTTGAAGCCTAATTGTTGATGCATACTTGTCAAATGAAAATGATTATTATTTTTTAATTTTTTTTGTATGGGGAGAGGGTAGAGAAAACAATGAATGGGGCTCCGCAGATAGACAAATTGCACCAACTGTTAATTTTTTGGGCCGAATGGATAGGCAAACTTAACGTTGCAAGGGACATAAGACTACGCCTTTCTACCGTACCCCACCGGGTAAAAACTGGCTCCTTGTGCTTTGACATTAGAGCGGGTCCGGTAGCTCCTGCAGAAAGCGCATATATAAAGAGAGGCGTTGTCCAAAAAAAAAAAGATCAAAAATAATACATAAAAAAAAAATTATAAACTAGTAAATCTGCAGATCAGGAGCCTCAACGTCAGCTCTACAATTCATTGTGTTTAGCAGCCTTTGAGTAATTTTAATCTTTCTACAAAAAACGAAATTTAAAGTTTTGAAATTACATAAACATTTATAAATCGAAAAAAATATTTCGAAGGTTTCTGACATTAGAAGCGTTAAATTAAACCCCTTGTTATGTAATGGTATTCTGAAAATCTCATGAGCTACTTATTCTGGTAATTTTTAGATAATAAAGTAGATTTCTTCAGGGGGGCACTGCCCCCCTGAACCCCTTCGTAGTGTAATTTAATTTACATTTGTAATTATCAATTAATTGTGTTAATGTCCTTTAGTAAATTCTACCAATAGACGGAAACGTACATGAATTCTTTTCTACAGCCCTGTATATTACGTGAAAATTTTTACGCGTCGTCTATAACATTTAAATTTAATGCAGACAAAAAACCCTCTTAAAACTGCTCATATCACATTTCCGGGGATTAGTATGCATAGTGTGCACCATATATCCAGTTTCTGCGGAGTCCTGTATATGGTTCTATTTAAATTCTGCAAACATTTGTTAGTATACTAAATGTAATTGGGCTGGGAAATACATAACTCAAAAAAAAAAAAAAAAAAAAAAAAACACTGAAGCAATTCGCGCTTATTTTCATTTATACTTATGAATTCATTTGTCTATCCCTGTACATGGTCTATACAATATTTAAGCACTACTTATTAAGCACAAATTTACTTAACGTTAAAACGCACACCATAATCGAAAATGCTCTTCAGCAATCATCCCTAATAGACCAGAACTGTATCCAAAATTTTTTATGTGACCCTATAAATGAACGATAAATCCGATACAAATCCTATTCAAGCTTCTTGTAGTCAACCACAGTAATGTAATTTAATTTCATAATGTTTGAATTAGTGCAACACAATTAACACACTGACGACAGGCAATTTAATTAAATCTGGGTTTAAAAACAGTAGAAGCTCCCCCCTCTTCTGAAAGTGTCTCGGAAATTGGTTTCTGAGATACGTTTTTCATGTTTATGCAGCAGTAAATATCTTTCAATGTACGGATGTAATATATAATGTCTTACAATCTATAAAAAATATGGACAACACAATATAAATGTCTTTTCTGTAAGGTAGAAGTCACTCCCTTAGCCAATGACGTACTCTGAATAAAAACGAGAATTCTCGTTTCCCGTCGCTAATGTGTTAAAATAAGCTGTGAAGAGTTTTTTCCCCCCCGTAGACCACATTTTAATTGACCACTTTTGTGTGACCCTGAAAAAAACATATGCTTTGCACCCCATATACTACAAAAATGCTTCAAAAATACATATCAATTTTATTATTTTGTAACAGAGTAACATCATTAAAAAACGCCACAAAAGGATTTTCTTCAAAGATTGTAATATTATGAATACTTTTGAGTTCCCTGTACGCATGCTGTAAGTGCTACACATAACATATTTTATAGTAACCAGGTTCTAGTGCACCTTAATAAAGTATATAAATTTCATTACGTTTAAAATTGTGTAACATTATTAAAATACACCGCAGACGATTTTCCCCAAAGACTATAATGTAACGGAATAGTTTTGAGTACCCCTGTAATTAAGCTATGAATGCTACACTCTTCATTTTTAATACCAAACATACTTTGGCAAACCTCAATAACGTATATCAATTACATGTAATCCCGACTATATTTACGCGAGTTAGAGCACGTAGAGAAACACGGCAGGCGACAGATAGAAAAACTGAAGTCATAAATATTTTTCATCCATGTTGGAAAGTGTTAAAAAGGATTTACATGCCTTTAACTGTACTTTTTTTTCGCTTATAGTATGGTTAAACATTAGTTTAAACATCCTAATCCATGCGATAGCAATAACATATTAAAAGCCCCCCAAAATATGCATATCTGGAGATCTATAAATCTACTGGAAAATAATTCATTATCGTGCCCACTGTTAATTGCATAAATTGCATCGATTTGGCGCGATAAAATATTTTTTGTGATAGTCTTTTAATAGTACCTGCAACAAAATTAACGTAATTTACTAACTTCATTCATATTTGAAGCAATGATAGGCTACGAATAACAGTCGCTAGGCAACGAAGAAAAGGAAAAAAAAAAGAAATATGTATCATGTAAAACAAGAAAATTAATTTAAAAATTCTTTATATTATTGGAATACATGTATAAATGTCCTCAAAACATTATACACGTAAATAAAAAAATCTGATAGATATATTGATAAAACTTCAATATAATAGGAATAATTTAAAACACTTATTTGGAATTTTAGTATCCATAATTTGACATTTAAACCCATTAATCAAACGTGCCATTTTCTTTCAACAAATGGAAATTTGAAAATCGTTTGACTTGCCGTAGAAAAGCATTATAAAGAAAAATAAAATCTTCCACATTTTCCGAACGAATGAACCAAATTTAACCAAAAACTATACAGCTACGTCCGGGTATCTCACGAATATGCCCAATTAATTTCAAGCTGATCGGGTGCTTTTTGCGGCAGTTATTGCGGAACAAACAGACAGACAGACAGACAAACGGAAATCAAAACTTTTCGTGTCTCCACAGTAAGCCTTCACTGACGTTTCGGCAATAACAATAAAAGATTTAACATTATTTACCTTTTTTCTTTTTTTTTTTTCGCATGAAGAGGATTTTTCATACGCTGCTCCGAAATACGTATCATAATGATAATTCAACGTGAGCATTTTTTCCCTTTTTTTGTATCGAATGTTTTTGTTTCTTGTCTTTTTTTAATTTTTGTTTCTTGTATCGAATCTATTAGTTGTGTAACATTGAAAGGTTTACTAAGTGCTTGAATGGCTGACAAGCAGTCCGAGCGAATACTGTATTCTTCTCCTGTTGTGGTCTCCTTTTCTGCTGCCTTCAGTATAGCAAATAGTTCTGCTTGGGAAACGCTATTAAACTTCCTTAGTGGTGCTGACCATGTGTTTATTTTCTTTTCCTTTTCATATGCTACGAATGCCGAACCTGTAGCTCCCGATTCCAATTTTGACCCATTTGTGTAAATTGTGATATCTTTAAAGATGTGTCCTATGGTCGGTTCTATCGTTTCCGCCGGGTGTGTGTGCCATATGTTTATTTTTTTAACATAGTCTGTATGATTAAGTATTTCTCCGTATAAGTTTAAATAAATAAATAAATAAATAAACAAAATAAAATAAAAATAAATAAATAACAATTTGCCTTCTTACTAAAAAAAGTTCCTTGCATTTACAGCTAATTTCTTGTTTCATGATGAGTAAACGCACGATGTGTCGCAGTATGTTTTTAAAATAGCAAAAAAAGTATTTATTCCCATTCTGTGTGTTCACTACAGTTGTATGCAGTGTTATGTTAGCTTTGACGAACTTTTGAAACAGTCTTTCAATTGTATAATGTTTATCATGTGACATCGAAAGAGCATTTTATGGCACCATTTGCTGCAGCTCCATCTAAGATGAAAATCAACGTTTCTTACATTTAGTCCTTTATAAAATTAGAAACCATTACAGCAAATATTTAAATTTCAAAATTATTATAAGCCGTAAGAATAGTCAAATAATCTATGCGTTAATTTTATAGAAAAATGCTTTAATTTATGATACAAAATTTTAAAATTAATAATAAATATTGCAATCTTTAATAAAGCCACCAACAAGAACGTCTATTTTTATTGATTTGGATGATTCATAACAATTTCAGCAACTTCTGAAACAAAGTTTACGCAGATATCGAGAAGTATTGTAATTTTAAAAAATGATAAATAATGCATTAAAACTATTTTACAAAATGCAAAATGTACGAAATTTAAATTTTCATCCATTACCAGAAATATTTAGTAATATTTTGTTAATATATATAAAACTTGAAATCGTTACAACCATACCAGCTTGTATATTTTTTCAGTTCAAGAAATCGCATTCATTACTGTTTGATTGCGCGGTCCGATAAAAGTAGTGGGTGCAGGCAAAGCCGCCTCAAGACTACAAGCCAGACACGCCCTTCATTCCCCCACGTGTGACGTCACAGCCCGGGGCTGGCTAACTGCCAACGCGCCAGCCCCGAACATTTGAATGTTGTATCTTTCTATTTTAGGTGCACGTGTGCTTTACTCAGCCTGATAACACATTCTTTTCAAGGTAAGTTTTATTTTCAAATTATATTTATATGCTATCAGCACAATTTTTATTTCTTGTGTTCAAAATCTTTTATTTTTAATTTCTTTGAAATAAATTAACTAGCAAATCCTAGTACGATTCTATCAATAATACCATGTCTCAAAACGAAACTATATTATTGTAGTTCTGTTTCGTTCCACATAGACCAATAATTTAAAATGGCAAACATCCCTAAATCGTGTCAAGACTTATATCATTTAATTTGTATTTTGTCACACCATCCTCTCTTTCCAATTTGTTCAGAAATTTTCATAAAAGCCGCTGTGAATACATAGCATTTTTATGTTGTTTACTTCTTTTAAAGCAAACCCCGATCGATATACATGTATCAATTTATTGTTGTTTTTTAATCTTAAACGTTTTTCCTATCTTAATAAAAATTATTTTTATAATTTTTTGTTAAATTATAAATGCTTATGTATTGCGTAAATGGAGCTATGAAGATAATGTTTTTGAATCTCCCTATTTTTGCCACAAATGTAAACAATTTATTTACAAGACTAGAGGAAGGGTTGTTAGTACCCTTATGCAAAACAGTAGTTGCCCCCCCCCACACACACACCTTCTTCGCAAAAATCCTATGTGTTTTCATATACATTTTAATGTTTAATTAAAAGTAACAATAAATAAAATTATTATTCTATAATTATAAATTTACTTTTAGATCTAGTCAGGAAATACTTTTCATCTCATAAAAATTGATTATTTTAAGCTTAAAAGATGTGAACAAACATTTAAGAACCCACACAACATTATTTTGGAAATGAAATATTTATATTTGTGGAAGGTTTTTGTGTTTTTCGATGTTTTTTTTTTTATCAGCTATTACCTAAACATTCGAGGAAAATGAACATAAATTAGGAATATTTTAATTCCAATTGATGAAAGTCTTTTCTTTCTTTCTTTTATTTTTTTCTTCATATGTCAATACACTTTTTAAAAATCTATTGCTTATACCTTACATAATATATCAAACTAATAGAAAACTAAATAATAATTTTCTGTTTCGTGAACTTGTGTTGTTTTAGTATTATGACAGTTTTGTGGTTTTTAATTTAATGGATTTTATGTGAAAATTACCCATTTCTGATAAGTAAAGTTTACAGTACGAAAATTTATTTATAAGAATACTTAATTTCATGTATACTTTAATTTTACTATTTATTATATGTAGGTTTGAAATCACTTAATATTTAATAGGATATTTACTGTATAATTTCAAGCCCGATTAAAATAAAAATAGAACACAACTTGAATTTGTTTTCATTTAACATTCACTTTCTTCCACTTTAATTTAATTTTTAAATGTGGGTTTTGATTGGCACACTTATTGTTATTTATTTATTTTGAAATAACTGAAAGCAAAATAATTCGATTTATGTGTTTAAACTACAAATTTATATTTACATATAAATATATGTATGTAATAATGTATAATGTCTTGTTTTTGAATATATACCAAATAGATAATTGATATTGTTTCTAAATTTCAAAGTAGAATAAATAATAGAAACTGTCTACTAAAATAAATTTAATACTTGGGATTTTCTTTTCATTAACGAACGAATTTTCTTTAATGTAACTTTAATTCTGATGCACATTTTCATTGACACAGTGGTATTATTTCATAAATATTGTTTTTGTGTTATCGTTATTATTATTGTTTCGAGTGATCGAAATTGATTAAAAAGCACTTAATTAGCATCTTTAAACTATAAGTTTTTATTTTTTTTTCCTATATGCTGTGATAATAAGTTGAAATATAGAGGAAAGAATTAATATGTTTTAATAACGCATGTGCTCTCCACGGCTGATCTAAGCCCCGCGTCGTGACGTCACGAAACCTTGTGTTTGGCTTGTAGTCTTGAGGCGGCTTTGGTGCAGGGTTGCTAGTTGGACGTCCGTTTTTATTTCGACTTTTGATCGGAACTTTTTGAAGAAAAAATTTTACTTTATATAATCAGAAATGTTTGACATTAAATAAATCTGAAAATACTTTTTGCATTTTTTGATGTGATTCCGATTTTTTTAAATAAAAATGGAGGCCAAACTGGCAACCCTGGAGGGGGTTATTAAAGTAGTTGTTCCCAACCTGTCTGAGTCCATTAATGACTCCAAATAAATTTTTCAGAACTAGTTCCCAGTTTGGA
Source organism: Maratus speciosus (assembly GCA_963932465.1). Classification (NCBI taxonomy): domain Eukaryota; kingdom Metazoa; phylum Arthropoda; class Arachnida; order Araneae; family Salticidae; genus Maratus; species Maratus speciosus. The sequence goes on from OZ010797.1 coordinate 175,524,302, forward strand.
CAACTTTTTATATTAGAAACTAGTTGATCCGTCATGCGTTGCATGGCCAGTGATAATAACCTTAATTTTGTACGATTTTCAACTCGATTATGTCTGAATTTATATTTTTAAATGAAAAAAATCGCGAAAAAGATATTAATTGATAGCGATAAGAACGTTCCCAAGAAGACTCTTTCATTTGAGTAACATTGATTTCACCTTTCGTTACAAAATGTTTAATTTTTTTCCCACAAAAAATGTAATACATTTCACAATCTTTAATTGTCCAATTGTCACAACCTTTATTCTCCGAATTCGACATTTAAAAAAAAAATACATTTCTTGTTGCTCTAAAGCCTGTGTATAATTTTCATGGCTAAGGTATGAAAATTAAATACATTAGCCATTAGGTATTAAATCTAAATAGAAAATTTCGGTTTATTTAATAACGAAATCTCTGCAGTTAATTAAAGCTAAAATTCCTATTTTAAATTTCTGGTGTGAATATGGTGTATCTGAAAGAAAAAAAAATACTAAATCGGGCACACTGATGGTAGCAAATATGCTACCATGGGGCATTAAAGAGTTAACCCTTTGAGCTCTGGTGGGTGAATTTCTTCTTAATTAATTTTAATCTCCAAATGTCATAAAGGCAAGAGAATGCTCGACCAATTTTGCTTCAAAATAAATAAAAAAAATTTCGGGTATACAAGACCAATTTTTTTTGTTTGCAAAACACTGGTGCCAATGTGACATTCGGGTATTTTGAAGAAATTCACTCACCAGAGTTTAAAGGATTAAACGCTGGTATACACGCCCGTACTTCAAAAAAAGCGGTTTTGGTCTCATGGAGACCAAGGCGAAATAAGGCGAAATTTCGCGCGTTTGAACTAGATTTATTTTTTGCTATAAAGAATACTGATATTTTATCTGGAAAATAAAGGTACCCGTACGAACCCTGTAAAAGTCTCGTAAGAAAATAGTTTTTTTTTCACTTGGTCTATTTCAGTAGATTAAAAAATAGTTCAGCGGTTATAAATTTGACGGTTATGCACCGACGCCACTGTGGGGTATTTGACAAATCTGGGCGATCAAAATTATTTTTTTTTGTTTTAAACTAATTTAAACGTTTAAAACAGTAAAATAAATCTTTTTTTGAAATAAATATCGTTAAAAACTATCTGTTAAGAAAATCTCAAATATGCTTTTTCATATTTTGTTGGTCGCATTGGGGAATATGTTAATTCTTTTAGCATATGGACAACATCTCTCTTCCCTGATGTTTCTAACTTTACCTGAGCGGCATGTGTAAGTACTTCCATATCTGTCGAGCTCCTCAAACTTTCAGATTTTCTCCGCTTTGACCTGTCACTTGATTTAGTGAAAGCATCTGCTGGCCTTCCTGGTCGATTTATTTTTCTTGAAATTTCTATCATACCTTCAAGCCATTACTTATTATTTTTCACAAAATTTACCTTATATATAATGGGCTTCGATGCATTTGCTCTTGAACTGAAGATTTAAATTGGGAGAAATTGTGCTTGAGGTTTTTAATTTCATCATCAGCAAAATTATCGTTATTAAGAAGGTAATTTTCAAGAAAATTTAAACTAGGATTTATTTTTGGTAAATTTTGCTGTTGCATAATATTAAAAAATTATTTTCGAGTCATTATTCTGATAGCGTAAATAATAGATAGTCCCTAAATAAAAATAAATACGAAATATAAACAAAAAAGAATGCATAATAATTATATGCAATTTAGATAGATAACACCATCTTATCCCTTATTTTTTTTTTTTTAATCTCACAATCTTTAGCTAACTTTTAACAGAAACATGTGGAAAATTGCCTCGACTTATTTTTTAGATAAAGAAATGTTAATAACGAGCAATAAATACTTCAATTTTCTGAAAAGTGCTTAAAAAAGGTAAAAGGGAATGAATACATTATTTTAAAGCAAATTTTTAAAAATTATATAAATTTAATTTTAATCAGAATGACTGAAAAATAAACAAGTGTGATCCCTTTCTAATGAATCATAACAATTTTTTTGTATTAAAATATAAATATCAGTTAAAAATAAATATATAGTAATTTTGGATGCTTCCTCAGAATTTTGGAAGAGAATATTTATATCGCCTTCATTTTAAAAAGTGGACGAAGTTGGAACTACTTTAAGCGAAAACACAAATAGAAGCGTGTATATTTATTGGTACATCAAGTAACTCTGATGGAAATGTTTGGAAATATAACTAAACCCTTCGTGAAGTGAGAAAAAAGGGAAAAAGTAATAGAAAAATATGCGTTATTTTAAATTAATTTTGCAAGTACTAAGACTATTTTTTTCTCAATTCAAAGTTAAAACAAAATAATGATACATCCCTGCCTCGTCACTATCCACAACGCTTAGATTTTAAATACTTCAAAAACTAAAGTTATTCACATTCAAAAATAAAAAGTTACAATGAAGAACGATTTGACGCTGATGCACTTAACGCAACGCTCCATTTTCAACTGATAACAGGAGGCCATCGTTCGCTTAAACTAGATAAAAATCGCATCACGTGATTCTCCAATGACTCAGCTTCAACTTATATCCACCCATTTGATCCTGCGTTGTACTTTATGAAATCGTCTTTTGGCCAGCCAGATTCTTCAAATATCCCACAGTGCGAAGATATTATTCTAATTGTGTTGGAAAGTATCTGAAGTTTCTGATGCTGAGTGCCCAAACCAAGGCTAACGAAAAAGAAAGGCTACCACGGTGCTTTGCGGGTAAATTTTTACAGACCGTTGGAGTCACGTGATGCTCGTATGCACCAATGGAGATGTACGAAAAGAGCATCACGTCACTCTAGCGGTCTATATAAAAAAAACAAAATAAAACATGTGGAATGCACCGCGGTAGACTGTCTTTTTCGTTAGCCTCGGTCGAATTTGTATGACCTCACAATGACTTCACAAATTGCCGCAAGCGTCATTGTCTTTTAAGTAATTAAAATTCAATACATAGTGAGTCTGAAATGACCGTTAACTGTTGATTCCAATGTAAAGTTTTCATGACTGATTTTTTAATGAATTGAACGAATTTTCCTCACGTCACAAAAAGAGTGAAAACGGCACAAAAGGAGATATATCTTCGTTGCAATCTTTTCAATGACGGTAACAGAGGGAGAGGAGTCGTAGATACCAAATGCAGATTTTTATTAATTCAGATTTTCGAAAATGATCAAAATGAAGATTTTCGAAAATCACATTTCCATAAAACTTTTTGCAGTTAAATAAGACTAAGATTTTTTTTTTTAAACGTGGTGGTATTCATAACACTTCCTTCGCCGTATTGGTTCTACACTAAGTATCTTGAACACAAATCATCTTCCAAATCACGTGGCGATATTGACAATTTGGCTTTTTCTGCGATCACATTTTTGTCATATTTTCGTCAAGGTCCAATAAAGGATATTATTCATCGCAAATATTTTCCCAGTATTTTAGCAGCATCTTTTAACACTACAATTTTATGCAAGTTATTAATACTTTTTTTTTACAACAAGTTTAATACTTCCTTCTCATTAATCGCATAAGTTATCTATGTTTCGGATAACTTAATAATGTTTTACATTTGCAACATATATACATTTAACGTATGAATTAAAAACATTTAAAAGACTAAATAAAATAAAATAAGACAGACTTAACCACAGTTAAAAAATAAAATTTTATAAAAACATTATTACAAAAAAAAATAATAAATACAATTTAAAATACAATTAGTAAACGTTTCGCAGAGCTACCCGCAAGATATCATCAGTACAAAATATCCATTGAACAACAAACAGCGGAACAAATCAAGAACCGTTAAAAATAGTTATTTTCCAGAAACAGACAATATTCACTAGGGACAGAACGAGCTTCATTCAAAGTCTGCGATCGTAATTGAGTGAAACAACCCTGGAGGAATGATAAGTGTTGCAACCCGATTTCAAAATACAGGCGTTCGCAATTAGCAGAATGTGATTCGTTTGAAGAGCATGTTGGATAATTTTTTAATTCAAATTACCATTTTTTAAAGCACCAGTAGGTTCCTTCAGGCGAATTCTCAACAATCTACCGTTTACACCAAGGTAACCACTATTGCAATATTTTCAGGGAATAACATAAACGGCACCAGGTGATTTAGACTTATCATAGTGAAATTTATTCCTTTTTTAATAAACATAATGCATCAATATGCACGGATCGTCTTCGAACTTGGCAAGTCCATTTCCAGATTTATTGGAAGACAAAACTCGCGACTTTCTGCTAGAATTGCATAATATTTTAAAAGATTAAGAACTGCGGATTTTGCAGATTTCAGCCTTTGTTTGAGTATGGGTATAAGTAACAAAATTGATAATTTAAATAGATTTTCAGGATCATGAAAATCATGAACATTTTCTCGAAGAAGTATGTAGGACTAATTCTTAATTATCTGCTAGAAAAAAATTTTATATAAGAAAATTAATCTTAAAACAATTTAAAAATGTTATTAAAATTTTTTAGCTGCGCTATTTTGGCATAGGTCTCGGGGTTTGCTGATACAAATTTTTTCGAGCTCCGGTTGGTTCGGATTTCAAAACTTTGCGATCGGATTCCATAGGGTGAGGAGAACGAGAGTATTCAACGAGTAAGAAAGACTTCATGAAGGTGAAATAGGCAGTGAGTCATGCTTCTATTACTACGTTAAAATATAATGTCCTATTTAATAATTTGATATAAAAATAAAAGTAATAATATTTTAATATTAGTGGTGGAAGTTTGAATGATTTGCACCCGTCACCCCGTTAACCTCTAAATGATGAGGTGGGGTGATTTGCACCCCAGAGAAATTCAAATTCTGAAATATTGCCATTTTACATTACCAGAGGGACTGTACACTTACAGTACTTTTTCAGTTGTTTTTGTACAAGTAAATAATGCAAAATTCACAGGAAATTTTTCTTATTTTAATTAACTGAATTTTGTGGATTGCACAAGAGATCAAATTTTAAGGTTACATACAACCCCACCTCACCATTTACCTTAAAAAATTCACCTCGGCACTTGGTTAATATTTCGTTGATCAGTCCCGATTTGCCAGTAACATTTTCTACCTAGATTGCTTGATTGCTATCACTTTTATCAAATAGTAATAACCCCCTTTATTTAATGACAGTTTAAATAAACTGAAAATAAGGCTAATTACGCTAGTTAAGAAAAAGCCATGGAAATTAAGCAATCTGAATTATAAAAAAAGTACCCAACTGACAGCATCGGACGGATCACGAGTGTACTCTTGTTTAAATAACTAAACGTAACTACTAAACTAAGAGATGTACCGAATGCTTAGTTTTCTAACTGATTTTTTCTTGAATAAAACATAATATTGCATTGATAAGAAAAAAGACAATCACAAAAAGAGATGCCATATGTATCGCATACTTTGGCCAAAAATATCAAAAATTTCATAAGCATACAAAACATTGTAAAATTTTTATTCTTGGGTAAATTCAAAGTACTTATCTATGCAACTAAGTTTCAAGTGACGACAGACATTCTATCGTTTTGAAACTCAGGGATGTCCATACGAGATTTTCGGCCAACAAAATACTAAACAGATCTGTGAGAGAGAAATGTAACAGTGAGATAGGTGAGTCCTGTATTGCCCACAATAGCAAACACATTCAGCGAGTTTTCCTTTTAAGCATATTATGTACTTCAACCATAAATATAACAAAAAATATTTCTTAGAATTTTATACAAACAGTTTTGCTGAAAAATGTATCATTTAAAAATACTTTTTTTTTTTAAGAAAGAGTCTCTGAAACTTTATTTTTTACTTTTAAGGAGGCTTAGAAAAGTTATTACTTTTTATTTCACATTTTCAAAATATTTGTCCACTTCATTTGGAACAATTGTTCCAAAAGTCTTCGTAGCCGCAGTAACATTAATGTTACTGCGGCTACGAAGACTTTTGCCTCCCATTGCAAGTTTTGTTAAAATAAGTTCTTCAAATCTATAGAATACGATGAATAAATACAACTGTATACTAAACAACTTTTTGCCATTATTATGGGGAAAAGGCCATCGTGAAGCTAAGAAATATTTTTTGTAAAGCAAATATTTATAAATATAAAATGTTTTTAACAGCAATTTACCTTTGTGCGACATTTTTGGGTAAAATAATATAAAAAAAGAATTATAACAAATATTTGAACGCACATAGACATTTAGGTACAGTTTTAGATAAACATGCAAAGAGGAAAAATATTTAGAAAATATTAAACAGATGTCTGATGAAAATAAAGTTTATTATTAAATTTGAATATGAGACTTGGCTTTTAAATGAAACTTGGGATAATAAAAGTAAAAAAAAAAATGCATTTTTGAAAACTGATTTACATTAAAAATATGTAGTTTTTGAGAGCTAAAAAATATCTTCTTTGGCTGAAAATATTTTTGAAGGGAAAACATTTCAATTCATCGTTTTTATGAAGGAAAATACCAATTTATTAAATACAAGTAACAAAATTTTTATTTTGTAGCTTCAGCTGAAAAATAGAAAAATTTTAAAACTATATTGTCAAATTAGATATATATATATTTTTTAATTTAAAGCTGTGCCACTTTTTTCGAATAGTTATATTCGCCTTATTTAAAATACAAGCCACCAACTCGGTCCGATGTCTTTTTCCAATACAGTTTTTCTCAAAAAATAATCATCCTTTTAAATTTTTTTCACTCTTCTTGCAGAAAGCTACCTGGAAGGACATTTTTGATTAAACTGCAAAAGTCTAGCACAAACAATTTCCGTAAAACTGGTCTTAGAAAGCGGACCAGTTGGAGATCTGAAACTGTTATTAGGTAAGGCAAATACTACTATTCGGAAATGGTAATAATTGTTGAATAAAAGACCATTTTTATTGTCAACACTGATCGTGGCTGTATTCGCAACACTATAAAAATGGTACTTGATGATGTAATAGTATCTCCCGATATGTTATTTCTTTCGGCTAGCAATTAAAATGTCGTCTCTAAAAAATAACATTCCGTTGTCGAACACCATAAACAAGCCGTAAAACAAAGTGGATGTATCATTCTACGGTTAAATACTCTACTGCAATTTTTTTAACTTCTAAGCATCGCACATTTTCAATTTTTATACCGTCATATTGGGAAAAAAGTACTTTTAAATGCAATTTGTTTGAAAACTGTATCTCAGATTAATTTTTGAGATATTAATTTGTTGTAGCTTTTAGCACCATTTGATTAATGTTGGCAACTCAAATACTCCATTTCTGTAGAAAGTAAAGGAAAAATAGTTGGAAAATAGTGCTCATATCTTTTTGTTCCAATAACAACTGGTGGGGAAAAATGTAATTTTTTTCTGGAAAGCCTTGAGCTATTATAAAGTATATTCAATTTTAATTATCCATATACACATTACAAACAAATGAAGGCATATTAATTATTAGATAGCCGATTTTTTTTGTCGAGTTTCTTGAATGACGACATCTCTTTTTTCTGGATTTGGGCTTTATTCAGTCGTCATGTTCATACTTTACTGTAGATGATTAAGACTGGATCGTAAATGAGGAATTCTTCAGCGGATGCGAATGACGTCATTTTATATAAAATAAAAGGTTGTGTTTTAAGTCTTAAAAATGAAATATGTTTTGTACTACATATATTTACATACATATTTCTTTTTTCATCGGGGGCGACACTAAATTCTAAAAAGCAGATTTCCTGTTTTCTAGTTTTTTTTTTAATATTTTATTAAACATTAGAATGCTGAATGTGTATGTATATTTTAACTTATATTAATACTTCGATGTACATTATTCAGTAGTGTTAAATTATGTCAAAATTCGCTAATTATCGAAATGGCAATTTTTAACACTTTAACCCCCAGTTGTCGAATCATTGTGCTAAATACTACCTTCATAGATGTCAATATTTACGGTATTTTACCCCTAAAATTTAATGGGTTATTTTCCAATTACTAAATCGCAGAATTTCGGCGAGTAAGTAAGACGAAATTTATTATTAAATTTTAGTGTTATGAAAAAAGCGTAAAAGTTAGCAGATATGACTACGCCTACTGCAAATACTTTCGTATAGGTATACCCTACACTTACTTCGAAAGAAGCAGGAGGTACGCACATACTTTTCATTTGAGTATCTATAATCTGAAAACAAAGTTTCATTTTGCTAACCCCTTTAGGTGTCCACAAAAAAGGACACCTAATTTTAAGAGTACACCAGGCACCAGGAATATTTAATTATAATTTTTCTTTTATAAAGTATGGTAGAATAGGGAAATTCCGGTGTCAGTCCACCATTTCATAATTTTACAAACAGAATTACTCCGCTCCTGAAAGGTTTGGTTTAACCCTTTTGAAATTAACTCAATTTTAATTTCCAAATGACACAATAACGCTAGTATTTTGAAATGTATTTTTCCATTTTGCATCGTGCGAGAAGAAAATATTTTACATATTTTCAAATAAATATTTCGCAAGTCCCAATGTCATTGAATTATTTAACAATTTTAACAACAGAAGTGCTTTGAGCCGGAGAGTTAAACAAAGGTGCTGAAAATTTCGAGATATTTCGAAGGAATTCAGCACCACTATTTCTGATTAAAAAATTTAATTTTAATATTAGAATCGCTGAATTTGTAATTTACCTTATTTGTTTACATAATTTGTATTATTTTTATGTGATAAAATGAGGCAGAAATTTCTGCAAAAACTTTTTGGTAGTCTGTACGCTTTCTATTAATCACATAATTCTTAATAACTGTACGTGATAATGGATGGACCATGTGTACCCTACTATATCTCTAAGTATTGGCGGAGGGATGACTTATACGTAATTATGTACAATAGTTTATCACAGAGATCTCATACAGATATCTCATTGTTCATTTTTTTTAATACCAGTTACTCCGATAACTAATTTCCGTGGTATGTGTGAACAAAATCCACAATAAAAAAAAGTTTCTACAACATTCACAAATGGAAAAATCTTCAGGCTAGTTTTCTACAAAATTAGCAATTTTGACCAAAATAAGATTTATATTTGAAAAAAGTGGTGCTCAAAAAACGGACAAGTGGGAGTCCTGTTATCGCTTTGTGAAGTAGAGCACGTTTACTACTACTCAGAACTAATGATCGTAACGTGCTTTTTTACTTCAGATATATATATATATATATATATATATATTAGCCATTTGGAAAAATGGTTATTGTCCTCGCCAGGGTAGGAAATCAAAAGCATATCTGAAGGTTTTTATTGGGTTAATCCGCATTTTATTCGTTTTTTAATTGGTCTATACATTAATCAACAGAGTAATCAAACCAACTCTCAACAGAGATTCTGTTGCCACTATGACAAAAAAGTAATAAAAACTACAAAAAAATTTAATAACTCAGAAACAAATTGAGATACATCTTTCAAATAAATTGCATTTAAAAGTACATTTTTTTTTCTCTATACGAAGGTGTAAAAAGTAATATTGTGGGATGTTTAGAAGTTTAAGAATGAAATTTCCTTTAAAATGAGTCGTCAGATTTCTTGAAAATCTGACGATGGAAAAGCCTTTTCCCGAACAGCCAATGAATTTCTTGGATAATACGTACGAGTCGCAGACGATTTTTGTCGCTTGCAATTTTTACGTGTAATAACACTGTTTATATTTAATTCATGGTGTACGTAATGTATTATAAACTCCGTGCGATTTTTTATGTCATAAATTTTAGTCTTTGAAAATATCATTTTTCCAAATGGTCGTTGTAATTTGTTAAATTGCTTTTTTTTTTTTTTTTTGCTGCAAGATATCAACCTTATTGCAGTTCTTTATATTCGGAAAACTAGTTCATTAATTTTCATCCATTGCTCAGAATCTTTCTTCGGTGTATAAATGAACAAGAACGTATAATCATAAGTCAAGTTTAAATTATGAAACATTTTCCAACGCATTCCGAATGCTATAATTAAATTTTGCAGTTTAATAATTTTAAAGTGATGTCGAAATGACCAATATATATAGAATGAATAACACATGCGAAAACCCCATTTTAACAATTACCAACAATAGTCGGAACAATATCTGATTTTTTGTGCTGCCCTGTATATGATCTGTAGATTTTTCATGAATTAGGAAACGCATGCAACAGTTGAAAATGCCCCATCGTTAATTTCCATCATAAACAGGAAATGTATTTTAGATTTTTTGTGCAGCGCTGTATAGGATTTGTGTAATTTATACACGCTAATTAATATAAAAAATTTTAAATTTAAAAACACATACTGCAACGGAAAACGCATTTCCAGCAATTATTGTTCATAGATAGTATTGTAATCTAATTAGATATTTCGTATTTTTTAGACAATTTACCGGTTTTTTGGAATTTTAATAAATGTTAACATCCTTTATTGGCGTCATCTACTGAATATTTGGAAAGTGAAAGAATGAATATTGATTTTTTCGGAAATATTTCTGCATTTTAAATATGTTTTAAACAAGTTTTTCTTTCAAAAAAAATTGTATTTTATTTATGCCTCCGCTAATTTTTTTAATTTCTGAATTTAAAAATATTCGTTTTTTTTATTTTATTTAAATAATTTTTTTCAATGTTTTTAATTTGGGCCTGAAATTATTTTTTTAATTATTTTAAAATTAAATATAATTGCGCTGACATTTATGTAGGGATTTAATAATTATAAATTCACCATTTTGACATATTAATTAAGAATAAAATGTTTTACGTAAAAGAGATAGAGGAATTCCGGGATTTCTGCCGCACATTTTTTTGAATTTGTGTATAAAGTCCCATGGTGGACATAAAAAAAAATTCATGCTGTGCTATTTACTGTTAAATATACAACGCGTGTACTGCGACAAAAAAAATCAAAACAAATAATTAATATTTTTTTAACAATTTGTTTCTAAACCTTTATACCGGAATAGCAATGCGGCATGTATCTCATTTTGCATGGTGCAGACGTCGGCCATCACAGTTACCTGCCATTGCTAAGGGGAATGGCGTAACCATAGACACAGACTCTATACAAACGCTACACTTAGTTTTGACTTCGAAATCATACACGCATTTAGTAATTAATGTATGAAAACTATTTAAACATAACGTGTTTAAAAGTTTGGACAGTGAAATCATGCACTTACGTCAAAATAAGGATTGTACTTCTACAAGTAAATATCGAAATGGGATTTACGCTATACACTGGTTAAAATAATCTCATTGCGCACCTATATTGTGCGTTTGACGTACATCTGTCGATAATTACAAGAAATACAAGGGGTGCGGCATCTATCCCGGAGTTACCCTGTTAAACGAAACCATCTGTGCGGTTTGAGATCACACTTACCAACTTGTTTTCGGTTGTTTCTCTGAGTCAAAAGATGCATCTGATAAAACGTTTCTAAAAGTTCTCAAAAAAATAATTGATATGGATTTTATGAACAACTATACTGAAATTAAACTATTTTAAAATTATGAAAGTATATGATTAAGGTGTTATTAATCCATTGAAGGGCAGTGGAATATTTTTATCCAATTAATGTTAATTAAAATTTCAACGAGAAATTCTATAATTTTGTTCAATAAAAGCTGAAAATTTATACTTTCATATTTTCAAAATCTCTTGTGAATTCAACATTATTGAATTAATTTTCCCTTACAAAATAATGTTTTATACTAGAAATATTAGTAGATAACCGTTTAATTTTTTTACTTTCTTCCATCTTTACAAGAAGAAAGTATTGGATTCATGAAAATTTTCGAATTCCGGTTTTCGACGGATTTACACGTTTTAGGGGTCAGAGATTCCAAAAAACATGTTTTTACAAAATGTCTGTCTGTGACTCTGTGAGTCTGTCTGTCTGTCTGTCTGTCTGTGTGTATGTGACACAAATTTTGTGGGCGCTCTATCTCAAGAACTAATGCACGGAATTTAACAAAAATTCATATTCAGTTAGTCCCTGATACAAATTGATGCTGATTAGTTTTTGGTGCAAATCGCTCGACAGGTGGCGCTGCTATGCTGCCTTTTTTACGATTTCCGCAATGGCTCTATCTCAAGAACTAATGCACGGATTTTCATGAAACTTCAGATTCAGTTAGTACTTGACATGAATAGACAATTTAGAGATTTTGGTGCAAATCGCTCAACAGGTGGCGCTGCTATGCTGCCTTTTTTACGATTTCCGAAATGGCTCTATCTCAAGAACTAATGCACGGCTTTTCATGAAACTTCAGAGTCAGTTAGTCCTTGATATGACTTGATGCTGATTACGTGTTGGTGTAAATCGCTCAACAGGTGGCGCTGCTATGCTGGATTTTTTACGATTTCCGAAATGGCTCTATCTCAAGAACTAATGCACGGATTTTCATGAAAGTTCAGAGTCAGTTAGTCCTTGATATGACTTGATGCTGATTACGTGTTGGTGTAAATCGCTCAACAGGTGGCGCTGCTATGCTGGATTTTTTACGATTTCCGCAACGGCTTTATCTCAAGAACTAATGCACGGATTTTCATGAAACTTCAGATTCAGTTAGTCCTTGACATGAATAGACATTTTATATATTTTGGTGCAAATCGCTCAACAGGTGGCGCTGCTATGCTGCCTTTTTTACGATTTCCGAAATGGCTTCTATCTCAAGAACTAATGCACGGATTTTCATGAAACTTCTGAGTCAGTTAGTCCTTGATATGACTTGATGCTGATTACGTGTTGGTGTAAATCGCTCAACAGGTGGCGCTGCTATGCTGGATTTTTTACGATTTCCGCAATGGCTTTATCTCAAGAACTAATGCACGGATTTTCATGAAACTTCAGATTCAGTTAGTACTTGACATGAATAGACAATTTAGAGATTTTGGTGCAAATCGCTGAACAGGTGGCGCTGCTATGCTGCCTTTTTTACTATTTCCGAAATGGCTCTATCTCAAGAACTAATGCACGGATTTTCATGAAACTTCAGAGTCAGTTAGTCCTTGATATGACTTGATGCTGATTACGTGTTGGTGTAAATCGCTCAACAGGTGGCGCTGCTATGCTGGATTTTTTACGATTTCCGAAATGGCTCTATCTCAAGAACTAATGCACGGATTTTCATGAAAATTCAGAGTCAGTTAGTCCTTGATATGACTTGATGCTGATTACGTGTTGGTGTAAATCGCTCAACAGGTGGCGCTGCTATGCTGGATTTTTTACGATTTCCGCAATGGCTTTATCTCAAGAACTAATGCACGGATTTTCATGAAACTTCAGATTCAGTTAGTCCTTGACATGAATAGACATTTTATATATTTTGGTGCAAATCGCTCAACAGGTGGCGCTGCTATGCTGCCTTTTTTACGATTTCCGAAATGGCTTCTATCTCAAGAACTAATGCACGGATTTTCATGAAACTTCTGAGTCAGTTAGTCCTTGATATGACTTGATGCTGATTACGTGTTGGTGTAAATCGCTCAACAGGTGGCGCTGCTATGCTGGATTTTTTACGATTTCCGCAATGGCTTTATCTCAAGAACTAATGCACGGATTTTCATGAAACTTCAGATTCAGTTAGTCCTTGATATGACTTGATGCTGATTAGGTGTTAGTGTAAATCGCTCAACAGGTGGCGCTGATATGCTGCATTTTTTATGATTTCCGCAATGGCTCTATCTCAAGAACTAATGCACGGATTTTCATGAAACTTCAGATTCAGTTAGTTCTTGATATGGCTTAATGCTGATTACGTGTTGGTGCAAATCGTTCAACAGGTGGCGCTGCTATGCTGGATTTTTTACGATTTCCGCAATGGCTCTATCTCAAGAACTAATGCACGGATTTTCATGAAACTTCAGATTCAGTTAGTCCTTGACATGAATAGACATTATATATATTTTGGTGTAAATCGCTCAACAGGTGGCGCTGCTATTGGGCATTTTTTGCAATTTCCGCAATAGCTCTATCTCAAGAACTAATGCACGGATTTTCATGAAACTTCAGAGTCAGTTAGTCCTTGATATGACTTGATGCTGATTACGTGTTGGTGTAAATCGTTCAACAGGTGGCGCTGCTATGCTGGATTTTTTACGATTTCCGCAATGGCTCTATCTCAAGAACTAATGCACGGATTTTCATGAAACTTCAGATTCAGTTAGTCCTTGACATGAATAGACATTTTATATATTTTGGTGTAAATCGCTCAACAGGTGGCGCTGCTATTGGGCATTTTTTGCAATTTCCGCAATAGCTCTATCTCAAGAACTAATGCTTGGATTTTCAACAAACTTCAGATTCAGGTATACCATGATATGAATTAGTGCTGTTTATGTTTTGGTGTAAATCGCGCAACAGGTGGCGCTGCTATGCTGCATTTTTCAGAATTTCCGCCACAGCTGTATCTCAATAACTAATGCATGAATTTTCATCAAACTTCAGATTCAGGTATACCTTGATATCAATTAGTGCTGTTTATGTTTTGGTGTAAATCGCTCAACAGGTGGCGCTGCTATACTACATTTTTCAGAATTTCCGCTATAGCTCTATACAAGAACTAATGCACGAATTTTCACCAAACTTCAAATTCAGATATATTGTGATATGAATTGGTACTATTTAAACGATTTAATTGACGTGACTTATATAGAAGAAAGTTTTGTGATGGCCACAACATACTAGTTTTAAATTTTGCTGATGTAGGTACACGTATAAAACCTAAGGTTTTTGAGTTCAAGCTATCACAGTCACTTTGTCTGTGTAGCGATTGAAAAATACATAAGCATGGCTTAGAATAGGGGTATTTAATAACGTTTATTTTCGGAATCTTTCGGGTAATGGTCATGAAACTTTTAAACTCGAGGGAAACAGCGTTGCCAGTGGGCTACTTTTTTTAAATTCAGTTTTCTTGATTGGCATCACTTTTTTGAAATCGTAAAATACACCTTATTTAATGACATATTAATGTGAGCTGGAAAAGGGGTAATTTTATTATTTAAAAAAAGTGGTGCCAATCAAGATAACTGAATTTTAAAAAAGTAGCCCAGTGACAACGCTGGGGGAAAACATGACAGAATTCTTAACACGGGAAAGCTAGTGCAAACCAAGGATATGTAACTATATATATGTTGCCATCAATATCTTCAAACAAAAATCGCCATTCTATTTAATCATTTACATTACTAGTAATTTCTGCGTTAGGGTAATATGATGATTAATTTTCAAAAGTTATTAGTGAGAAATTATTATCGTGCCCATTCTGGGTATCTCATAGCCTGCGCGTGTAATCCCGGGTTAAAGTTCCGTGGACAACCCACATTCCAAATGTCACTGCGACTTTGTATCTAAGATTAATGAATACTGCATTTTTAATTTAAGAATACATTTTCACAAACAAACCGCACAGAAGTAAAAAAAAAAAAAATCTGCAGATGAGGCATATTTCTAATGTTTTTACAACACTATGTTGAGAAAGTTGTTTGCTAATGGAAATAATTATTAAAATTATATTGGTAAATTTCTAAGGTAATGGAAAATGCAGATGAGGCAGATTATTAATGTGTTTTTCAAGCTTACGTAGATAATATGGGTTGCCGAATGAAAATATTTATAAAATTTTGTAAGAGAATTTCCGAAATAATCAAAACTGCAGATGAGGCAGATTCTTAAAGTTTACCTAGTATTAAGTAGGAATATTGGTTGCTGAATGAAAATGTCTATAAAACATATTTCAGAAAAAAATCTTAAATAATAGAATCTGAAGATGACGCAGATTTTTAATCTTTTCCAACATAACTATTAGAAGGTGAGTTGCTAATTGAAATAAGTATAAAACACATATAACAATAATTTCTGTATTGAGGCAATCTGCATTTGAGGCATATTTTCATTTTTTCTCCAACATTTCGTAGTGAAGATGGGTTGCAAAGGAAAATAATTATTAAAATATATAAGAGAACTTCTGCAGCGATGAAAACGTTAGATGATGCAGTTTGTACTGTTTTGCCAATGTTACGTGGAGATGACGTGTTGTTGAGTGAAAATAATTATACAAAATGTATAAGAAAATTGCGGTAGCAATAAAATCTCTAGATGAAACTAACTGATAGCGTTTTTTCATCATTCCATTGAGCAGGTGGATTGCTGAATGAAATTAATCACAGCAAGCATATATGAAAACTGCCCTATTGTCAAATACCAGTTGTACACCTGATTACCTGAAATTAGGGATTAACTTAACCCATTCGAGGGCGGTGTCCTTAAAATTGGACAACAAATTTTAATTCCAAAACTGACAAACGGCACCAAAAATATTTAATTAAAATTTTCCTTTTGTAATGTACGTGAAAATAAGCTAGTTCGTATTTTCTAAAAAAAATTCGTTTATAAATTTTGGTGTCAGTCCATAGTTTATAAACAGAATTACTCCGCGCCGGAAAGGGTTAATATAATTTTAAGCTGTAGGACGCTCAAAATAAAAATAGGATCGCACAGCGTTTGAGTGCCTGAGATTAACGATTGAGCAATATATTATTTTTTCATTATACGCTTTAACGAGATCTAGATAGTATTATTATACATTTTTATCTGCATTTTATGTTAACTCTCTCTTTTTTATAGTTAAAGTATACATAAAGGTGCAGTATATCTTGGACAAAAAATAATATCATTCTCCAATAAGTCGGACTGTTTGCAAACCGTCTGAGTTTTTTGCAAATAGCCTGATTTATCAATTAGCCTACGACATATACGTACATAGTTTTCAAGACAAGTGTCAGGTTGTCAGGGCAATCATGATATAAGAGGAATCGTGCGTTTATGCATAGATGCCAACATTTCTTAATTATCCCAGAGTCTGTCCAAGACAAGCATATTTTAAACCGGAAAAAAATATATTAGGAGATGTGTCTTCTTTCAACAAGATGCATTTTGGATTTCATTTTAAAATTTTTTATTTGATAAAATTTCCGGTTGAAAACAATTTCGTCTTGTATCAGACTCCGGAATAATTAAGGGATGTTGGCATCAGTGATATATGTCACTGGAAATTGTTGGCACTGTCAAAAACTTTTTACTTTTTTCATACTACTATTTCTAAACAGTCTTGCAGTTTAGTATAAATATGTCGCAATTTAGTATAAATATGCCACATAGATTATTGATTTGAAATAGTGGCAAACAAAATAATAATAAAAAAATAGTCGCCAACGGCAACACTGTATAAGTATTTTCATAAAATAAATCAGACGCAGTGGTAGAAAATTAGCGCAGAAGTGGAGCCTATTGACACCACTAAATTTGTATGGTATTCTTCAGTTTAATAAAAACTGAGAAGTTTGATCATTAGATAAGAGCAAAATACCGCTATAATTTAGTGGTGTTAATAGGCTCCGCCTCTGCGCCAATTTTCCACCACTGCAGACGATCAACTCCGTTTTGCAAGACATAAAGATAAAAACTTGTTATTCATATTTGATTCTAAAATTATTCATTAAATTTCCCATAGAACTGAAACAAGGCTCCGATTTTCGAGACAGGATCCTATATCATACGTAGTGAGGAGATACAGCGATACATTGAGAAATACGAAAGTTCAAAAGTTATTTTATATATTTACGGTGGCAAATGACTATATATACAGAATATATGATTAACTATGCATTAGATTAGAAAAGCGCGTTTTTAATATATTAAAATTATTGATTAGTTATGAATTTAAGGAGGTAATCCTATCTGAATATTTAATTGTTATCACTTTCAAAAAGAATAATTTTTGATAAATTCTTTAGGCACTTACTCATTTTTGCCTACTGGGCACCTTGTATTTTTCAAATTTTTCTATTGCTTTTATTTTTTAAATAAAAAATGTGCACCTTATTTAATCATAGATTATTATCAGATTAAATTAGGAGAGTATTATAATTTCGAAACACTGTTTGCTTTTAAGCAATCGGAACAGAGAAAAATAGCCGAACTGGCAATACTGGAAGTACTATTAGTGTCACAAGTTCGGCGCCTCCACTGTTCAAAGTTATCAAATTTGTACGTATTTTATTCAAAAAGCTACCAGAAAGTCCGAATACTAATTTTCGTTTTACTGAGTTGCATATTTTTTGTCATCTAATAAGCCAAAGATTACTGTTTGAAAATTCAGGTAGATATTTTCAACAATAAACGCGCTAAATTGGGAACTCTGATGGGATAAACTATGAATGTTAACTTTTTAATCGTACTTGTACGAAAATATATAAGTTAACACCGCGTACGAGAATACGAGGGTGAGTCGGAAAATAAGTTTCCCCTGGCAACTGTGGACAGAGGTGTGTATGAAAGACAAAAAATGTAAAGGAACATTAAAGATAAGACGTAACCTTATTTTTCTACTAAAGTGCCAAATGAGTTGAGACATTTGTCATACACTTTATAAGTTTCATAAAGCTCTCCAGGAAAAAAACAGGGCTCTGCATACAAAAGAAGCGTTGAACGGCTTGTGTTACTCCAGCATTGCTTACAAAGAAGTAATCAAGCATTGCTTTCGTCTGTAGTGGCCGTGTATGTCCGTCCAAATCTTGGCCTGTCCAACACTTGCTGACACCCCTCACTGAATTGGCGGCACCATCTCCGCATCATTTGTTTCGACATCACATCTGGCCCATAGACTCCCACGTGGCGGTTATGGATTTATGCTCCCAATACTCCACGTGCCCATTCATAGCAGGCAACTGCTCTCACTTCCTCCTTTTACCACGAATCACAACGCACTTTCTCTCCATATCTGCCGGGAACGGAATGATGCAGAGCCCTGATTTTTTCAAGGAGCGCCTTTTTAAGCATATAAAGGGGTATGAAAAATGTCTCAACTCACTTGGTACTTATGTAGGAAAATAAAGTTACATCTTATCTTTAATTTTTCATTACATTTTTGGTCTTTCATACACGCCTCTGTCCACTTGTTAAGGGAAACTTATTTTCCAACTCAGCCTCGTAATATACACCTCGTAAAATAAAATAAACTTGGATATTTTATGCATTTTACAACTGTCTTCAAACAATGTTACATTTAGCTTGGCTTCACAGACTTTTAAAATATTGAAATTAAAAGTCTGAATTTTGACATTTCTTGTCTATAAATTAGCCGAAGTCATAGTAAGAAGTAATAAGAAAAAAATAAAGGCATCTAAAAATATGTGACTAAAGTATCTTAAATAAAAATAAGAATATTCGAATATTTATAAATATTAAGTAGAAAACCATCATCAAATATCTGGATTTAGCTTTTTGAGTTTTTGAATTTTGCGTAACTGTATATAAATAACATTTATATTACACTGTATTTGAAAATCATCTGAATTTCTCCAGAATCGACTTTGTTGCATGAAAATAAGTTTTCCACATTTTTGTAACAAGTCAGCCAAATTAAGCTAAGAACAATACAGCCAGGATTCGTACGGGTCCTGGAATTACCGGAGCAGGAAATTCTTCGGTACCAGTATTTTCCTATAGAAAATCACTCCTTAAATAAGGCGACATTGCGTGCGTTTAAGGTAGAGCTTTTTCTGCAAAAAATTATTGACATTTTCCCTGGAAAATTCCCTGAAACGTACGAACCCCGTACAACTAATTTTGAATACTTTACTAACCTAGTATTTGCACAATTACAAGATAATCTCTCGCATTTTGCGGCAGTTATCGCGAGTCTAAAATTCAGATGCAGCCATCAAAAACATTTTGTCTCAGGGAACTCAACAGACGATTCAGCAATAAAAATGTTTAGAACAATGTTGAAACAATTTTAATAAACAGAGTTTTTCTTACTACTAAATGTTTAATATTCTAAGTATTCACTAAATATTTAGTATACCCCAATTTCTCAATATTGTATCACTATATACAAGAGAGTCCATATTGTGTATTAGGCGTAAAGAGTAAGTTTGAAAAAAAATTGTAAAATTTCAATTTATTTTCTTCCTGCTACGAGGACAAACAACGAACTAATACCAGACTGAATAAAAAAATAATATTTAACTCTAGAACGTCCCGAAAGTTTACCCAACCTTGATAAAAGCATTTTAACATCAGAACTTTTTTTTAAAACAATTTCACTTATTTATTTAACCGAGTTTACTGTAGTTGCAATTTAACTAATTTTACGAAAAAAATTCTGGCTCGAATGGAGATTTTGTCATTTGGTTGGTGTCGAATTGACACCATTCCGATGTTCTAGTGTTAATAGTTGCCAATCTCCGTTTTTTTTGTTTTTTTTTTATTACGAAAGCATACTTTCAACCAGGAATTTTATTTACTTAAAAGTGTCTGGCATTAAATGAGTTAGTCGCTTGAAATTTACTTAATTTCGTTAATTGAATACACTTCTGGATGGACGTATTATTGTTTGATTTGAAAAAAAATCGGAGATTGGTATGTGTGATATTTCCAATCACCCGTTAACCCTTTTAGGGGCTAGGTACTTCTACTCATAACATGCTGAAATGAGTAATCGACACCAGAATTTAAAAACACATTTATTTCAAAATAAGCAAACGCTTTTGTTGATGTATTTAAAAAGAAATTCTTTTATTCCAATATTCTGGTGCTTGTGTGCCATTTAGGAATTAAAATTAAGTTGTCCAAAAATAAACCACCGACCTCGAGGGTGTTAAAATTAAATAATGGAAATGCCTGTAGCTAAAGAACATGACTATAGGGATTCTGATCAACAATAGTGTACATTTGTGTAAATTTGCATTTATCTTCATGGAGCTATAAAGTTTTCATAAAAAACGAGCTTTCCACATTAATAAAATACAACTTTATGTACAAAACATAGATGAAAATCTTTTTTTTTTATTGAAAATTCTAATGGGTTTTATTACTAGTAATATATTTTTACGATTGCCCACTAACACCATCTAAAGGTATTTTTTATGCGAAATATATCAATTATATATTCAAATAAACTTTTGAAATATATACTAAAAAGCATACTTTCGTATTATCAAAGGTTAATAGCCGACAAAATCGCCACAAATTTTACTGCTTACAGTAGGAATCTTTATTCAGATAAACTGAAAACTATAGAACTACTTGCATTATTTTATGCAGAAAATTTCCAAACTAATGCGAAAATATCCTCTGAGTGTGAATTGCGCTTTTTACCATACTTTAATAATTAACCTCTTTAGAAGCAAGCAAAAATGTCTCTAAATATTGAATTCTCACCGGAATAATCGAAACATTTTATTTTTAAAGAAGGAAAAACAATTTTTCAACAACTTTCCTCCAAAGCTAACAATATAAAATTTGTTTAAAATTTTTTGGTGAGAATCTTGTTTAAATTAGGTGGGATACATTTTATCCCACCGCCCCTCGAGGGGTTATGTAAGTTTAGGAGAATCATCTACACACTTAACCCCTTGGGAGCGACCGACCGGTTTACGTGCCGCAGAAGGTGCTTAGAATCCTCGATTATTCTCATCAGCACAATTTTATTATAAATTTTGGCTTATTTAATTCGGGCAATTTCCTAATTCAATTAGGCAAAAAATTCTGTTTGGAAAAATCAGTGATAAAACATCAAAAATTCTGTAAAAGACGCTCGTCCCGAAGGGGTTAAATGAAAAATTTTTTAAAGGGGTCTATTGTTATCCAAATACGGTAAAATAATCCAATTCTTGGATACATTTGAAAGTGGCAAACAGAATTTCAAACGGTACTTCGATAAAATATACGAATTATCAATGTGTAAAATTTTCACATCTCGAACAGCAGGGTTGCCAGATTCGCCTGCTTTTTATTGAGAAATTATGATTTTGTACCAAAAATTCTGAATAGAAATTTTTGCTTTATTTAATGACGGACATTTTACGACTACTTAAAGTGAAAAAAGGAAATTTTTTTCGAAATATACGGTAGGAGTTCTAAATGTCTTAATTTTAAACATTTTTTTTATCTTTTGCTTAGAGTTTTTAAACTTTATTTTAAAAAAGGGAAGAGCTGATCTCACAAAAATACTGAAGAATAGAAGTTTAAGAAATCCCCCAAATTATCACTTATAGTCCGCAATTATCGCTGATTTCAAGATTTGCATTTCGCTATTCAATATTGCATCATAAAAAATAATAGTTTCATTTAACAAACAAAATATTTTTTTTTATGCCATCAAATATTAAACGCTTGTCAAATTATGGTACTTGGAAAAATCTTGCCTCCCCTAACATCTACCCATATTATCCTACCAGACCCTATATTTTAAATTTTGCGATTACTTTAAACCGAGTTTAACTATATAAAGAATATTATTCATTATGTATTTATGCTATTCAAAGCAAAAAATCTAAAACTTTTTTATGGCAGCATGGTTTTCATAGTCTTTATTACTGCTATTTCCAGATACTGGTTTTTAATATCACTATTTTCATATATTAATTTTTACTCTATTTAAATGAGGAGATTGTATGATTAAATAAAACGAAGATTACTTTTTTGGAATAGATGTAGAAAAACACTTTCGAAATTCGTCAATCCCTTCACAACGTACTGTACAAAATTTTTTTTCTTTTATCGCCAGTTTTACAAAGTAGATTTTTTTGCCTAATTTAATCGAGGAAATGATTTAATTAAATAGAGCAAGATTTTCAGAAAAAAAAAAATTACTGGTATGAATAATCCTGTATTCAGAGCACTTTATGCACTGCATATACGTGACGCTCATTTCCAAGGAGTAAGTATTTTCCCTTATTGTCTTGAATTAAAATATGTCCCAGAAAAATTATGTTACAAGATATATGAGTATTCCTTAACCTCTGACTGCGTTGTTTATGGCTATGCATCCTTCCCAACCATAACTTATGCCAGCCCGGTCTGGGGCTTCACATGTAAGACCACTATGGGCACCCTTAGTCACTTGCACAATTCCAACCTGCGTACTGTCCGTAACGCATCTCGTTATCTTCGCAACTCCACGGTCCGAAGAGACCTAAAAACTACTACCTTACGTAAGCGCATAAACGACTTAGCCAAAAAATTTTCGACCACACTAATGAAATCGTAGCGGAGCTACCGGATTATGACGCTTTTGAACCCCACCATCGGAAACGGCCCAGGTTTTCCATAATTATGGGCACTCAGTAACATCTGAGTTCACCACGCTATACTTTGCCTCTTTTATGTTTTTCTTACCTTTATATATATTTTTCTTTAATAAAAAGAAAAAAAATATATAAAACCCTCTCTATATACTATAGAGACCATAAAAATCGTAAAACTTAAAAAATAAAATGTATGGCCCTGATTAGTACCTCTTTTGGTTGGATGTTGTGGTCTTTGCCACCCTAGCTTTTCTTGCCCATGCTTGGTGAGTGTTTCTCTGAGCAGTACTAACTTTAACTTTCTAAATTCCTTATAGTAGTTATACAACTACAGTTTGACTTTACTTATTTTAAGATTCTAGTATTTTTTTTTTTTTTTTTTTTTAAGATTAATCGTTAACTTTCTTTCATCTTAAGTTTATACCTTAAAATTCAATTTTATTCCTTTCTTTCTTAAACTTCTTTTTTTCTCTTGTTAACTTCTATTTCTCTTCTAGTAGCTTTGCTACAGTTTAACTTTATCCCAATGGCTCATTAAAACATAAGACATTTCAATTTCCTAGTCTGGGTATCAGCTAACAAACCCCTCAATGCTGATTACCTGTTCAGTACCTGTTCAGTACCTGTGTTGTTTATGGAGGGTTTTTTTCTTTAGTTTGTCTCAATGAAAAATCATTTCTCAGCGAGATGGTTATGTTAAAAATAACTCAATATCGGGTCTTTCCTGATAACTTTGTGAACTTCCGACATCACGACACGACTTTGTGTGTAAAAAAAGATTTCTAAAATAAATCGCTTTTATGGATAATTTTTAGACGTTTATATTTTTCATACAATAATAATACCATGTAAAAAGGGAACGTTGATATCATTTATAATATTATTTCGGATTCATCGCAAATTAGGCCTCTTCTTTTAACCAGAAATTCCAGAAAGTCGTAATATTTGTTTGATATAAGGACAGACATTTCAAGGTTACATAAAGTAAAATTTCTTCTTTTGGAATATTTGCTGTATGAATTCTGAATTTCTCAATCGAAACTGATGCAAAACTAACAGCCTACACCGATGTTTGTTATTGTTAAACATTTTCACCAGTTACTTTGCTATTTCTGCTGCGAGAGTTTGCCGCTGCGTTGTTAATCAACAACCACTAGGCATAAAGTAATCATTTTGCTGTGTTTAACCCTAGATCTACCGGGAATTTTATTCAAGTTTTAATAAAACGTTCTACACCAGAATTTTTATTTAAAACTATTTAACTTATTTATTTACCGTATTTTTGTCTGGTTTATATACTTAGTTTATTTTAAAGAAATGTCTGGTTTGAATGAATATTTTGTATGTACCTGTCGGGTCCAATGGACCCGTCTGGTAGACGGAGGGTTAAGGATTTTATGTAAGAAGTTTTACTTTCTACAAATGATGATGAACGAAATAGAGAAAGTATAGGCATGAGATTTCCGCTTTTTTTGCACACCAGTATTTTCTTAGAGAAAATGTTGTTTTGTTAAATAATAAAGATGTTCCGATTAAATAAAATAACATTTTCACTAACAAAATACCGGTGTGCAAAAAAGCGGAATTCTCATCCCCGAAAATAGCTTATACCTGCCGTATGATGAAGAAAATTACACGAACAATTGTTATGTATTTATTCCAAAAGCAAAATCCAAATTATTAATTATTTTTTTGTATTCTGTAACTTCTTGTTAAGTTATGTTAGAGGAATTTATTCATGTTTTCTATCTCTTTCATAATCATGATTCAGGTTTTTTTTTTTTTTTTTTTTTTTTTTTTTTTAGTTGAAATATGTATCGGACTCTTATGTCAGGCGTTCAGATTTAAAAGTCGTATAGGGATTCGGCCCTGATGGGTGTGTAAGAAAATATTTCTAAATCGGAAAAGAAACTTTATTTGTGGATAATTTTCAGGCTTTATCTGTGAATAGAAAGTCTTTTACAGCAAAATTTATCAAGGGAATGTAAAATTTTACATAATAAATAAGCTGTTAAATCGGAATTAGTTAAATCATAAATTTAGTGTTTAAATACGTCAAACTGTTCTTCTTAATATATGCTTCTTAATATATCTTTTAAATATGCAGAAAATAATGACGTTATACTTTTGAGGATAATGTATTTCTTACAATAGGGTGGCTACTAACCAGGGAATATGAATACCAGTAATTTTAATTAGAAATCTTTGACTTATTTAATCGCAAATCTCTGTGACTGAATATGGCATCAGTTAGCAGTCGTAGCAGATTGGTTATAAATTGTATAAAGCACCAGTTTCGTGGAAAAGTTGGCAGATATTAATTTAAACGGGCTCCTTTTCAGGTGTGTCAGTTTGGCTTCATTTTTTAAATTGAAAAATTCCAAATTGGGGGAACCAAACAATCTGGGTAAAAGACACAGAACGTGAATATCACCGAGAATTAACCCTCAAATACCTACTGTTGCCTTCTGGCAACATACTATCTTTCAGTAAGTTGGTGGTTTGCAAACCACTAATTGTGAAGAGAAATATTAGCTTTCTTTGATGACAGAAACTCCGCGTTAAGATGAGACAAAAATTTCTATTTTGAAAAAGTGGTGTGAAATGAAATATTTCTATTTTAAAGAGAAAAATAATTACGGCATTTAAGGGTTAAGTGGTTAACACGTTCACGTGGGCGCGGTGGGTCACACTCGACTGTCTCAGAGATCCCAAGTCTCCGGCTGTTTGGATACCAGTATTTTAATCGAGGCTTACGAAAAAGACAGGCTACCGCGGTAAGTCCAATTCTTCTTTTTTTACAGACCGCTGGAGTCACGTGATGCTCGAATGCACCAATGAAGGTATACGAAAAGAGCATCACGTGACTCCAGCGGTCTGTAAAAAAAGAAGAGTCTGACCCACCGCGGTAGCCTGTCTTTCTCGTTAGCCTCGATTTTAATGCAGAAAATATTGTTTTATTTAATTAGAACAATTGAGCGATTTAAAAAGAACAACATTGTCCCTAAAATAACAGTGGTGTGCAAAAAGCCGGGGTCTTAACAATTCTGACACAGTCCAGTGTGACCCACCGCGCCGGCGTGAACGTGTTAAAGCACATGCATTTTGCGGAAGTCTATAGAGATATTGGCTAAAGGAAGGAACTCATGTAATGATACATTATCATGCCATAGTCCACACATTTGTTTAATCTGCTTGATGTTACTGGCGTATTTGGTTTAGAATGATCTACTTCGCTTCATAGACTCATCCCTCTCCCCCTCACCCCTCTCCCTTTTTTCAATTTTGGTTTCGCCCTGCAATATTTAAACCAGTGTGCGTTCTGGAGGTTTGCTGATTTCTTCTCACTTCACACCTTTCTGATGACCTGGGGTTTGGTCGAAAGCGCTCTTGACTCCGGCGAATTCTTTTATATTTAACATTTGTAAATTGGTTTTAATGTCTTAAAGCCTTTTAATTATTTTTACACCTATTTTAGTAACAAAACTATGAATCATTTGATGCATTCATGTTTTTAATTCATATTTTGTTAGGTAGTCAGAAATTTCATATATATTCCAAACTTTGTAAAATGTTTATTGATGGTTAAAGTCAAAATACCTTTCTAGGCAACCAAATTTCAAATGAAATTAGGATATTTGTTATTTCGAAACACAGGGATTTAATAGGAAACTAATGGTCAATAATTTGATAAAAAGACCTGGTACACTGTACAAATATTGTGTAACTTTACACCAAAAAATGGTGGCAACTAACTTGCCACCAAAAGTGGTAATGAAAAACGAACAATTAACTGGTGTAAAGAAATCACATTTCTAGTGTAATAAATCACCACTACTGATTTCGTGTACTTTAACACCGAATTGGATTTTCACTGATTCATTTTAGGATGCGGTTCTGAAAGATCATCTAACCCCCCCCCCCCCCCTCTCTGGAAGTGCTGAGTTTTCCCTTTAAATAGCAGCAAATGGGCGAACTTGACCATTTTAATTACATTTTACCAATGTAATAAAATCAGGAATAGTTTTTAATTTTAACTACTACTACTAATAATAATTAATAAACTATTATTGTGAATTAAGACATATTGAATGATATCTTTTTTTAATAAAACGGAGTTAAATTTGGGGAGTTATCGAAATCGCGCCTAATGGGACAAAACTGAAATTTTGTGAAATAATAGAAATTTTACTGAGTAGTTCTGTTTAATTCAACAGCTTGTTATAGACTTTTAGTAAATCCTTATAACCTATCTCTACATTTTTATATAAATTCATTGCATGAATAAGCATAGCAATAATAAGTGGACACAGGACTTACCAACAATAAGTCACATATGGGGGTCGGTAAAAGTTAGAATAATGCCCCCATTTGGGTCTACTATCGCGCCTGCTGGAGTACATTCCCCCCTCTCTCTGTGTTATTGTTCACACTGACTATATAGAAAAGGACTCATAAAATGTAGCAATTTCATAAATTTCACTCAATTATTTCTTTGTGAGGGCAAAAACTTATTGATACAACCTCGTAAAATCAACCCAAGAAATATTACTTTGAACAATAAAAAGGAAGTTTTAGGCTCAGTTTATACAGACTAACATGAAACATATGTTTTAAAAATTTAATGAAAAAATATTCAGAAGTTTTTGAGATATCCCGCGTGTTATGCTCAAAAAATTCATTTGGAGAAAACTGACTTCAAATTTTCGGAAATGCCGCTTTAGCCATTGAGCAGGTATAACTCTAAAAGCTATAACTTCTGTTCTAATGGGAATTTCAAGGAAACAATTAAATCAAAATGTTCAGAAAAGATAGATAGTTAAAATTCAAAGGAATTAAAATTTCGAAAATTTTGAAGCTTTAAAATTCCTGAGACACCTTAAGAGATGAGTGCTAGAGTGGAGTTAGACTACATTTAGGGGAGCACAACATAATCACTGGCTTACTAGCATCGACGGGGCCAATCATGCAAACTTCCTCCACCAATTTTAAAATATTATTTTATCTTAATTAAACACAACTATTAAAATTTTTAAATTAATGGTAGAAGTACGCCTGATTGCCCATTTCGCCCCCGTAAAGTGAGCACCTATGGAGCACGAGCCCATGGATTTGAAATCGGAGCCCACCGGATCCCTAAAATTTTTGAATCAACAGACCTCGATGCCAAAACTACGCAATCGAATATTGTTAATTACATTTAAAAATTGTTTTAAAAAATCTGTTTAAAGCAGCAATTTAGTTATTTATACCCATACCCAAAACTGACTGAAATCTACGAAAGCCACGGTCTTTATTCTTTTAAAGAACCATTATACAATTATAGCAGAAAGACGCGCGTTTTGTTTTTCAGTAATTGTGTTTCAGTAATTCAGAAAAGGATTTCAAATAAAAAACCACTATAGACAAGGAGTATCCCACGGCATTTTTAAGTTACTAACACTTACCATGCAAAGGCTTCAGATTGAGATAGATTTTGGTTTGTACATCCCATCAATAAAAATGCAATTCCCCTTCAAACTGATTTTTAAAGCATAGGAAAACACTTTTAATAAACTTGGACTAGATTATTTTTTCGAAATTGCAACATTTTTTCCTTTTTCATTTTGTGAATAGAACAGATTTCCTTTTCGGCACGAGCTGAATCCTTTTCATATCTAGTGAAGAACCAGAATAATATAGAACATTTACTTTCTACCCGAACCCAAAACCCGGGTTGAGACTTTCAGATATCTGTTACCCTTTCAAAGCGGTGGTACGTTTTTGAAACCACTTCATTTTAATTACCAAATGCCACAATGATACCACAATTTTGGGTATAAAATTTTACGTTTATTATGTAACTGAAATATAGCTGTTTCTTATTTCCAAATATATTTGTTTGTAAAATCAGGTGCCATTTATTCATTTCAACATCTTAGAAATTTAAATGCTTATGCCCTAAAAGGTTATGTAAACCAGAATACTACAAAACTCAAATTGCAGTAATACACATGTGCAATTCGCACATAAACTACTGTGATGTCTTGAACAACCATGGTAACCGTATAATAAAAGTCAAATATATTTTTTAATATTTTTTGTGGATATAAAATAAAAAAATACTTCTGCTGCTCGTGAAAGACCATTTATTCGAAATTTCATAAAAATGGAAATGGTGTTTTGAAGAAAGTTAATTATTTTTCGTCGACGAGTTTATTTAAGAGACAAAAACAGAAAAACCGACAGTAGAAACTATAAGAAACAAAATAAAAAAAATCAGATATACTGTCATCTGCATCAATGAAGATAATATTTTGATATGGTTACAATTTTTCCTAAATAACGGTGAGAAAAACAAAAAACAAAAAAAAAACCTAGCTTTTTAAAATAATCAAATTGCTTTTTTTTTTTAACCATTTGGAAAAATGGTTATTGTCCTCGGTCAGGGTAGGAAATCAAAAACATATCTGAAGCGTTTTATTAGTTGAATGCCACATTTTATTCGTTTTCTGATTGTTCTATACGTTAATCTGTATTTTCCCTTTACTTTAAACAGAGATGGATACTTCTGTTGCCACTATGACAAAAAAGTAATAAAAACTACAAAAAAAATTAATAACTCAGAAACAAATTGAGATACAGCTCTTTCAAATTTGTGCGATTGTTTATCTCTTAAATTTTAGTCTTTGAAAAAATCATTTTGCAAATGGTCGTTGTAATTTGTTAAATTGCATTTTTTTTTTTATTATTTTTTTTTTCTGTTTTAATATTTTAAGAATTTCCGATTTTCTATTAATTTGAATTTGCTTTTTTTTTGTGCCACTTACATCTTTTAGTGTATTATTTAAGTAAGAAAGATGTTGCTTAAAATGCTTAAGAAAATGTATCAGAAAACTGTTTTATAGACAGATTTTTTAAAGCAAATTAGTGTCAAAGATTATTGGCACCTTCCTTTTTATTTTAACGGTATATTTTTCTGCATAGACTCTGTGCAAAACTATCTATAACATTTGCAGATGAAGCAGATTTTTAATGCTTTCCAAACATTACGTGGAGAAGATATGATGCTAAATGAAATAAATTATACATAGAACACATGTAGAAAATATTACTCCAAGAAAGAAATCTACAGACAAGGCAAACTTTGCACAAATTTCGCCGAGCAGATAGATTAATGAACACAGACATGGATAAAAAATATACACAAAATTTTCTCTAATAATGAAATCTGCAGATGAACCAGACTTTCTTTAGTTTTCCTATAGTTACTTAACCCAAATTGGTTTCTAAGAAAAATAATTATAAAATCCGGGATGAGACCGCCCCGAGCCAAATCGTTGATTTTCACCACTAAATTTTAATAGTATTCTTTGCTTTATTAAATATCAGAAATTCTGTCATTAAAGACGGCGAGAAATACTTAAAATTTAGTGTCGGCAATCGATCACTTGGGTCGGAGCACTCTCATCCCTGTAAAATATACAGGGTGTCCAGAATTAAACGACCCATGTTTAAAAGTTGTCGACAGACAAAACTATTGTTCATAAAGATGTGAAATTTGGCACCGGAATTTTATGATGAAAATACCATTTTTATTAAATACGCAAAAATTTACTTTTATTTGTTTACAAATAAAATCTCTTGTTAATACTGGTGTCATTAAATTATTTGAACATTTTACGAATACAAGTACCTTGGCCATGAAAGGGTTAAGCTAATGTCAGACGAACGTCTTTTTGAACGCTTTTTTCTCTCTTCCACCATCACCACACATGCTAGCAGAGGTGTAGGGATGGTGGAAAAGAGAAAAAAGCTTGCAAAAGAACGCTCGTCTGTCACTGGCCTTAGACAGTCGGATGATAATTAAGGTTAATAAACACTTATTTCTCCCG
Source organism: Maratus speciosus (assembly GCA_963932465.1). NCBI lineage: Eukaryota > Metazoa > Arthropoda > Arachnida > Araneae > Salticidae > Maratus > Maratus speciosus. The sequence goes on from OZ010797.1 coordinate 175,555,285, forward strand.
CAACCGGTAACATGTAAAGCAAAATCTGCAGTCAATGCAGAATATTATTTTATTCTCCAGCAGTACTTAGAAACAATGTATGGCTGAATGAGTAATCTCAGTCCTTTAGGCACACTGTGATCTTATTTTACTTTTAAGTGCTCTGCAGACTTAAAATTTAATTAATGTAATCACTAATTTCTTTGATCAGGAGCATAAATCATATCTCCTAATAAGGCAGCTTTCTTCTGTATAGTCTAATTTCCTTGTGCAATTCATTTTCATTACGAAGTGTATAAAAAACCCTAAACATTTGCCTGCTCTGAAGATTCCATTTGATACAGCAGTTTTCTTATATATTTTTATATAATTATTTTCTTTTAGCAACTCATCTTCTAAATACTGAATATTTCTCTCATCTGAAAATCCATTGATGCAGCAGTTTTCATAGATAATTTTTATAATTATTTTCTTTAGAAACCCATTATCTACGTATGTGTAATATTGGGAAAAAAATTAAAAATTACGTCATCTTCAGATTTTATTGATGTAGCAATCTTTCTTATAGCTGCTTTATTATTACCATTTAGCAACTCATCTTCTATACCTAATCTTGTCAAAAGATTAAAAATGTGCCTTATTTGCAGATATAATTGATGCAGCAAAGTTACTTACATGTGTTTTTATAAGAGCTTTCATTGAGCATCATATTTTCTTTACGAAATGCTTGGAAAATATTAAAAATCTGCCTCATTTGCAGATTTTTTTTAACTTCTTTACATGTGGGGGGATGGGGGCAATGTTACCACATCAGACGAATTATTCATTTAGCGTTATTGGATTCAAACCAGAAAATTTTGAATAGCAATAATTTTTCTTTATAAATGGACTAAGAACTGTCTTATAAGGCTAAAATAACTATTAAAACTTACTACTAAGAATTCGGAATGCCTAAGTAAAAAATTAGCCAACACGGGATATAAGTGCGAATACCTTTAACCCTTTAGTGCGCAGCTTTGCATATATGCAAACAACAATGTTTTGATTTTAATAGATTTTTTTATTCGTATATACCTAATTCATGCCAGAAAATTAAAATAGCAATATTTGGTTTGATTAATAACAGACATTCTGTATTTAAATACAGCGAAATTAACCATTGAAAATTTCTGGTATAAAGTCTGATTTTCTGAACTACGTAATTTCTAGAACGTATTCTATCTTGGGGATTAAAGGGTTAAAGATTAAGTTTTATAAAATAAAAAACTATATAAAATAAGGTGTTTGGAAACATACTCAATAAAACATTTACTAATTTGCAATATTTTAGCGTAAAGCAGCCACACGAAAGTAGTTTTTACTTGTATTACAGATGTGCAACAGAAAAAAAGATTGACGTATTATATGAAAAATGTTTCCCGATTTTTCTCATTATTTTTCCTGTGTAATAAATATTTCAGAGAATCATATATAATTTTTTCGAGACAAAATAAAAAAATTACGCATTTAAGGGTTAAAATACCTTTAAAAAATAATGTTTTACCTAACCTTAGACACCCAGTCACGTTTGGATAATTTATGACCCGCGGAAATTTAAGAATCCATTGATGCGGCTCTAGAGCGTGAAAAGTGGAAGACCCCTACTCAAAAGTGTACAAAAATCTCATTTAACCGAAACCAAGTGGTCCTATTGGGCGTTTCTAATTTAGAATCTTACACAGCCTATATGACTGCAATGTCTTGATCAAGAAAGCTCAATTCTTTGAAACGCTGATTAATAAAACATAAATTATTTTACATAATAAATCCGTTTAATATTTCTGGTTTCAATAAAATTAGCAATATTCAGCATCGTTTATTACAGTGTACAGTCGTGAAGAAAAAAAGGTAATTACCCCTGACTAACTCTGCAGAAAATTATCGTAAAAGAAAGTTATTGGTACCACACGATTGGTAATAAAGTCTACTTTTAAATGATGTATATAAAATTTACTTAGGGGGCCATCTACATATTGGAACGAACCATAACTTTGTTTTTTTTTTTCAGTAGCAGTAGACAATTCTGACAGCTTAAAAAGAACTCTACAGTCTACACCCTTCAATTAGCCTAAAAACAAATTTTTATGCAATTTGTACGACAAGTTTCCAAGAAATTAATTGTTTTAAAACGAGCGTATTATAGGGGCTGTATCCAAACTGAAGTTCGCTACTCGATTGTTGACCAGATAGCAGTAAAAATTTCAAACTATCTAGACACTTGTATCATAAACAGCCCCTTAAACCAACCTTTTGGTGTTTTTTAAGCATAATTTGAAAACTACTTGGAAGAAAAATGTGAAACTTTGGACATCCATAAAGCAGGACTTAATAAATCTAAATCCATCAAAAAAAATGTAGGTTGCAATTCATAATTTTTTCGAATTTTAATTTCATAATTCATATCATGAAATTATAAAAATTGCAAATTTCAACGTATTTATGTTTGGGGATTTTAGTGTTATTGCTACACAAAAAATTAGCACATTAGCAGTATAATTTCAGGAGATATTAATAAAAATATGAAAATGTAATTTAACATTAGAAGCACTAAATTTTGAATGTTTAGAATTAAAAAATTTAGGACTTGAAATTGGGTTTTTAGGCATAGTTTAAACCAAAGATTTGAAATATCCTAAAATTGGGTATTGTCATTGAAAAAAATGAAGTTTGGGTTCGTTTTAATGTGTAGATGGCCCCCTAAGCAAATTTTATATACATCATTTAAAAGTAGACTTTATTTCCAATCGTTCGATACCTGTAACTTCCTTCTACGCTAATTTGTCGAGAAGTTAGTAGGGAGTGTTTATTTATTTTTTTTTTCGCGACTGTACGTATTCGTACAGTGGTATAAGTAATTGTGTTTCTGTAATGGTGAATTTACACCAAGATTTTCGGAAAAAATGACAATGCAATTTTTTAGCTTTTATTTAGGGGGCACAGTACCTTTTAACACTGTATCTACCGGTGTCAAATGAGTCCTTTTTAAAGTTTTGATTTATGTTTATTATGTTGATTTAGTTTTTTAATTGAATAAGCATAAAAAAATCATCAATGTATTAAGAATTAATTTGGAATTGTTCCAACTAAAAATTACAAATAAAAAACTATTTCGAAATCTCTTAAAAGGCATCATTTTGACACAGGTAAATATAGTGTTAGACTACTTTTTGAATTTTGAATAATAGTGTAACATCTGTGGTGGCAAATATAATTTTTTAAAATCTTATTGAACTAAATTTTAAATAAAAAAAAATAACGTTTTTAACATTCCTACTACTTTTTAAAATATGAATATTTTTGCTTCACAGTTTTTCCACATTTCTCAGAATATACTACATAAAACTGTTCATGCATTTTTAGATGTATGGGATATTACATTTAACACTAGAACGTCCGTTGGTGTCATTTAGACACCAAACCAAATTTAGAGTTATCCCTCTATCACATTTTGTCACCTATATTCTTCAAGTTCAGTGACTTTTAATCATTTTACGTAAGAAAATAACTGCCGAAATTTTTACTGTGTTATTCTATTTTTTAAGTTATAGCTAAATTCACCTAGAACGTCCGGTTGTGCTATTTCGACACCAAGTAGAAAATTAACAAAAATAGATTACTTGTGTCTTTTTTCAGTTCATGTGACCTTGATTCCATTCTCTTTCAGTTACGGAACGTTTATTATACTTTGAACCCCATATAACGGGCAGAAATGGTTTATTCAATTTCAGGCGAATAAATGTCTCTAGTTACTATCTTTGTCATTATTTCAATATTTGAAAGCATTTTATTCCTGAGAGATATTTTATACTTTCAGAAATTAAATTTTTCGGAATTATGTACCGCAAAAAAAGTCTCATTTCCTATGAGATCACAAATCTATTGAGATAATTATCCTAAAATGAATCGGATGTTTGTGACCTTTCGGCCTTATTTTATTACTTCGGACTTAGTGACTTATTTCCTTATTTGGGGAAAAAAGAATCTCGACCGGATGGTAAACGATAGCAGAATTCGTAGTTCTAAAACTATTGGAATCATATAAAAATATAGGTCATAATATGGCAGTTGATATTTTTTTTTTTACTTCAATAGAATTTTTTTTACTTCAAAAGATCTGACAAAATGTAATGTAAGGGTGGTAGGAACTGTGAACCGAGCTCGAAGAGAAATTTCAGATTGCCTGAAAAATAAAACAGATAGTCTTTATTCCACGAATATATAAAAACACGAAACTACCAGTACCATACTTACTATATATCAAGGAAAAAAAACTAAAGAAAATCATTATACTGAGCATACTTCACTCAAACGCTACAACTGCAAGTAGTGAAAAGAAAACACCAGAAACTGGAACAGTCTACAATAAAAGTAAATATGGTGTGCACATTTAAAACAGATGGCTAGAAATATTCTGTAAAATCCGCATCAAGGAGATGGCTTGTAGATACATTTTACAACTTTATTGACATTGCAGTTATAAATGCTTAGCTTATTTACAAATTTATGTCAGCTTGTCAAGCCATTACATTTCAAGGAAATGTTGCACTGAATAGTTAGCAAATGAATTGTGTTCAAATTGTGTAAAGGATAAAAAATGTGCACTAATCAAAACTATATACCAGAATTAAACAAAAGCATTTCCCTTAAACGCAGAAAATATAAAATTAAAACGCGTAAAGTTAACGCCACAGACAAAATGTCCTTTTCGTGCATGGAGATGGCCTGTTTAAAATGTATCAAAATAATAGCTTTTTACTGGAAAAATTTTAAATAAGGAATGTATCTGATATAAAATATTTTACATAATGTTAACTTATGCTTAAATATTATAATGTGAAGAAAATTAACAGATTTATTTCTCTTTTTCTAAATATTTTTATTTCCTTTTCTATAGGTGCGAAATTTAATATCATTTAATGTATTTTTTTATAAAATAAATCATTGTTCTTTTGTGAAAATTTAACAATATATTCATAATAAAAGTACAATGATCCAATACAGTGTTAAAATAGAATTTCTAGCATCCATTTTGCATAATTTAATTAGTGGTGTCGAATTGGCACCTGCAGCTGTTTTAGGATGTCGAAAATCTCGGACGTTCTAGTGTTAATAGATTTTTTTCTCTCGTGTATAGTAAAAAAATGAAAGAAATTCAACAAACTCATAATTTAAATATTTAAAAAATAACAGCTATAATTACAGCAATGTTAAATCCATGCGCAGAAATATTAAATACGGAATGGAAAACAAGTAAAAAAGAAAATAAAACCTCTGTCGGAAATAGCAAAATAGGCCTTAGCATTTATCGAACAAGCAAATTATGAAAATTAGAACATGGACAAAATTCAGTGTCAATTTTGCTTTCAAAAATAACGCGTTTAAACTTCTAACTTGTGTGAATTCCATGCACAATTTTATCAAACACCTGAACTAAACTATATACAGGGTGTTACCAAATCCGACCGACAGATTCAGAGGGGTTTTATTAGGTATCAAATGTATGAAAAATTACCATAGAACATGGGGTCGCAAACCACTTATTTGGTCACAAATACAGGGTGTTTCACCCTAACGGAACTCTGGTTGACGGTAATAATGTTAAGGAAAATAAAAATACTGCAATGAAAATGTAACGCTATGTATCTCGTTCGGGATGAAATGTAAGAACCCCACACAAAGTTCTGGAAAAACAGGATGTTCAAGCAATCGATGATATCACATGAACTGGTAATTGCAGTCCAAAATGTGAAGCGTCAAGTGCAGGTTGCAGGCACTTTTTTTTATGACGGCCAATTATCTACACTTGGGATATGGACCCGAAGGAGGTGGGTGGTGCCCTCCGTGGGTGTCTTTCTAAGGGAACCTAACCCGTATATACGCGAGGAAAGCCAAGTTTCGAAGAAAACCATGAAAAATCCGAACGATTAGTCCGACGGGCTTTTTTGGTTTCGAACCCAGCACCTCCCGTCTAAAAGTTTTGAGAGCGGAACCTCTCGACAGCTGGTGGGGCATCGCTGCAGGCGCGTATTACAAAAACTTCTACCATTTTTTAAGTTATCACATTTACAACAAAAGTGAACACGTCTATTAAAAGTTTCATTATAATATACTTCAGGTTTCTGAAAGTTATTACCGGCAGTCTAAGTTGAGTTCGGATAGAGCACCATGTATTTTTAAATAGGTGGATTGTGACGCTATTTCCATTGCAATTTTTGTTCCTTTTGATGTCTTCTATAATTCCTCTGAATTTGTTGGTCGAATTCGGCAACCCCTTGTATAAAAGCACATAACTTAGTTACGTATAATGAGCGAGTTTACGTTTAAAAAAATAGAAATGAAAAAATGTCTCATTTGGTGTTATTTATATAGAATATTTATTACTAATATATATCCTGCGAGAACTTGAATAAGGTTCGTGTACATTTAGTATAAAAATTTAAAAACAGCCACTCTCATACGTACTCCCTGATATCTCATTTTTGAAGCATATCTGTGTCTCCGAACAAGGTTATTTTTTTGTCTGTTGAGAAACACTGAAAAAATTTCGTTTACAATAAGAATGTTTCATAAAATAACCAGCAAAACTTAACAAACGAACGAAAGCATGATGTAAACAATTCAAGTACACTGCTCAAAACATTAAAGGATATTGCAGTTTTAGGTGGATTTTGTATCTGGTAAACTGTTTAGCTGATTGATACATGGTCGACAGACATAGTAGGTTATATGAGAATAACTTACACATGTTTGGCAGAAAAAATGCATTTTATTGCGCATTTGTGTACTAAAGGAAAAAAACACAATTTGTGCATATGAGAAAAAAAAGAATAAGAAAAGGTGTTTTCTTCAAAGAAAATCATTTTCAGTAGGGGGTATGGTTTCCACGGGCGGCCAGCAACGTTGAACACCTTTGAGGCATGGACTCAATGAGGCTATTAATGGCGAGTTGGGGTATTCTGCCCCACTCTTCCAGAAGAGATCTTTCCAGTTCATGGAGAGTTTGTGGGGTTGTTGGCGGCCAGAAACTCGTCTTCCTAGAGCGTCCCAAACGTGCTCGATTGGATTCATGTCTGGAGAACACGCTGGCCATTCCATTCGAACGATTCCTTCCTCGAAAAGGAAATCCTCCACCAGGTTTGCACGATGTGGCCTGCAGTTATCGTCCATTAAAATGAAGTTATCTCCGATTGCTGCAGCGTAAGGGACTACAATAGGTCTGAGGATCCCATCCCTATATCGGCGAACAGTCAGAGCTCCATCTCGAATGATGTAGAGGTCAGTGCGCCCGTCAATGGAGATGCCACCATACACCAACACTCCTCCACCGCCAAATCTGACACTTTCGTGCACGAACGCAGGATTATTCCTACTGCCACGGTCCCTCCAGATGAAAATACGCCTATTATCCGGATGCACAGAAAAACGGGACTCGTCAGAAAACAGAATATTGCTCCATTCATTTCTCCTCCAGTTGACATGCTCGGTTGCCCGCTCCTTGCGGTCGCGACGATGACTTGATGTTAATCTAACACATACCATCGGTCGGCGAGCATACAAACCTACAGCATGGAGCCGGTTTCGGACAGTGTGAGTTGAAATCGTGGTGCCTGTAGCCGAGCGAAGGTGTTGTTGGAGAAGAGTAGCGTTCATGGTTCGGTGTCGCCGAGCTGTTAACTCTAAATACCGATCTTCATTGGGCGTTGTTGCCCGTCTACGACCTTGCCCTGGTCTTCGGCCTGCACATCCACTCTCCAAAAAACGGTTCCAGATCCTGGAAATGACAGTTTGTGACACTCCAATGGCTTGCGCTACTTCGACTTGAGTTTGGCCCCCTTCTAACCTACCAACAATTCTCAAAGCTTCTGAATCTGTCAAATGACTTCGCTGAGACATCGTACTCATCGAAACAAAGCAATCACTGAATGCCGATCATTCTTGTCTTCATTCTCTTTTATCCAGTTGAAAGTCAAATTTCATTCGCTGCCGCTGAAGCGACGTTTTTGACGTCGAACTCAAAATTTGCGTACTCCACAGTTTGAAAACCAGAAAAATTTGCATTTGTGATTCTCTTCTTCTATTTTCGGCAAAAAAAATTTCGTTTATATCTTTATTTTATATAAAACTTCAAATATCCTTTAATTGTTTTGAGCAGTGTAGTTACAGTTAAATCATATCTTGCTTTTTCGTCATGGAGGAAATAAAATAATTCGCCATGTCTTTGGGTTTGTTCACTAGTAATCTAAATTCAACAGGTTTGCTGGGTGAGTGTGGTGGTCCTCTAAACTCCGTCAGCGGGCATAAAATCACCTTTCCCTAAAAAATGACGGTTGTGGTAGATGGATTTTTTTCAGCATTTGTATTTAATATTTCTGCACCTGGATTTAACATTCAATTAGTTAGTTATTATTGTTTAGATATTTAAATTATGAGTCACTTGAATTTGAATACAGATCACTTGAATTTGAATACAAATCCCTTGAATTTGAGTACAAATCATTTGCATGTGAATACAAATAAATTTAAAAAAAAATCCCGATTTACTTTTCTGAGATCAAAGAAAACTTTTTCGAAAATACTGCTGTTTAATTTCAGGGGACTGTACGATGCTTTATAATATCCGCCCATAACAGCAGCCATTTTTGTGTCAGAGCTCAGACCTATATAATGGATGATGCATAAAATCTTTAATAAATTTTAATAAGTAAAGATACATCTTTGAAATTTCACTATTACATTTTTAGAAGATATAGTTTACTTTGAAATCCCCCCCCCAAAAAAAAATCGATAATTTGAACATTTTCAAGATACTGTGTCTTCTTAAACAAGGTTATAGAACGAATATTTTGTTCAATATCTCTGTCACAAATCATGATTAACATAAATTGGTATAAAAATATAATCCCACCTATTTTCAATGCGCTAAAAATGCGTAGTCTTGGATTTTTTAGAAATTTATATTTAGTTTATTTTCAATATCCTAAATTGTGGGATGGAATCTACGGGAATTATTTTGTCGAAAATGTGTTTAAATGTTTTAATGGTTGTTATATTTGGAATGAGGAAAGCAAACGAAATAGCAATCAGATATTCTTGACAGAATTATTTGTGTAGCTCAGTGTATAAAATAATATTTTCAGTGCATAAAATAATTAGTGATTCCTTTAAAATGGTAAAAGAGCTAAGCTTTCATTTTTTCAAAAAAAAAAAAAAAAAAAAAAAAAAAAGCTGTTTTCATTTATGACTCAAGGAGATTCCGAAAAATGGACAGAAACCATTTTTCAATTAAATGACAGAAAGAATTTCGGGTAAAAATCATTGACGACAGTGTTGCCAGTTGTGCGATGTATTTTATTCAGATTGATCAAATTCTATAACTTAATTTGAAATAATGATAATAATAATTCTTTTACTTATTGAGCGATTAACATAGATGAACATTTCATTTTCTAAAAAGTGATCACATTCAAACCATCGGAATATTTTAACCAAGAGTCCTACTAACAACCGGGTTTAATGACGATAGTTTGAAGGAAATCATCTTTGAGTAGCCGAATTTCCATTTTTTTTAGCTAATATGTAAAAAAAAGAAAACGGAAAATATATCTATATATCTCTAAAAAAAAAAAAAAAAAACTCATTGGATCCCGTGTCATTATTATTATATTTTTCTCTCAGGCAAGTTTATCACTTGGCTCAATGGCAATTTCTTATGAAAGTCAGTATGTTTTGGAACAATGAAAGCCCTGCCTGAATGTAAAATTCGGTTGCCGAGACCGGCATCCCGAGTTTAACCACTAATAAGTATTTTACAATGTTTGGAATGCATATGAAATTTTGACAGTCTTAGTAAAATATGGTCAAAATACGTCATACATGAGGCGTATTTTTTCCGATAAAACATATAAATATAATACTAGTAAATCTGCAGATCAAGAGCCTCAACGTCATCTCTGCGACTTATTGTTTTTAGCAAATTTTGCTTAATATTAATCTTTCTACAAAAACAAAATTTAAACTTTTAAATTACACAAACATTTATAGAAGGAGAAAAAAATATTTCGATGGTTTCAGACATTAGAAGCGTTAAATTAAACACGTTGCTATGTAATGATATTCTGAAATTCTCACGAGCTACTTATTCTAGTAATTTTGATATAATAAAGCAAATTTCTTCAGGGGGGTGCGCCCCCCCCCCCGACTGAACCCCCCGTTGTGTAATTTATTTTGCATTTGTAATTTTCTATTGATTGAGTTAATGATTATCCTATATCTTAGATTCATTTTTACACTGCGATTTATAAGGATAAGCAACAATTTGGTCAAGCATTTTACGTTATCCTAATATCCATACAGCAGTATTTACTTGCCTGCTAACCACAAACATCTGTATCTAATGGATAAAGAACTTTTGGAAATGTAAACTGAGACATCTAATTTAGAAATCTAATAATAATTTTGATTACCATTCTGCAATATTTATATCTAAGATCTAATCTAAATATCTAAAAATGTACTCGATAGCATTAACTTACTAAAATCACCCTAAAGTAGGGGGAGTTCTAAACCTAACGGTTAATAATTCATCATCGTGTCCACTTCCAATTTACTAAATAGATAAACGTGATATGGCGCCGTTAAGTATTTTTTGTGATAGCCTTTTAATAGTATCCACATTTAATTTAAAATCGTGATGTTACAAACACCGTTGAAATTTGATGCACACCTGTGTTCAGGTCAAATTACGAAAGGTTAACTAACCTTTTATTTCCCTTAGCCGGGCATTTTGTTTCATTTTTCGTAATAGGGATTATTTTAATAATTTATTTTACACTCTACAAGCTGTTACACGGGACGTTGTTCACGTAGCATTAAAATAGAGATAAATGCATTAAATAAAACATTTCACTCACCACCAGACATGGCAATTCTCAGGCTTTTTGCACAACACTATTACCTTACAGAAAATGTTGTTCTTTTAAATCGCGCAAATGTTTCAATTAAATAAAGTAACATTTTTTGTATTAAAATACTGGTATCCAGAACGCCGGAGGCTTGGCAGCCCTGCTCCTCTTAATAGAAACATATATAATTAACCAACACTTTATCACATTTTATAGGAAACAATACGGAATTTCTTATTTGTATGGCCTTACATATACGTCAGTCATAAAAATGTAAAATTTTGTGCCAATTAATATACGCAGTTGCGAAAATGAAATCGCAACCAATGAGAAAAGGAAGGCCAAGTAAAATCGTGTAAATCGAGGAATCTTTCTTCGTAGTGTGGGAAAATACCACTACAAAAATTAATTTAGGTGGTATTTCGTGTGAAATGTTTATATGTATTCATTCCTGTCCTATTTATCTTTTTTATTATTTGTAATTTGCTGCATTTTCCCTTTGCACGTGAAAATCTTACAAATTAAAATGAACTCTTTGGGAGAAATTGCTATTCCCTTTTTTTTTTTTTTTTTTTTTTTTTTTTTTTTTTTTTTTGGCAACAATAAAGTTTATAAAGTTTAATAGAATAATGTCAGTTTATTCTGTATGAAAATAACGAACTTTTTCCTTTATAATCAAAATAGTTGAATACATAAATAAAGATATTATTCTATATAGTATATAAATACTATTTTCATTTCTGCGTTTAAATCAATCTATATGCAAATATTTATACAAAGGCATTCATTAATTCATTCCTTTTAACTTTGATTTGACTTTAAAAACCACACATACTTTCACATTTATGATATTTTTAGATGAGATATAGTTGCTACGCAACGGTTAAAAGAAAAAAAAATGAAATATAAGTAAATTCATAAAATAAAATGTTTTATATTATTCGAACACATGTATAAAATTCCATCATAAGTTATACACCTAATTTAAAAGCTCTGACAAATGTTTTGACAAAATTGCAAACTAATAGGAATAATTTACTACTCTTATTTAAAAATTTCAGCATCAAAAATTTACCTTTTAAATCCATTTTTTATATGAGCCATTTCTTAAAACAAATGAAAATTTGAAAATCGTCTGACTTGCCATTGAAAAGCATTACAGAGCAAAATAAAATATTCTATATTTCCCGAACGAATGAACCAAATTTAACCAAAAACCATACAACTAAGTCCGAGTACCTCATCAACATGCCACATTAATTTCAAGCCGATCGGATGCTTTTTGCGGCAGTTATCGCGGAACAGACGGACAGACAGACAGACAAACAGACAGACAAACGGAAATCAAAACTTTTCGTGTCTCCACAGTAAGCCTTCACTGACGTTTCGGCAATAATATTTTATATAGGAAACTTCACGCAGGAGAAACAAACGATTCAGTACGCTCTTTAGTATATAACGTTTGTTTACACGAACAAGAGTACACTCTTAATCCGTCTCGTGCTGCCAGTTGTGTTAATCTTAAATTAAGATGATTTAGATCGTAACAATTTTTTTAAATAATATATTTTACATTATTTACCGCTTATTTAAACAGTAATTAATGAAAGCGAATATTACAGATTCAGAAAAGTAGAAGCAATCGAACAGTATTAATACAAAATGTAACGGACTGGCAACATGGGTCCAACATGGGTCCGAAATATTAACAGACTTTGAACAGGTGAGGATCACCGCTGAGACTGAATACTTTTTTGGAAGACTGGGCCAAAGATTTGAAATGAGATACAACCCAAAACATTTTAAGAATAACGTTTCAAAATGGTTTTAACATTAATTTTCTCATTTAAAAATATCGCATACAAAAATATATTATTCCTAAATATTTTCTCGAAACAATGTTTTGTAATTTTTATATTTCTAAAAATCTGTTTAAAATAACAAATTTATTAGTTATATCTAACCACTGGCAGAAATCTGCAAAATTACCATTCTTATTTATTTAAAATATAATTTTACAACTATAGCAGGAAGTCATGGAGTTTTGTTTTCTAATAATTCTGTTAAATAATTTAAAACAAAACACCAGCGTAGATATAGGATATCCAAATTTTTCTTTATTTTAATGACACTGGGAGTGTTATTAAACAGGTTAATGTAAATTTTTCGACATTTCCCATCAAAAACAATATAATTCCCTTGGAAACTGATATTTAAAGATTGTAAAGCAATTTAAGAAACTTCGACAGCATACTTTTTTTTCTCAAATAACAAGCATTTTCAATTTTTTTAAATATTTGAGTAATCACTGTCCGCCAGAATTTCTAATATACCACATTAGTTCATACGCAACTTCATACGATTTGCAATTCGCGGTCAGGCTATACAGACCGCGCGCTCTTGAACTTTCAGTTACTAAATAATCAACGTGTAGAACCGCTTTTTTCATTAATAACAATAAAATGTAGTGTTTAATATTTCTGGTAGTCAATAAATAAAAGATACGTTTTGTGGTTTCGTGTATGTGTGAAGCGAGTTTGTTAGAAACTTCATAAAAAACATAATTTTCCATCTTAAGTAGTCAAATTATCTTTTACCGACGAATTTATTGATGAAAAAAAATAAAAAATATAGTGCAAACAATAACAAAAATCACATATACTCATCTTCTTCATTAGTAAAGATAACAACCTCAAATGTTTAAAAGTAAGTTAATATCTTAATTAACTGTCAGAAAAGAAAACAAAGAATACTTCTCTTCAATAATTGAAAAGTTCTTCTTTTTTTCATTTTTTTTTTATATTTTAAATACATGTTTTATCAATTTTAATTAGAAACTGTTGCTACCAATTTGTAATCGAAAGACATTAAGATTGATACATAACATTTTAGACTTTTTTGTTCGAGAGAAATCCTAATACATTTAAGTATGATTTCAGCATTTCAAAAAGAGCTTTTGTAAACATACGTAATTTTGCAATTTAACTATGAACGTTATTTATTTTAAAACATGTTACAGAAAAAAAGAATATAAAACAGATTTTATTTTACGTCAGATTAGATCACATTAATTTAGCCTTCTTTATTTCACTAAACTTTTTTTTTATATCGAAAGACACCATGTAAAGCCTAAAACTGCGGCATACTTCTGGGACCGGAGGCAGTTTTATTTTGTGGCTTATCCTAAACAAAAACTAAATATCTGAAGAATATAAGTAGGCAATCCGAGAGGAGGAAGTCTTAAGCCCTTCGGGACGAGCGTCTTTTACAGAATTTTTAATCTTAATTACCGGTTTTTAAAACAGAAATTTTTGCCTAAATGAATCGGACAAATCCTCCGACTACATAACGCAAAATTTACAATAAAAATTTACTGATGAGAATAATCACCGATTCTGAGCACCTTACGCGGCACGAATACCGGTCGCTCGTCCTAAAGGGGTTAATGGGTGAAATCTTAACTCATAGTTCGAACTTCTATGCTTTTTGGCAAACAGTATTTTCGAGTAATTTTATAGAAGAAATCTCACATTAAATATGTTGAAGTTTACGATTCAAAAATATTGTTACCAAAAAGCGTAAAAGGTAAAACATGTGTGAATTAATTACAGGCATAAATTTTAATTCATATAAACAAGGCTGCCAATGGCGGCGATTTTATTTATTTTATTTGCACCAGTATTTAAAAAAATAATTTGTATAGTATATTTCTCTTGCTCATGTTGTCAAAGTGTAAGTAAAAGATTTTAGTTTTGAAAAAGTGGTGCGAAATAGAGTTAAAAAATAGTCACTTGTGGCAACAGTATTTTTCAAGTATTTTTCGTTCATATGAACAAATATAGATATGTCTTGTTATAATGAGAAATTGAGATACTTATAAAGCTATAAGCTCCAACTCTGTCTGTACCTGAATCTCAAGAGAATTGTGCATTTCACCGTATAAAATGGCAGAAAATTGTTTGCACGAAGAAAGGGAATCCTCCTTGAATAGCTAAACTCGCAGATTTTAATGAAAATTATAAAAGGGAAGGGAGGAATATATCTTGGAAAAACTCACGGATCCCGTGCATTGTTGTTACATTTCTCTCTCAGGTCTGATTATCACATTATTGGCCGTTGATTTCCGAAAAAATTCCTTGCGTTTCGAAACAATTAACATCCTGCCATCAGTTGAAAGTCGATTGCCTAGATAGGTATTTTGAGTTTATCCATCAATAAACATTTTATAAAGTTAAGAATGTATGTTAAATTTCTGACTGTTTAATAAAATTTTACCAAAATATACGATACATAAGACTTATTGTTTCTGATAAAAGATATAAACGCAATATTACATTTTATACTGCGAAATTTACTTAGGTGGAACGAAGGATTCAATACACCCTTTAGCATACAACGTTTGATTTTATATATACGATTATATTCGTGATCGGCTCAGTGTTGACTTTTGGGCTACTTTTTAGGGTTCCGTACTTAAGAAGTAAAAACGAAACCATTATATGATCACTCCTATGTCTGTTTGTCCGTCTGTCACAGCCATTTTAAACGCAAACTATGGAACGTGGTATGTTCAAATTCGGGGAAGTAATAAAGACTACTGACCCACCTATTTACATATTATTAAACATTCACAAATATATTTATTAGGGTTCCATACTTAAAAAGTAAAAACGGAACCATTATATGATCACTCCTATGTCTGTCTGTCAGTCTGTCACAGCCATTTTAAACGCAAACTATGGAACGTGGTATGTTCAAATTCGGGGAAGTAATAAAGACTTTTGACCCACCTATTTATAGATTATTAAACATTCACAAATATAATTAGGGAAAATGTAGGGGAGCTAATTATGTTACTTGAAAAAAATCGTTTTTTGTACATCGTGTGAAAGCTTTCGTAACGTTGAATTCAAAAATATATTTCTTTTAATTTTACGTATTATATTGCAAGAGGTACCATCGAAAATGTCGTGCAAAAATATATTCCCCCCACTCTATTTCCGAATCTACTGAAACTAAAATTATGAAACAATTAGAGGTAGTAGACGTTAACTTAAACCATGCAGGAAAAATATAGCTATTACCCTAAAACACATAGTTTTTGAGAAAAGCACATTTGTCCGTTACACACAAATTTAGATTTGCGGGCATTAAGCAAAGGTGTTGAGGAGCGCTGGAGGCACTTATCGTAGCAGAAGTATAAAAGCATTGTTTATGACTCATTCTCTGAAAAGTGGCAATTTTATGTCCCAGTCGTCTTAAAGACATATTTTTAAAATTACAAAAAGAAAAAGGGATTTAAACTATCAATATTAATCAATTATACATATAAACTGTAATTATTTGCTTATTGACAATTTGCGTATTGTAATTATTTTCTTGATAAATTGAATGTATTTTTTAACGCAAATATCATTCCCTCACTATGTCCCTATTGACATATGTAGGACAGAAAATGCTTTCTCCGCCATTGCAGCACGTATATTTATAATTATTTTTTTCTCAATCCATTAAACAAACTTAAATACATATTTCGCCATTTAATTATATTTATACCTTATATAATGAATGAATTAGGGCACTTTTTAATGATGTCCCTAGCATTTGTCGTCATTCCCTCACATAACTATAAATTTGCCATTATTTACTTAGTAGAAAGCAGCACATGCTTTATATATGTCTAGGGCAGTTTGTACAAGAGTAAAGTGAAGTATCCATCTTGCTGTTTGCTCAAAAACGTTCTTGAATAGTTAGTATATTAGTCCAAGAGCTGTTAAACATTTTAGGGAAGGTATTTGAGGCACCCTGAAAATTTGTGCAACACTTCTTTTGTAATGGCTGAATACAAAATCGAATGTCTGGCTGAAGGATCGTGGCCCAAAAACTGTGCCAGACGCGTGTCAAGTGCCATTTTTTGACTACCCAAAAAAAAGGTATTTGAGGCACGCTGAGATTGAGACAGAATAATATTTATACTTAGAAAAAAATATTTTGAAAACGACAGACACTTTAGTCGGCCCCAAAACTGTGCCAGACACGTGTCAAGTGCCATTTTTTGACTACCCAAAAAAGGTATTTGAGGCACGCTGAGATTGAGGCAGAATAATATTTATGCTTAGAAAAAAAAATATTTTGAAAATGACAGACACTTTAGTCGGCACAAAAACTGTGCCAGACACGTGTCAAGTGCCAAATGGCACTTGGCACGTGTCTGGCACAGTTTTTGTGCCACGATCCTTTAGCCAGACATTCGATTTTGTATTCAGGCATTACAAAAGAAGTGTTGCACAAATTTTCAGGGTGCCTCAAATACCTACTCAAAAATGTTCAACAGCTCTCCTACTATATGGCTTTGAAGTACGAGATCAATGTAAGTATTTTTATTACGCGTCATTCCCTCATCTATTATAAATTTAATAAAAACTAATGAAATGTCTTTTTTATGTTGTTACATTGTTAGAAATGCGTTTCAAAAGATATTTAGTAACTGAAAATATACCTAAGACTAATCACTTTTGTATAACATGGTTTTCAGAAGTATTTCGTCATTCCCTCATAATTTTAATGTGAGGGAATGATCTGAATCAATTTATATATGTACTAAACAGTAAATTAAGGAAATCTACTACAATAAAACACACATTAAAAAACTCACAAGACTTTTACTTACCGTAAGTAAAGATAATGCATTTTTAATTTTTATTATTTTACAGGGAGAAGTTAAAAATAAATTTAACCCTAGAACTACCGGAAATTTTACTCAAGTTTTATAAAAACATTCTACACCAGAATTTTTACTTAAAACTATTTAATTTGTTTATTTAACTTATTATTGTCTGATTTATACATTTAGTTTGTTTTGAAGAAATTTCTGGTTTGAATAAATATTTTGAATGTACATGTCGGATCCAATGGACCCGTCTGGTTGACGGAAGGTTAAAACAAATTGTACTAATTCAAATAAACATTGACTCTTCTAAATGTTAATAATTTATCTATATTTTTTCAATTGACATATAGTAAAAAAAATATTACTTATTGACAGTATGACTTCTAATTATAATTTCTTTTCTTTTTTAACCCTTTGAAGGACGGTGGTATGTTTATGAAACCACTTAATTTTAATTCCCAAGCGCCACAATGGCACCAGACTTTTTATAAATTTTTATCAATTAACAACTATGTGAAATATAGCATTTTTCTTATTTACAAATAAATTTGCTCTTAAATTCCGGTGCCAATCATTTATTTGAACACTTTAGCAATGGAAGTGCTTTGAAATTAAAATATCAGGAGATACAGTTTGGTTCATATTATTTTTTGATAAATATAGCATTAAAGTACTTGTAGGCTAAGTTTTGAGATTTTTGAGGCAATTTTATTGGGCCGCAATTTTTTTTAAAAAACAGCCACTTTTCAGAGAATGACCCTTACAACGATTTTCGAAAAAAAAATCATCGGTAATTAGCCGGTACATTAATCTTTAACCCCTTCGCGACGGGAGCCTTTTACGAAATATTTATTACTTTGCTACCGGTTTTAAAAAACAGAAGTTTGTGCCTATTCAAATCGGGAAAATGCTCGGATTAAATAAGGCAAATTTTACAGTAAAATTTTACTGGTGAGGATAAACGAGGATCCTTAGACCTATTTCTGGCACGTATATGTGTCGCTCGTCCCCAAGGGGTTAACACTAGAACGTCCAGCTGGTGCCGATTCGACATCGATCAAATGAAAAACATCGATTCGAACGAGT
Source organism: Maratus speciosus (assembly GCA_963932465.1). Classification (NCBI taxonomy): domain Eukaryota; kingdom Metazoa; phylum Arthropoda; class Arachnida; order Araneae; family Salticidae; genus Maratus; species Maratus speciosus. Next base: position 175,573,960 of record OZ010797.1, read on the forward strand.
TTTTTTTTTTATTATTGGTTAAATTTTAACTAGAGAAAATTCGGTTAAATAAATAAGTCAATATGTTCTAAATAAATATTCTGGTGTGAAAATATTTTTATTCAGGTTGGGTAAAATTTACGGACGTTCTAGTGTTAAAGACACGGGCATAATCACAGAGGCGAAATACTCTATGTATCATTACCTTTTAAACCCTTGACAACAACTTTTAATAATGTATCTGTGTAATGCAATGCCCAGTAGTAGTATAAAAGCAATAAACGTCAAATTCTTCAAAACAGACTAATTTAATTAGAATTAACCTTTTATCTACTGACGGTACTTATAAGTACCACTGACTTTAAACTTTCATCCCATAGTGAATATTACTAATATTCTAATGGTACTTTGCAAAAACACTCTTTTAACTCCACTGTATCCGGATACATGGCAGCAGTAGTTCTAGGTTTGTTATTTTAGAGAAGAAGGAGGCTATCTTTGATACAGATGATGGGTTTTGTGCTGACATTTTGTACAGATTGTCACCCTCGTCTTTTTATTGTTGCAAACACAGTAAATGATATAAGATGAGTGTTGGATTTTTTTTATGCGTTCATTATGATTCCTAGAATACAGTTTGACTAACTATTTTAGGTGAACGGTGTATGTATTTGATTTAACAATTGAATTACTCGGTGGTACTTATAAGTACCGTCAGTACACTGGGTGTTGGAGAAAAACTTCTTGTTTACTTTTCGTCTGTGTAGTTATTCATCGTTTTCATCTGCTTTAAAATGTAATTACTAAAATGTAGGGTAGTAAAATGATTTCCCTGGTATTTCTTTTCTCTTTCATTGTTATTTTTTATAGGAAACTGGAAACGTTGTGGCAATGGCTCGTTTTTGCTATGCTAGAAATGGCATAGGTAGTTTCATATATTGCATAAGTGGAGATGTGAGAGAACATGTTTTACCTGGAATATAGACGTTGCATAACTAAAGTACTGCTAACAAGATAGATCGAAACCTAAAAAAAAATAGTTTTTTTTTAACCCTTTCAGGGGCAAATTATTTTCAATTCGAAAGTGTTGAAATAAATGATTTGAACCAGAATTTGCTAAAAGATTTATGTGTAAAAAAGAAAAGCCTATATTCCACATGCTTATTAAATCGAAAATATTTTCTGGTGCAATTTGAAAAAACTTGTGCGTTTTCTGTTATGATATTTTATTCATAGTGTACTGGCGGTACTTTAAAATACCACTTTAATTAATTACCTGTAAGTAATTGAATTTCTCACGTGTGAGTATTTTTTATGTTTATCCTTTAATTTTCATTGTAATAACTGAATAAAAAATATTACGTGAAAAAAGTTGCAATAGATCATAATGCAGTAGATAAAGGGTTAATCACATAAATACTATGGAATTCGCGACTAGTTTTCAATGAGTGTATCTCTCAATATGCCTCCCGTGTCTCTGAAAGTTATTTAAAAATCTATCTGGAAAAACGCGGCTCGAACCAAGTCGGCGTTGCAACTTTGCGACTTAATTCCGAAGCGCGCTTAGCACAATGCCAATTTGAAACTTAGAACAAAGGTTTTGTTTTAGCTACACTGTGAAAAGAAAATATTATTACTACGCTGAATTTAGTTTTATGAAATGCCAAATGAAGTTTAAATATGCACTACTTTTATTGTCAGTACCGAATTAAGTTCATCATAAAGAGATCAGGATAAGATAAAGAAAAAGAGTTATACAGAATAGCAATATTTGATATTATTTAGGTTTCATACATCTTTGACACTTTTATGGTATACACGTTCATACTTTTCTAGTATATACATCTATACCCAACCCTAAGTTCGGTAGTTTTTTTACAAAGTCTTATTATTCTTTTAGCAAGGATATTTTTAATAATAGAGTTAATAATTCGAATATTTATTGTACGGAACCTTCTGCGTGCGAGTATTACTCGCACATAACCGTTTATTTTAATTTAAGATTGTTTAATTTCTATCACTTTATTTGAGGCAAAACAATTACAAATTAATTTCACCTTTTTTAAACTATCGTTAAATAAAGCGAATATTGCTACTTCAGAAAAATGGTAGCAATACAGCAATTTAACTGTAAAATGTAGTGTTGCTGTGAACACGAAATCCGTCAACGAAATATTGACCAACATCTACGATGTAAGGATTTGAGCTGAATCCAGTCTATGGTTAGGGAACCAGAAAAAATTTAATCAGAGTCCGAGCCCGAGCCCAATATGAAAAATACGCTGCATAAAATTATTAATAATATTTTTAAGTTGTTTCCAGATTATTTTTTTTTGTTTAAAATATCATCTTACATAGAAAAGACTATCAATCATAAATTCGGCTAAAACCGCAATCTTTTTAATTACACCGAACTATATGGAGAAATCTACAAATGTCACAAACAATGTTTCTAGGGGATCGTACCCGGGCTTCCCGGGTTAAAGAATATCGGTGAAAACATTTTTTTAAATTGAAAACTAATAATTTTTTTATGTGCAATAAATTTATTATATTGCTCACTTGCATTAAAAAAGCATTTTTCATATGGAAAATACGAATTAACAATCAAATATATTTTTTTAATTTATGAAAAGCGATATTTTTTTATTAGCCGCATGCTAAGAGTTATTTGACCAAGATTTTGCTACTTATATGGCATGCTTTTATATTCTGATATTTTCAGAGCTTATACATGTCTGTTTAATTTGTGTTTTATTTATATTATTTTATTAGCCCCCGGTACGGTATGCTATTTCTTTCTCCCAGCTTATTTTGTGTCGTCTCCAAAAAATAACGTTACCTTACAGAAGCCAGGCGTAAAACAAATCAGTACGATTAAATACTCTATAGCAATTTTTTAAACTTCTAAGCATCGCATATTTTCAATTTTTATACCGTCGTACTTGGAAAAAAAACTACTCTTAAATGCAATTTGTTTGAAAACGGCATCTCCATTTATTTTTGAAATATTAACATTTTTGTAGTTTTTGGAGCCATTTGCTTAATATTGGCAACGGAAGTACTCCATTTCTGTAGAAAGTAAAGGAAAAATAGTTGTAAAATATTATATATTTTTGTTGTCATTTTTTCATAACAACCGAAAAAAAATGTAATTAAAATACGTGCTGTTTTAAAAAAATATAAATGAATGATTTCTGTTAAAACATGAAGCTATTATAGACTATATTTAATTTTCAGTATCTATATTAATGTAACAAACAAATGAAGGCATATGAATCATTAGACAGCCGGTTTTTTTTTGTCGAATTTCTTTAATGATGGCATCTTTTTGCTGTACGTGTGTATTATTTCGCGATAGTGCCGTCCTATGCATACTTTACTGTAGATGTTTAAGAATGGATCGTAAATGTGGAATTCTTAAGCGAATCCCAATGACGTCATTTTACATAAAATAAAAGCGTGTGCTGTAAGTCTTAAAATTGAAATATGTTTTGTACTATTTATATATACATATTTTTTTTTTCATCCGGGTCGACACTAAATTCTGAGAAAGCAGAATTCCTTTTTTCTAGTTTATTTATCATAAGGAAGTTTTTTTTTTTTTAATGGATACTAGCCTTACGAAAATGATGACCTCTTTATTTTGTTTTAAGGGCAAACGGATTATCTTTCGTAATCGAGCTCAGCGCGATATAGATAAATTTAAAAAATATTTCATGCTTTAAAATTGTTTTTAAAACCATTGACAATCAGTAAACTGAGATGAACTTTGCAAACAAATTTCATTTGAAAAAAAAATCCTATTTGGTGATCTAAAAATTTAAATTGAACGATTACAAATATGTTAGATTTGTGTTTTTTCAATATTATCTTTTATTTGTTTATGAAAGAAGTATTAATTTCGTTAATCTGTCTCTCACTAATATGTTAGATTGATGTTTTTTTTAATATTATTCTTTTATTTGTTTATAAAGGAAGTATTAATTTCATTATGCAAAAATAGACAGAATCAAACGCCGAAAAATGTTTCTTACTTTATGTGCAAAATGTTTATTATTATTATGTACTTAAACCGACACGTGATAAGATAAACTTTTAACCCCTTGAGGGGAAAGCGATTGCGTTTGTGTAATGCTGAATTCGCACCGGAAAATAAGAAAAATTTTAGAAAAGAAAAATTTAATAAAATTTTTCTGGTGTAAAACTTCATTAATCGTAGGTGGTATATAATATATACCAGTGCCCCTCAAGGGGTTAAAAAATCATGCTTAAAAATTATTTTCGAAAATATAATACACCAGTTAATTAAGATACAGTTTTTAAACAAATTGCATTTCAAAGTAAATTTTTTTCTCTATTCGACGAAAATTGAAAATGTACGATGGTCAGAAAATGAAAAAATTGCAGTAGCGAAAATTTCAAGACCGAAATTTCATCGTGAAGTGTTGTCATTCGCAAAATGACGCCAGCGTTACGCTCAGATTCTTTTGTTCTTTATAATATATATATATATATATATATATATATATATACATATATATTTAGTTATTTATACTTAATCAGTAAAATACAATAAAGATCAGTTATTAGGCTATGGTTATCAATTTAGGCTCTTATGCTTGGTATTCCGGAATGAAAAACAACAATTTTTATCTTCTCAAAGTTTGCATACGCACTTCTCATATCCATATTCATAATTTTTTTTTTTTTTTTTTTTTTTTTTGTATTTTGTTTGATCAGTTAAAAATCATTTTAACTCAAAAGTTGAAGTCGTGGTTGCCAGCAACATATTTTATGTGAACAGACGCTCTCTTTACTTGAGATTCTAATCCCAGTTCTGGAGAGTGAAAAATTCCATAATTTATGTATTTTAACCGCATTTGTGTTAAAATGTTTAAGTTTTATCTAAGAAAATGATCGTTTTCTTTTAAATATGACTTCATTTTCACTTAAATAAGCATTTCACCTAGTGTCTGAAACTCAGTATCAATACACATGCAGAAGTAAAAACAATATAGAAAATTTATGAGGAAAAATGCGTGTTTTCAAAAGCAGTATGTTATTTTCCTTTATTATGCCCTTAATATTATATTCTGCTCCTAATGGGATTTTGCGACACTAAGCCCTATACAACAATTTTTAACAAAAATTATGAATTTTTATCAGAAAACAGCATGAATAAAGATAAAAATACCTCATTATTTCTCTGTTGTCTGCAATAATAAAAGCTATCTAATTTTCACCATTTTGAAGAAATTTCATAAAATGATTTTAAAATTAAAATATAAAAGTGAGGATATTTAAAAAAAACAGATAGCGCAATCACATCTACAAATGAAGAGCTTTTAGTTAAATATATATATATATATATATATATATTAGTAAAACTGGATCAGCAGAAAGATCAAGACAGATGACTAAAAAACATACTTGTGTTTTAAATATATAGATTATATAAAATTAGAAAAAATTAAATTAAGCAAATTTGATAAAAATTTTTGATAAAATTTTTTGATAAAATTATAGTAGAATGTCCTAAAGAATAGCATTAAAATTTTATTATTCGAGAGAATTTTGGACAAAAACTTCAATAACACGATATTATTTTAAACCACGAATTATTTGTTTGCTTGTCTAACTCGGCGAAGCAAATCCATCCAGGCTAGAATCATCAATTTCTGTAATATAAATCGCCATTATTTGCATGTCACCTCTCTTTTATAAAGACACTCTAAATTTTTGTAAAACATTGCGTTTTATCAGCATCTGATTTCGATTACATTATTTTCAAAAGTGAAGCATTTTCACCTGTAAAGAATTTCAAAGCAGCTTTGTTGTGAAAATGACGCACTTCTACAAAACATAATTTAGGTTTAAGAATTAAAATATACGCTTTTTTTATAAAACGACGTCATTTGCATCCGCTAAACAATACAGTCTTAAACTTCGTCTGTAGAAAAGTATGCATATGACGTCATCACGGAATAACAGACAATATTCTTGACATACCCCATATTTTAATTTCAACTTTTTTTTCAGGTTTTATGAGAAAATGGCAACAAAAAGATACAGTATCTCCTATTTTCCACTATTTCTATTTAGTTTCAATGACTTTCAATGGAAATAAGGTACTTTTGTTGCCACGATAAGAAAAATGGTATTAAAAACTACAAAAAAAATTAATATCTCAAAAATAAATTGAGATACGGCTTTGAAACAAATTGCATTTAAAAGAGCATTTTATTTCTTATACGACGTTGTAAAAAATTAAAATGTGCGATGTTTAAAAGTTTAAAAATTTGCAATAGAGAAAAGTGCAAAACCAAAATTTTATTTCAAATTTCAAAGTGTTGCCATTCGCAAAATGACGTATGCGTTAAGCACAGGTATGTTTGTCCTTTATAATATAGAGTGTACAGGTATAGCAGATGGATATGAATTTCGTTTTCCAGTAACTCTGCGAAAATCGAGCAAGTAGAGAGGCCAGAGTCAGTGTTGCCAGACGAATACTAGAACTTTTATTTTGAATACCACTATTTTCATAGAGAGGTAGTCGCCTTATTTATTTACAAAAAATGGCGATTAAAGCAAGCTAATAATACCATACGAAATAGTGGTATTGAAAATACAATAGAACCTCGATTATCCGAAGTAATTGGGACCGACCGTCTTTCGGAAAATCGAAATCTTCAGATAATCGAGAATGCTTCAATTTTAAGATTAAGGAGAAATATGTGCAATATTTCTTATTATGGTAACAAGTGCTTAATAAAAATAAAGCAATAGCAAAATAGAAACAAGAATAGATTACCTGAATTTGAAATTTGAAAGTACCTTTTACATATATCAAAATGGTTTGAAAAATATTTTGTTTGTCTCAATTTCGATTGTCTTTGCTTTGAAACTGTATCACGGAGCTTTTTAATATTATTACTTCACCAGTATCATAGTCTTCTTGCAAGCTCCTGCTTGGTGAGTCGCAGGTATGTGATGATGGTGACTCAGATAATTTGCTTCTAATCGGACAGGATATGGAGACAGAAATCTATTGTTTTTGCGGAGAATTCGGGAGAGTTAACGGAACGTGTTTTTCTGTGCACAATATGTGGAATGTGGTCGCATAAATACTGAAGTGGTGTGAACAGTCTACACAACTACATATTAGACTTTTACCGTACTTAAATGTTGTATTCAAATTCTGAGCGCAGTTAAGCTACCATGTCGGGCATAACCGCTGAATTGTTAATAAAATAAAACGATTAAAAAAAATCCATTCCTAAAATTTTCATGCAAATTAGTTGATTGCAAACTATTCCTCATGCTTACTAGTTATACTTCGTTAATAAAATATTGATTTTTTGTGTAAACTTAACTAGATATTCATATTGTCCCTTATGTCAGCGACATTACCCTACTTTTCTGTACTAACCTATTTGCCTAAATGATATCCTGGTTGCTACCCTAAGGTAAAATGATTTCAAGAAGACAATTTTGAAGTCCAAATTATGTTTCCGTTTTGAAATTTTCAGAGTTTGGTACAATTTGACTATGTAGACAACAACCTATGATTATTTTTATAAAAATCATTGAGTAAAAACATTAATTAAAGTTGAAAGGTTATTTCAATTTTCTATGTCAAATAAGAGATGATGGTTAATTATGCTTAGACTGGTAGATTGGTTATTACGGTGTATTACTGATAGATTATGTGGTGTTTTGTGTTTTTTGACGGTCTGTATAAGTAACATTTTTGGTAATAATTTACAAATTAATAATAAATTGGTATCATACGTATTAAAAATAAACTTCGTTATATAAATAAATTCAAATTCAGATCAAAATACAAATATTTTTTTTTAATTTAAAACTGTAATAGTTTAATCATTTGAAATCCTTTCAGGAGTGGATATTGAAATTTATTAAAAAGGGGAGAAAAAGATATTTCAAAAATACTGTTTAGAAATATTTAAGTTTAAGAGATCCCAAAAACTTGTGATCAAGTACAGTCAACAATTATGGCTGATTTTAAGTCATTATACTTCGAAAAATAATGCTTCCCAATGGTTGCCATCGTTTTCACTAGCACTATTTTTTACTAATCTTCACTTTATTTAAAGTAACTTTTATACTTTCTTGAATTACAGAATGAACCATAAAAACTTTATTATAAAATATAACAGTATTTTCTGACCTCTACTTAGGCAGTGGTGGTATTTTCAAGAATTGCTATTGTTTAATCTCTGATAAAATCATCTTTGAACTGGATGATTGTTTTAAACATAAATCAGTAGTAAGCCTGTATTGCTAGTGAGCAACTCTTTTTTAATTCTGATTTCTTGATTGGCACAACTTTTTTGAAATAGTAAAATACGCCTTATTTAATAACATATTAACCCTTTCCGGCACAGTGTGCCCGGGTTGGGATACCTAATTTTAAATCCAAACTTACGAACGGCACCAAGAATATTTTAGTAAAATTTTGCTTTTACAATGAATAGTTAAAATAACATGTTTTTAATTTTAAAAAAAGTCGTTTTAAAATTCCGGTGTAAGTCAATCATGTCATTATTTTACAGCAAAAATTGCCCGTGACGGAAAGGGTTAATTAAGACGAAAACAATGGAAATTTTACCATTTCAAAAAAAAAAAATGGTGCCAATCAAGAAATCTGAATAAAAAAAAAAAACTAGCCTACTGGCAACACTGTAACAGGCAGTGCAGCGAGGTGTTGGGATTATCACGGGTGTACGTTTCAGGGTATTTTTCGGGACAGTTATCAGTACTTTAAAAAAAAATCTAGGAAAAAAGCGCGATTTATCGCCTTATTTAAGAAGAGATTTTCGATAAGAAAATACTGGTACAGAAGAATTTCTGGTTTTGAAATTTCAGGACGAGTACGGTCCCTGGATTATATACTCGTAGAGACTCGTGCTTGCTTTTTCTGTAAAAGAAAATTTCCAAAAAAACCCATGTTTTTATGGACAATTTTTAGACCTTTAATATAAAAAATTTATAACAATAATAGCGTCAAAAGGGAAACTTTGATATCTTTTATAATCATATATCACATTCATAGGTTTATAGGATAACATAACTGTAACCATCTGTCATCGATTTTGGTTTGATTGGATTTGCATTGCACCAAGGCAGAATTGCCGGTTTCATTTTATTCTTTTAAAAGAAATTCTGGGTTCATAGAGAAATTAAAAAAAGCAAATTTTGTTTTAATAAAGGCCAATGAAGCTGTTAATGAATACGAGATATATAGTATAGTTACAGTGTTGAGCGGTAGAAGCAGAATCTAAAAAATTACATTTTCACCAGAGGGCACTATGATCGAGTGTATTGCTACGAATGAATAGATGTTAATGATGCAACGTAAACTACGGGTAACTTATTTTTGAAAAATTAATTTTGCGTAAAACAGAATTAAAAACATTTAAGATGTAATACACGGTACATTAGGAATGAACGAAAACTCAGGCATATATTAGATCATTATTTATGAAACGTCTGATTTGAAAGCAGTTTTTTTATTTTGAAATTCTGAATATTAATTTTCTTTTATAAACAAGGCATGACATTACGATGCTTAACCCTTTCAGGGGCAAACCATGTCTGCTCCAAAAATGTTCAAATAATTAATTCACACCGCCTGTTACGAAAAAATTGTTTGCAAATAATCAAAAACATTTCTTCACTTATATTATGAAATCGAAATTGTACTAAAAATTACTGGCGCCATTTGGCAGTTTGGGCATTAAAATTAACCATTTGCAGAATGCAAACGGCGCCCCTGAAAGGGTTAAGGAGTGCTAACATGGCATTAAACCGCTGCGTGTACCGCCCAACGAACTTGAATAGAAACTAAAGATGAATTGCGAAACAATGCATTGTCTAAAAAGTAAAATTTTGAGAACTCTGGTGGAGTCCCAAGGGCTATTCCAGAGTTAAAAGCATGAGGTTAAATAGAACCTCCAGAAAAAGGGCGCATAGAGCATCCAATTAAATTTGGTTGCCCTACACTTCGATGTCATTTCAATGACTGGCGTAAGTAAATAACGAAGAATTTAAAGGCAGTAAAGTACCAAATGACACAGAAAAACAATAGCATAGACAAAGATGCCAGCATCTCTTAATTAGTCCGGAGTCAAATCGAAGAAAAATATGTTTGAAACCGGAAATTTTATTTAATCAGAATTTGTAAAATGAATTGCAATTAGCACATTACCAGAAGAAGACGCATTATATACATTTTCCGGTTTAAAATATGTTTGTCTTGGACAAAACTCCGGAATAATTAACAGATGTTGACATCTATGGCATAAGTTTGCGAAGCCCAACTAACAATATCCTGAGAAAAATAAAAAAGTGTGTGTGTAGGGGAGGGGGGCAGGAAAATAGCTCACTAATTTTGAGTGGCAATGGCCTAGTACTCGTCAACCATCGAAGTTTTCCAGGTGCACGCGCATGATTCAGTCTTTAAAAAGGCTGTTTGATACACCATAACTGGTCTGCAGCAATAAACAAGTTTCTCGGTTTCTACCAAGATCTACAATGGGGGGAAGTTCGCTTAAAAAGCTAAGAAAAATGTCAAAACTTTACTAATAAAACTGGTGTGAGAATTTTGCAACCAATGCTAGTGGTGTGTCATCCGCAGCGGGTCCCCGATAGACAGCTCGGATGCAATTAAAGTTCTGAAAAGAACCCTTTACTGAACGGGTTTCCAAGAGAGGCAACAACACTCGCTAGCAGTCCAGTGTAGAATGAGCCAGACGGGAAGAAATAGGTCTTATATAGCCGGGGTACAGTGAACAAACACTCCACAGTCGATGGGAAATTATGCAATAGCGTTTTATAAATTAAAAACAACTTTTCAAACATTCTGCTCAGCATTCGAAATTTCTAAATAGAAAAACCGCTTTCAAATCGGACGTTTCATTCTCAATGACCTAATATTTTAAATGCATTTCATATCACATTTTACTAAACGCTATTACTAACACTTAGAGTTTACAGTTTCAAGTAAGGTTGCCAGTTTGGCCTTCACTTTTAATTACAAATTTTAAGTTCATACTAGAAATAAAGAATAGTATGTAATGCTTTATAAAGTGAGTGACACTTATCGATCATATAAAGTAAAAATTCTTCTTTCAAAGTTTCCTGTGAGAATTTGAAATTTTGGATTAAAATTGAATGCCCAACTGGCAACCATGGTTTCAAGCAATAAATTCCATGGCGGCGCCGCTTAATAAAAAGGAATTTTTTGGATACGTTCTAAAGCAATACCGGTATACGCGATTTCCACACTATATATTTCTAGACATTATAATACAGTGTCTGTCAGTTGTGAGTAAAGTAACTGATAATGTAGTCAGAAGATAGCGGCTGTCGTTTGTTTACATCGGATTAACAGTTTTTGATTACCGCTGGGGCAAATTTCCACCAGTAAGTTTGAATAGAACTTTTTGCTTTCTTTATTCTCTTATTCATGCAAAATTTCTGTCACATTGCGATATATTAGGAATGAACGAAATTTCAGGCATATATTAGGTCATTAACTATGAAACGTCCGATTTGAAAGCGGTTTTTTAATTTACAATATCAGAATTCATATCAGAAAAGTCTCAATATAAATATATATAATTCTGAATTTAAGTATAAATAAGTCAAAAATTCATATCCGTTTTTATTAGTGGAAGTTTACCCTATCGATATTATTATAACTTTCACTGATATTGTCAGGGGGACTGTTTGTATTCACAGTATGGCAAAACCGCAGGTCCTGATTAGCAACAGTGCAAAGTTCCACCAGTAAATTTTTAAAGAAATTTTCTAAACATCGTATGCCATTCCTTTAAACTGGTGGAAATTTTTCTCATTGATAATCAGGCCCTGCCATCGGGGCGAACTTCCAGCAGTAAAAACGAATGGCTATTTTTGCCTTAATTCTAACGGTTCTGAATAAGCAGTTTTTAAACAGTTAGAAGGTATAAAATGAAGGTTTAAAATAAGGTGGATAACGATCGAAAAACTTTCTAAATTATAATATATATATAATAATTAAGAATAGAAAATTCAAATTTGACGTCTTACTTTTCAAGACGTGAATGCTCGCAAAGAAGTGTGTTGTTCACTAAATTCAAAATTTAAAAAGTTGCGCGAGCAAAAAAGTTCTAAAATTGCGATTTCTGTAATACTGGGGTTAAAATTTTGAAATTTGTCTTGGTGGTTATTTTTAGGATGTAAGTTTAAGGATTGCAAGTCGCTAAGGACGGGTTCTAAAAAAAGGAAAAATCAAAAAAGCGCAAAAGCGTAAATGGTTTTTAAAACATTCTAAATGACGATTGATCTGAAACTGTCTGGATAAAACGTGAAATCTGACATAGTTGTTACTTTAGAGACGCAAATGCGCGCATGGAACAGCATTTAAACAAATTGGAAAATTTCAAAGGTGCAGGAGTAAAAAAGTTCTACAATAGCGATTTCTGTGAAGTAGATGATATTGAGACGGAAAAAAAGGAATATTTGGCATGGTTCTTACTTTTAAAATGTAAATGGTTCCTAAGAACAGTTCCTAAATAATTCGAAATTTCAAATGAAAAAAGAAATGTGGGGAAAACATTCCAAAAACATTATATGATTTTTTTGAACAAAATTACGATTTATTAACAATTTGGAAAAATGGTTATTGTCCACGTCAGCGTAGGAAATCAAAAGCATATGTGAAGGTTTTTATTGGTTGAATCCGCATTTTATTCGTTTTCTAATTGATCTATACAGTAATCTGTATTTCCCTTTACTTTCAACAGAGATGGATACTTCTGTTGCCACTATGACAAAAAAGTAATAAAAAGTTCAAAAACAAATTAATAACTCAGAAACAAATTGAGATTCAGCTTTCAAAGAAATTGCATTTAAAAGTACATTTTTTTCTTTATACGACGACGGTGGTAAAAGTAATATTGTGGGATGTTTAGAAGTTTAAGAATAAAATTTCGTTTAAAATTGGTTGTCAGATTTCTTGGAAATCTGACGATGGAAAAGCCTTTTCCCGAGCAGCCAATGAAATGCTTGGATAATACGTAAGTTTCAGGTGGATAATACGTACGAGTCGCAGGCGATTTTTGTCGCTTGCAATTTTTACGTGTAATAACAATATTAATGTTTAATCCATGGCGTACGTAATGTAGGATCAACTCCGTGCGATTTTTAATGTCTTAAATTTTAGTCTTTGAAAAAAAAAAAATTCAAATGGTCGTTGTAATTTGTTAAATTGCTTTTTATTTTATTAATTTTATATTATATCTTTAATTTCAGTCTTATGTTTGCAGAATAGTGTATAACTATGAAGTTTACTATAACTGTCAACTTTTAAGGCTTTTTCATTTCACTACTTTTCGACTAACAGGGCTCCCAAATGGTCCGCCAACTGAATACCAATATTATTTTATAAAAATTTTATTTTTAGATTTTTCTTACAAACCGCCCCGGAACCACGTTTGAAAGTTAATTCTTACGCAAACCTACCATAAAATTTTCTGTTAAAATTTATTGGTATTCAGTTGGCGGACCATTTGGGAGCCCTGAACTAAAACATTTGCCTTGTTTAACTCTTAACCTTCCGTCTACCAGACGGGTCCATTGGACCCGACATGTACATTCAAAATATTTATTCAAACCAGAAATTTCTTCAAAACAAACTAAATGTATAAATCAGACAATAATAAGTTAAATAAACAAATTAAATAGTTTTAAGTAAAAATTCTGGTGTAGAATGTTTTTATAAAACTTGAGTAAAATTTCCGGTAGTTCTAGGGTTAATATTAGGTGATCATATAACATGCTTGTTTTTCTTTAAAAATCGTGATAAAAAGAAGCATAGTAAAACTTGGCAGCTATGAGTGCACTCAAAATGTTTATCCTGGCGATATTATAGTAACTTTCAGTGATATTGCCAAGAGGAACTGTTTATGTAGTGACAATATGGCGCAATCGAAGAGCTTGATTACCAACAGGGCAAACTTCCACCAGTACATATTTTAAACGATGTATTTTATTCTTTTCAACAGGTGGACGTTTTCCCTGTTGGTAATAAGTCCCTGTCGCCGTGGTGAACTTCCGCCAGTAAAAACGAATACCTATTTTTGGATTAATTATGACAAATAGGGGTAAACAATTTTTAAAAATACGAAGATGTAAAATGGACGCAAAACGTTCTAAAAACTTTCTAAATTACGATTTATTAATAAAAAAGTCCTTCCGGCCAGTGCCGGGAGGAAGAGGTAGCTTTCATATTCCTTATTTTAAAAAAGCCAACTTATATTATTCAAACACACGAAGCTCAATTAAGAGGAAACCGAATGTAGGAGATTCAATACTAATTTTTATCAATACTAAATCATTATGAATGAGAATTTCGCGAAATTAGTCAGCTTTATCCAAGCTGCTTTTATTTAAAGTAACTTATATTTGGCTGCCAAATTCGGCGATTTATTAAAGTGCCTGCCATTTTAAGACAACATGGTGGATGAGGCTAACCAGTGAACTTGGTCGAGACCTTAGTAATTGCTGTGCACATGCTCACTCACATCGGAATCGGTTGATATATACGAGTGCTGTCGCAGGCAAAATATCAGATTTTTCAAAATGTCACCCACATTAGAAATTGAAACTGCTATATCTGAGCCATTTTTTAAGATAAAGACACACAAAAAATGCTCCTGAATCCTTATACCAAGGTCAAATACTTAAGAAAGAAACCTTTTTCAATTTCTAATTTTTTTGCACCTCATTTTAAATATATATATTTTTTTAATTTAATGGCCGCCATTTTGAAACAAGATGGCTGATGAAGCTGGCCAGCGAACTTGGTCGAGATATTGATGTATACTATCCACATGCCTTCTTCCATCGAAATAGGCGAATACGTGTGGTATCGCGAGACAAATACAAGATCGTTTCAAAGTGTTAGCCATGATAGAAATTCAAAGTGCTATAATTCAACCACTTTTTAAGATATAAACAAAAGAACAAATTTTCAGAAACAAAAACTGCTCCAGAATCTTTGTATCAAGGCCAAACACATAAAAAAAGTCTTTTTCATTTTCCAATTTTTTAATACCTCATTTTAAATTTTAAATTACATTTTTTTTTAAAAATGGCAACCCTTTTGAAACAAGATGGCGAATGAAGCTGGCCAACGAACTCGGTCGAGACATTGGTATGTACTATGTACAGACCAAGTTACATTCAAATCGGTTCATAAATACGCCTGTTATCGCGTGACAAAAATCAGGTCGTTTTAAAATGTCAGCCACAATAGAAATTCAAAATGTTATAACTCAGCCATTTTTTTTAGATATAGACGAAACAAAACCTGTTCCTGAATCTTTGTATTAAGGTCAAAAATATACGAAAAAACTCTTTTTCATTTTCCAATTTTTTGGTATTTCATTTTAAATTTAATTTTTTTAAATTTTTTTAAATGGCCGCCATTTTGAAACAAGATGGCGGATGAAGCTGGCCAACGAACTCGGTTGAGTTATTTGTATGTACTATGTACACACCAAGGTACATCCAAATCGGTTCATAAATACGTCTGTTATCACGTGGCAAAAATCAGGGCGTTTCAAAATGTCAGCCACACTAGAAATTCAAAATGCTATAACTCAGCCATTTTTTAAGATATAGACGAAACAAAAACTGCTTCCGAATCTTTTTATCGAGGTCAAATACATAAGAAAAAATATTTTTTCAATTTTCAATTTTTTGGTACCACATTTCAAATTTAAATTTTTCTTAAAATTTTAAATGGCCGCCATTTTTAAACAAAATGGCGGATGAAGCTGGCCAACGAACTCGGTCGAGACATTGGTCTGTACTATGTATAAACGAAGTTACATCCAAATCGGTTCATAAATACGCCTTTTATCGCGTGACAAAATTCAGGACGTTTCAAAATGTCAGCTTCGCTAGAAATTCAAAATGCTATAACTCAGCCATTTTTTAAGATATAGACGAAACAAAACTGCTACGGAGTCTTTGTATAAAGGTCAAATACATAAAAAAAATATTTTTCCCTTTTCAATGTTTTGGTACCGCATTTCAAATTTTAAATTTTTTTAAAATTTTTAAATGGCCGCCATTTTGAAACAAAATGGCGGATGAAGCTGGCCAACGAACTCGGTCGAGACATTGGTATGTACTATGTACACACCAAATTACATCCAAATCGGTTCATAAATACGAGAGTTACAGTGTGACATAGGTCAGATATATATATATATATATATATATATATATATATATATATATATATATATATATTGATATATATATATATATCAATTTTGAACGGAGGGTGGTTTCGGGGTCTGGGGGTCATGATCGATGAAAATATACCAAAATTTTTTGAAATCGCTTTCCTCCGAACGGCTGCAATAGGTAGCTTTTTGTAAAGAAAGCTACCTAATAGAAACTTAAAATTTGACATGTCTTACTTTTCAAGAAGTGAATGCTCGCGCAAAATAGCATTCACAAAATTCAAAATTAAAAAAGTTGAGGGAGCAAAAGAGTTCTAAAATTGCGATTTCTGTGATACTGTTGGGATTAAAATTTTGAAATTTAGCTTGGTGGTTAGTTTTAAAACGTAAGTGCTTGATGAACGGGTTCTAAAAAAGTTGAAATTAAAAACTTTGAAATGAGCGAAAACGTTTAAAAAACATTTTAAAAGACGATTTATCTGAAATGTTGTGGGTAAAACGTGAAATCTGATATAGTTGTGTCTTTAGAAACGTAAATGCACGCACGGAACAGTTTTTAACATATTCGACAATTTAAAAGGTGCAGGATAAATAGTTGATATCGACTTGGATAATTAAAAATATTTGTCATGGTTCTTACTTTTAAGATGTTAATGAATTGCTAAGAACGGCTCCTAAATAAATCGAAATTTTAAATGAAAAATGAAATGTGCGGAAAACATTCCAAAAGCATTAAACATTACGATTTATTTGGATTTCTTTAATTTCATTGTTTGCATAGTCATGCATTTACAATAGCTGCCAAATTTTAAGTTTTTTTATTTTTTTACTTTTACTATTTTTGAACTGAAAAAATTGCCTTTATTAGCACTTAATATTTGGTGATTCAATTGCACACTTTTTTTTGTTTAAAAATATTCATAAACAGAAACGTAAAATTTGGCAGCTATGAGTACACTCTAAATGTAGCCTAATTAGAAATTTTTGAATTATCTGTGGCAATATAATTTCCTCTAATGCAAAGGGACACAGACATTACTTTGCATATTTCAAGAACTACGTGTGCAAAGTCGCAGGTTATATCCGTTTTTATTAAAATAAAAACAATACATTTTTAATATTTATTAATAGGTGCTGGCCATCTTATAAATGTGCTAAAGGGACAATTCTTGTAAAAGTTACTATAAAGAAGTTCTATTTTCCTTATGTACATTTACAAGATTTATGGGTGAAAAATAAATACACTATGACGCAAAAGTTTAGACAATGACGTCATTCAGCTTTAAAATGTAGAATTATGACGTCAGAATTACAAAAACCTGTAAATATATTCAAAAACTGATTTAAAATGTTATGTACAAAAGACAGTCGTTTTATTTGCTATAATACTAATTTTTTTCATAAAAATTCAAATGTGCTTGTCGCAAAAGTTTAGACACTATTCTAAATTTCTTTGAATATTCGCTGGCATATGCAAATCTGGAATCGATGATGTCACAAATTTGGAGTACTTAAGTTCTGCAAACGATTGCGCTTCATAGTCGACATGCCGAGAGCTAAAGAAATTCAAGTGAATGAGGTTTCAAGGATTTGGCAGTTGAAAGGTGAAGGGAAGAGCGTTTCTGAAATTTCTGCTATTATTAATAGGTCAAAAAAATCTATTTATCGAGTTTTATCGAGTGGTTCCGAATATAAAGCAAAATGTCGGTCTGGGAGGCCACGTGTGACAAATGTACGAGAGGATTGCCTGATACAAAGACTAGCGAGTACTCAACAAATGAGCGTACGTGGAGTTCAAAGCTCATCGGGACTCTCTGTATCAAAGGATACGATTCGTAGACGAATTTTGGAAAAAGGAACAATCGTTTATAGCAAAATGCAGAAGAAACCAGCTCTGAAACCACATCATAAGTTACAAAGACTTATGTGGGCTCGAAAGCATATGTCATATGGTGAGAAATGGCAGTCAGTCATATTTAGCGATGAAAAAAAGTGGAATCTGGATGGTCCAGATGGTTGTTTATCGTATTGGCATGACTTGCGGAAGGAACCTCGACGTTTTTTTAGTCGCAGACAAGGAGGGGGCTCGGTGATGGTTTGGGCAGCCTTTTGCTATAATGGACAAGTATCTCTGACCTTCACCAGTGGTCGTCAAACTTCACAGCATTATACACAGACATTAGAAGAAAACCTACTGCCATTTGCTGAGCTTCTAGGGGGTCCTCAGTGGGAATTTCAGCAAGACAATGCTTCAATTCACACTGCAAAATATTCAAAATCTTGGTTTAATTCCCATAATATAAGAGTTCTCGACTGGCCAGCATGTAGCCCAGATCTTAACCCTATAGAAAACCTTTGGAGCATCATGTGTTGCAAAGTTTATAGCAACGCTAGACAATACTCTTCTGAAAAGGAACTTAAGACATCTATTGAGAATGCATGGTACGATATCGATCCACAAACTATGCAAGATTTAGTTTCTTCCATGCAATCTCGTGTATATGACGTAATACATAAGCATGGATGCGCAACCAGGTTTTAAAAATTGTTTATTTCGCTTTTATTTAATTTGTGTCTAAACTTTTGAGACAGCAGTTTATTTTTGTTACCATTTAATTTATTGCAATATGCACAATTCCACTTTTCTTTGTTATAAATATTGTTTATATGTACAGCACATTAATTTCAAGCAGTGATTTGAAAATTGAATAAATATTTTTCAAAGTATGTAAGAATTTCTTCATTGTCTAAACTTTTGCGTCATAGTGTAAACACTTCGTAATAGAAAGTTAATTTAGATTTTGCGAAATATTATTAGTACACTTAATTGCATAGAGAAGAGCGATTTAAAAGATGTTTATATACCAGAAATATCAGAACGGATTTTGCGGTTGTAAATAAGACATGTAATTTTAGTTCGAATAAATTAATTAATTGTGAGTGACTCAACTAATCGTAGTCTCTTCTCTAGTTTGACTACGAAGTTGGCTTTGGAATTTCAGAGCTTTTTACAGTCGCGGGAAACAGTGTTACCAGTTTGGTTTCAATCTTTATCCCGAAATTTCTACTTCAGACCGGAACTTTTTTAAGAAGATTTCTTTTAAAGTAATCTAGAAAAGGTCTGACATTAAAAAAATCTGGAAATACTTTTTTCCATTTTCTGATGTGAATCCGAATTTTTTAAGGGGACATACGACCCTTAAAATCTTTAAAAAAATCGATTTTTTGTTTTTTAATTCATTTGACAGTTAATATTTTTCTGAACAATTTGCCAGAAATCGCATCAAAATATTCGTAAAATTGCGCTCGTTAAAGATTTAAACTAGCCTTGGTCTGTTTCAAGCGAAACATTTATGTTTAAATTGATTTTTCTCAAAATCGACATTTTTTTATTTGCGCGCACGATAACTCGAAATGTAATATAGGTAATGATTCGAAACTTTATATTTACCTTTACTAGATGATTTTCTTCAAATTGAACTAAAATCTAAGAAATTTAACAAAAAATATTGAATGTATGGGTATTCGAGAGACAAAAATTATCAAAATCTTCAGATCTTTTTATTTCGAAAATAAAAAAAAACTTCAGAAATCTTTTGTTTATTCATTAGATTCATTAGTCCATTTTATTTTTTTTATATTCTTAAAGTTAAATTAACAATTTCAAAGTTCTATACGACATAGATATTTTTAAATCATGCGTGCAAGCTACATACATTATCATTAATTTAAAAAAAAGCATACATTAAGTAATAATTATTATCAGTTAATTATATAGTGTTTAATGCAAATTATATATTATATTGCACGGAGAACATATTATAGCATTTAAAGAAAAAACTGAGGAGATTAGTGCAAAAGTGAGTGCATTGGGTTACTTTAAATATTTGTCTCCGGAATGAAATTTTTCATCTGTTTAAAGGGTCGTATGTCCCCTTAAATAAAAGTAGAGGCCAAGATGGCGACCCTGCCTGGAAAAGTGCCGCGACTGCAAATATTTTTTCGAAGTAACATCACACTTTTTTTTTCATTTCCTGCATGGAAAAGCAATGTTTACAGCTAGGCTTCTTTGTTCATCATGTAGCTTCATCGATGAGGCCTGTTTAACCCTAGAACTACCGGAAATTTTACTCAAGTTTTATAAAAACATTCTACACCAGAATTTTTACTTAAAACTATTTAATTTGTTTATTTAACTTATTATTGTCTGATTTATACATTTAGTTTGTTTTGAAGAAATTTCTGGTTTGAATAAATATTTTGAATGTACATGTCGGGTCCAATTAACCCGTCTGGTAGACGGAAGGTTAAAATATTAGAATTCTTCTCATGTAATCTGTCAATAAATAAAGCACATATTATGTTTTCGAAAAAGTGGTAGCAATCTGAATCTATTCGTGCAATTCCAAATCTTCCTTCTGTCTCATACTTGTTAAAATTTCAAAATTCGCTGTCACAGTGCCAAAATTAAATGGCAATCTACGCTCATCATGATGCTTCTAAAGATATGAAATTTCGTGCACTTTGTCTTGAGATATGACTATAGCTAAAATCGTGTAAATCTTGCAAAATGCAGCAGAGCAGTGCCACCTGTTGGGTGATTTAGAGCATAGTATATTTTTTTATAGGAACACAAAATATAATTTCATTGCATTATGATCAGTGTTGCCGCATCTAGCTGATTTTTTATTTAGGAAATCCGAATTCTCAACAGTAAGTTTAATAGTTATTTTTACTTTATAAGATGACAGATATTCCATAAATAAAATAAAAGAACATTGCTATTCAAAATTTTCTGATTTGAATTCAACATTTCAAAATAAAATATTCGCCAAATGCGGCAACACCAGGGGTCGTACTTTTCCTGAGATTTCAAGACCAGGAAATTCTTCGGTACCAGTATTATCTTATGGAAAAATCTCTTCTTAAATAAAGCGAAATCTCGCGCGTTTAACATACACTTATTTCTCTATAAACAAATAGTGATATTTATCCTGAAAAAATCCCTTAAGCGTACGACCCCTGGGCAACACTGATTATGATCTACGGCGAAAATTCGTTTGCAGTGCATTTATTTTCCTGTTAAAATATTTTTAAAAAATGAGTTGGATATGCACTATTCAGATGAACTGCAATACACTTTCTCAGGAAAATAGAACAAGTAGCACTTATAGTTCGTTTACTGAGACGCACAAAATAATTCCGTTACATTGAGATTTAAGAGGAGAAATTATTTGTGGTGTATTTTAATGATGTTGTGATACGTCAAACATAATGAAATTTAAATGGATGAGTGAAGTACACTACGATATGTTATATCATAGATTATGGAGTGGATAGCATTTTTCGCACATTTACGGAGACGTAGAAAAATATTAGTTTAGAGAACTGACTATAAACGATAATTGCTGGAAGTACGTTTTCCGTAGTTGGATGGTTTTTAAAGTTATCTAACTTTTAGTGTAACGTCTGAAATATTTGATTTCATTGTATACAAACATCAAATTAAAAGTTTCAAAGTATTTCATAATCTATTCCGGATGCATGATTTTTCATCCTTACTTTCAATTATCCTGGTCAAGCGACATTACTCTATCTCTTTTTATCTTAAATTTATTGGTTCAAAGCGGGATACTCTTCGCGGATCAGGGAGGAAAACGGGCGTAGAATGCGGGCCAAACTGAAGAAAGAGATCAGTGCTCCGAATTTTGTGGATTATTTTATTCAGTTACTTACCAGAATTTCCACATAGTAATATTAGGGTTATTTATCTGTCATCCTGTAAGAGGAATGTAATCGGGTCGTTCGGAAAGTCATGGCCGTTTGGGAAAACCAATTGTTACTGGAAAATTCTGTCATTTAATTATTAGACATTGATTCCGATATCTGATATCTAATAATTACCGGCAAAACTTTCCGGTACGAATTGATTTTCCCAAACGGACACGAATTTCCGAACGACCTAATACTTTACAGATATTTATATTAGTATCAAAATTATAAACTGCGCTAAACTGACAATACTACATTATTTACTAATTTCTGATTATTTTAAATATCTCCAAAAACGTGTACTTAAATAATTAATTGGCATTAGGATCTCAGGTAAATATAGATACTTTTAAAACTATGCAGCGTTGATAAATTTTTCTGACGTGCTATGTCATGTAACAGAAATTTATTAATCCGTTGCAAGTATTTGTAGAGTTTGATTTGACAAACTGATACTTTTTGTTAAAAAAATAATTTCAGCTACTACTATTCCAAATAATAATCTTCGTCGTAGATGTCTTTTGCAGGATTTTCATTGGTCCGTTTTTTGAATACCAGTATTTCTAAGAACAAAAATACGCTAAATTTTTTTGCAACATTTGCAACAAAATTTACTTTCCGACTGGGTTTGTGAAAATTTGTGAGAAAATTTTAAAAAGGAAGTTTTTCATTTGAAAAAAGTGGTATTAGGAGACGGGCAAAGCGTTAAGCCTCTGTTATTACTTTATCAAGTTTGCATAAGAATAATGGTTCTTTTCAGTTTTTTTTTAAGCGGTTATATGTCTATTAAATATTAAAAACACTTAATTTTCCGAAAGCAGTAAAGATATACATATATATGTAACATGAACTTTTAATAAAACTTCACCATTTTACTTACAAGGCAACTAAAATAATAAAAGAGATGTTACAAGTTAAAAATATACATTTTATTTAAAAACTTCTTAGTACTTTCAGGCTTTACCAAGCCCTTCATCAAAGAATATTATTGTAGCTAATTGCTGTTTATTTATACAAATACGTCACTTCGTTTTGAAATTGAGAGAGCCAATAATTATTAGAGTTCAATGAAGAAGTAGCAATTTCTTTGATTAAACTTAATTAGATACACTTAACTATATATTATTATTAACTACATTTCCATTTATTTTATTACATCACTGTTTTCTCATACGTCCCTTTCTTTTTAAATGTGTAGTTGGACAGTCGAAGTAGCAGTGTTTCAGATAAAATTTGTGTAGAAGAAATATTTAATTGCCGTATCACAAATTTTAATACGTCACTTTGCTCAAGTTTTCAGTGTTTATTTTCAAGATACTGAACCATAAATGTTTGAATTAAAGTGAAATATTGCGTTTCGTTTTATTCGTAAAGATACATTTTCTTATTTTAAAATATAATTTGTCATAATCATTTTAACCCTAGAACTACCGGAAATTTTACTCAAGTTTTATAAAAACATTCTACACCAGAATTTTTACTTAAAACTATTTAATTTGTTTATTTAACTTATTATTGTCTGATTTATACATTTAGTTTGTTTTGAAGAAATTTGTGGTTTGAATAAATATTTTGAATGTACATGTCGGGTCCAATGGACCCGTCTGGTAGACGGAAGGTTAAAGCGTGCTGCACAAAATCACTACGCTATATTTCCATAATTATGTTAATATTTACTAAAAAAGAGTTGATCTCCTTAACTATAATCAGTAATTAAATGGATATTTTGAAAGAAGTTTAACCCAAAAACGCCCTTTTATTTCATTGCGTGCAGATAATTAAGCATGACACTCTATTTCTAACGAAAATGATATAGAAAAAAATTTATAAAAAATAGCCGCTTTATTTTAGGAATTTAACCCTCTATTTCCTAATTGTAATTTAAACCTTATTTAGGACAGAATCTTTGCGTTTAAATACGATTGTGATTACTGTTCAAAAACGTTTATACACACTGAACGTGTTATGTGACCATGTCTTGATATGGCCCTTCACATTACGAATACTATTAGGGATAAAGCCCTTCCGGTCTGTACTAGGAGGAAAAGGTAATTTCTCTAATCCTCGTTTTTAAAAATTCCACTAAATTTATTCAAACATACCAAGTTAAAATACTTGGAACCCCATTATAGAAGATTCAGTCCCAGTTTTCGTCAGTACTGAATTTAATTGAGAAATTTGCCAAATTATTCAGGTATAGCAAAGTTGGCTTCATTTATGGTTATTTTTCCGTTGCCTAATTTGTCAATATTTTGCCAAGTATTGCCAAGATTTGTGAGACTTGTAACGCTGATGGATATGACAATGCAGTTTTAAGCGTATGATAGTAGAAACAATGTTTACACAGGGGTTAATTAGAATAAATTTGCTTGAAACCATGTTTAACCATGCTCATAAACGACTGTCAAACCATGCTCACAAACGAAACTTCATAATGTAAAAATAAGCCATCATAGAATTTCAAAATGCTTTATCTCAAACTACAGTGGCGCTCATAAGTATTTCGACAACCTTATATTCTCTCTTATTTTATTTAATATAAAAATGTAAAAGAAAATATATTCCCTATAATTTAGAACACTATAACTGCAGTTATTCAAATGTATCAAGTTCTTCATGTATAGTTCAAATGTATCACTTCTTTGTTTACATTCGGTGCCACCGAAGAAATATGACTCCTCCTTAGCTCAAAAGTGTTTTGACAATTAGATTGCATTTAATTATTGAAGGTGTCAGTGGCGCTATAGCTACGATTAGTGTTTATATTGACTTATTGTGATTATTTAAATGCCGAAATGTAAAAAAATATTGACGGGATCTAGAAAAGCCGCTGTAAATACACTTAAGAAAGGTACACTGCAAGCAGAATTAGCTCGTTCTTTTAAGGTGTCTCGGCAGCTTGTTATTACATGGAATAATGTTTTTAATAAACAGATACATCAAAAATAAGCCTCAAAGTGGCCATCCGAAAAAAAAAACAGCTTGCTATGTTGACTGTATTCTAAAAATGATATCTACTTGTGATTGTCGTAAGTCCGCTGTAATAATAAAAAATGAATTGAAAGAAAATTACGGCATAGACATACACGTTTCATCAGTCAAACGACGCCTAAATCTCTATGGTTTACATGGCACAAGACCAGCAAAAACACGTTTGTTAACTAATAAGAATAGGAAGGTTAGAGTTGCATTTGTAAAACGGCATACCCTTTCAGGGGCAAAGCAATTCCATTGCTAAAGTGTTGAATTTCATGACTGACACCGGAATTTGAAAACAAATTTATTTGTAAATAAGAAAAAAGGTATATTTCACACACATAATAAACCGAATTTTTTTAAATCAAAATTCTGGTGTCAATCATTAATTTCAACACTTTAGCAATGGAATTGCTTTACCCCTGAAAGTAATATGCGTTTTACAAATGCAAGTCTAGCCTTCTTAAGGGTACAGTGGACTCTCAAAACTAATTTTTTTAATTTTCAATGAATTTTTTTAAAAATTTCTGGAAATAATCATAGTATATATATATCTCTTATTTCACAATTTTTTTTTAAATATATTCAATATTCTTGAGATACAGATTTTTTTTTTTTTTTTTTTAATTAACGAAAAATGACAATATTTCAAAATGCTCCATGCGCATCCAGTTTTCACATACTTGTTCAAAATTTTTTCCATTATAACCCTTTTATACATACAAATATATGTTACTAAGCATTTTTAGCATATTACTTGTAAAACATTAAAAAAAATTATTTTAACTTAATTTTTTTGTATTTTTCGTTATAAAATCATTAAAAATTCCATATAACTGAAATTTTAAAAAATTAAATGCATCTAAACAAGTTTATTTTTAGTAACATTTGTTAACACATACATAGAGAGCATTTAAAAAAAATCAGAAAAATTGGGCATAAAGTATTGCGCATGGAACATTTTGAAATCATGAAAACGACGAAAATATTCATTCTGAGAAAAACAGGTTTTAGTAACTACAATGGTTATAACTGCTTAATGTTTTCCTACTGACACAGTTTCAGTTATATATAAGGGATATAATATCATTTCTAGGTTATAGATAAGTGTTTTATGTTTTTATGGTAAATTCACGTAAAATGTGTGGCTTCGACAGTAATTCATGCAAAGGACGTGAAGTATCTGAATTTTAAAAAATCTTCTCAAAACTGACTTTTTTATTTTCTGATGAATTTTTTTAATTTTTTCTGGAAATATTACCTCTTATAAATACCTCTTATTGTACAAATTTTTGTTAAATATATTAAATAGTTGTTGAGAAATAGATTTTTTTTTTTTTTCAATTAGTGAAAAATGACATTATTACAAAATGTTCCATGCGCATTCTGTTTTCATATAGCTGTACAATACTTTTTTATAATAAACCTTTTATACATAAAAATTAAAGTTACTATGCATTTTTAACATATTACTTTTACATTTTTGAAAAACAAATGATTTTAACCTTTTTTCTCTTTATTTTTCACTAAAAATTTTATATAACTGAAATTTTAAGATTTTAAATGCCTCTAAACAAGTTTATTTTTAGTAACATTTGTTAACACATATATAGAGAGCATTTGAGAGAAATATCAGTAACTTTGGTCACAAAGTAATGCGGATGGAACATTTTGAAATCATGAAAACGACGAAAATATGTTGAAAAAAAAAAAAAGATTTTAGTACATACAACAGATATAATTACTTTATATTTTCCTAATGAACAGCTTCACCTATATATAAAGGATATATCATTTCTAGCTTTCATGTTTTCATGATAAATACACATAAAATTTGTGACTTCGTCAATAATTCATGCGAGACAACGTGAAGTTTTGAATTTTTGAAACGCCGTCTCAAAACTAACATTTTAAATTTCCAATCAATTCTTTTCTAATTTCTGGAAATATTCCTAGCATAAATATCTTCAATTGTACAAATTTTTGCTGAAATATATTTAACAGTTCATGAGATACAGAAAATGTTTTTAAATTTTCGAAAAAAGATAATCTTTCAAAATGCTCCATGCGCATTTAGTTTTCACATACTTGTACAATACTTTTTCACAATAACCAATTTATTCATAAAATAAAAGTTACTATGCATTTTTTTAATATTACTTTAAAAAATTATTTTAACTTATTTTTTTTTACAAATTTCATTGAAATTTAATTACAAATTTTATATAACTGAAATTTTAAAAGCCTCTAAAGGAGATTATTTTTAGCAACATTTATTAACACATACATAGAGAGCATTTGAGAGAAATTTCAGAAAAATTGGGCACAAAGTAATGCGCATGGAATGTTTTGAAATCAGGAAAACGATGAAAATAAAAGGAAGGAAATTTCTGGGGAAAAAAAGGTTTTAGTAGTATATAACTGATATAATTGCTTTATATTCTCCTAATGAAACAATTTCAGATATATATAAAGGATATAATATCAATTCTAACTTATATATAAGTTTTTTTATGTTTTCCTGATAAATACACATAAAATTTGTGACATTGACAATAATTCATGCGGGACGATGTAAAGATCTGAATTTTAAAATGACTTTGTTTTTTTTTCTTCTCATTACTTACCGATAAAACTACAGGAACTTTACACAGATATAGGTATAAATTTTAAAAAGCTCCTGCTCCATAGGTATCCCCTTCATTTTTTAAAGCTTGTTTAGCAGTAACAGCTTTTTTATACTTTTTTGCATTCCTGTTTCTTTTATATTGATCTGAAGCCTTTCGTTTTTTTTGGGCCAACCTCCTAACATCCTGTCGTTCAGCAATTCTGAAAGAATAATCTCCAAAACTGTTCTCGCTGTTATTTATTTTCAAGCTCTCAACATACCCTAAGTTATATTCATTAACTGCAGCTGTAACTGCAAGTTCAAGTCTCTTTTTTGAGACAAAAACATCCTTTGAGCATTTTCGCCAAATGCAACTGTGCAAACTTTCGTTTGCATTTTGTGTCTTTCCAGAAACACAGCGCATCAATATCTCGTTTGATGCAAAGCGTTGGTAGACGGGCATTATTTTTGCAACAACTTCTTCCAATAATCGTGTTTTCATGGTTTTGTGCATACTTGGTGTTTTATTGCCTGCCTTAGCACGATTGTAAAAGCACCATGATGTCGTCCTTTCTGGACATTTGGTGTGCATAGGTTTACTATCTGTAGACATGCAATGAAAAAGTGTCGCTAAAATAGATGATTTCATTTTCTGCACGTCTGGAGCGTTATCGACAACTGCTTTGCGATAAAAATTCTGTAATTTCACAATTGTCGCTTCAGTCAAATTGCCTGGTTTCCGCCCACCAAGCGTTACACCTTTCGCTCGATATTCTTTCACCTTATTTCGCAATGCCGTTCCGAAACGCTTGGCCACATGATTAACGCATTCTTCTTTTTGAATAACAACATCTTTGCCATATACCTGTTTTTCATTTAGATGCTGAAATGTCTTTGCATCTCCATCAGAAAGCATTGTCGTATACCGCATTTTGCATTCTGATATGGATCGCTTCCACAGGATGTACGCTGCATTCATTTCCATGCTTGCGGAGGAACCATCAAAAATTTTTTGGCACTTTTCTGCATGACCTGATTTCCAAATATTAAATTCAGGACTATTTTCACCCAAATCCTTCATAGTCATTGTACATTCGGGACAATATTTTGATAGTATTTCAAAGTCAATTACAAGATTTGTCACAACGTCAATAACGATGCCAATCCCATAAAGGGAAGTGTGACCTCTCTTGTGCCGTGTTCCATCATAAGATACTGAAATGTCAAGTATATCTGATGATTCAGATGAATCTGCATCCTCATTCGCACTTCGGATGGTTTCTCGCGAAACACGTAGCATTTCAAACTTTGTGCTCTCATTCTTTTTACTTATTTCGCCCAAGCACTTGGCGAATGTTTTGCGGTCCATACATGGTGTCCCTAAAATCGTTGAAAACTTTTCTAGGGCTGCATGACCCTTCCCTATTGACAAAAATGCAGATGTAAGCTTAGTATTTATGTCAAATTTCCTTGAGGATTGTTCCCGCTCACTTGTAAAAACATGGCCATAGGATTTAGCGCAGTTTTGGAACACAAGTTCTAACTTTGATGAAAAGCCAAAAGAATTATGTTTCAAAACATGCAATGTGCACTGATTGCATTCACTGCAAGGGACATTTTTCAATAATGAAGTCCAAACAGATTTGCTTACTAAAGAATATTCAGTGTACATATCACTTACACTGTCAGAATGGGCAAAAGTAGCCGATGAAGTTTCAGGAACACATTCAGCAGAACTACTTTCAATGTTTACAGAGTTTTCATCTATACGAGATCCTGTTGATGCATTTCTCATTAAAAAATTTGAAATGCCAGCTTTTCTACGTTTATTTGGTCGCCCTTTGGGCTTTCGATACCTTGAACTTATGCTATGCATCTGTTCACGAAATTGCTATTGCTAAATTAAAAGAAAAATAGCATAAACTATGATAAAAATTACTTTTAAAAGACTTAGTAATAGTTTAAAAGATTTAAAAAAGTTTTAGTTCTGAAAAGAACTGTTTTTTTTTAATTATAATTTACCGCTAAAAAGATTGATAACACGAGGCAAAACAAACGATAAGCAGGTTGTAAACAAACGCTAAAGAAACAGTTAACAGCTACAGTTAAAGTATTATTTTGCGAAATAAGAAAATTAATAGGTATTCAGTGACAAAATAAAAACATAGAGTAAGATCAAGCAAAAAAACTAGGCATAATTTTACAGTTATAAATCGGCGAGAAAGTAAATAGAATCAGCTGATTGAATAAAAATGCAGTACTCTAGTAAATACTGCCGTAATCAAAAAAATTTTATGTATGTGTGCAAGGTAAATAAACGCTAAAGAAAAAGTAAAAAGTTGAAGTTTAAAATACTTAGTAATAAATTTAAAGACTTACAGAACTTTTAGTTCTGAAAAGAACTGTTTTTAGAATTATATTTTACACTAAAAAGATTGGGGACAAAAAGCAATTCCTCTAAATACATTGTAAACAAACGCTAAAAGAAACAGTTAAAAGTTACAGTTAAAGTATTGTTTTGCGAAATCACAAAATTAATAAGTATTCAGTGCAAAATAATAACATTGAGTAAGGTAAAACGAAAAACTAGGCTAAATTTTACAGCTGCGAATCGGCGAAAAAGTAAACAAAGGGGCGTGGCAGAATCAGCTGATTGGACAAAAATGCTTGTAACTCCAGTAAAAATAGTCGAAATTGAAAAATTCTTTTTGCGTCCAATAGCAGGGAGTTCATATTATGTTATTATGCTAAAAATCAAAATTCGACAATTTGATGATTTTTTGCGATTTTGAAAGTCCACTGTACCCTTAATGTGCTATTGTTCGTCATGGAAGATTTTACATATGTCGAAAAAGCCGACATGCATTTCATGTATGGTCGTGCAAATGGCAACGCCAGAGTTGCCCTACGAATGTATCAGGAGCAGTTTCCTCGCAGAAGAATGCCTGATCATAGAATGTTTCAGCGCTTACACCGTCAGCTTTCTGAAACAGGTTCTTTCCACATCACCAGACAGGAAACTGGGCGAGAAAGAGCTGTACTCAGTAGAAGTCTGGAAGAAATTATTTTTAATTTTGTGAGTGAAAAGCCCGAATCAAGTACAAGAGCTCTTGCATAGAATTTAGGTGTGAGTCATCCGACCGTTTGGAGAGTGTTAAATGAAAATCGGTTTCATAACTTCCGTTTTCAACGTGTACAAACTTTGAATCTGGAAGACTATCTTCTACGGTTGAACTTTTGCCAGTGGCTTTTGCTGCAACATGTATTGCAGCCAGACTTTACTGCTCATATTCTATTTACAGATGGGGCGCTATTTACACTCGAGGTTGTATTTAATGCGCACAATTTCCATCTTTTGGCAACCAATAATCCACATGCAACGAGGCCACGTGCTTATGAACAACGATTTTCTGTGAATTTGTGCGCGGGTATTGTTAATAATTATTTGATTGGCCCATACCTACTTCCAAAGAGGCTGGATGGTCTCTGTTACCTTATTTTGTTTGCAACAGGTTTTACCAGGCTGCAAGATCCGATCGCCATTCGTAACCGGATGTGGTTTCAACATAATGGAGCGCTTGCGCACTTCATCACTGATGTGCACAGTTACCTGAATGCCACATTTGGAACGCGATGGATTGGGTGTGGTAACCAGTTCCTTGGCCACCACGATATCCCGATTTATCGAGCCTTGATTTATTTTTATGGGGGCATCTGAAGAGTCATGATTATGAGACTCCAGTTGACTCAGACGAAAATCTAGTATCTTGCATATCCGAAGCTGCTGCACGTGTGCGGGGACATCTTTAGAAGTGTACGCCAATCGTTCCACCGACGCTGCGAAGCATGTATCACAGTTGGTTGATTTTAAACATTTTATCTTTTTTATTCATGTATTTCGTTTGATAAGTTTGCCAGTTTTTCGCATTTTTTTTATTCAAAAATTTCGATTTCATACCAAAAGTTTTCAAAGAAGAATTTTATTGTTAAGTAATTATGAAATGTCAACAAAAGGTTAGCATAAAAATTTTCTGGTATGGATGAGAAATTTTGAAAATTAAAAAAGGGGCTTAATTGCCCCCCTGGTGTTTTTATCTTAATGCGTTACTTCGTCCCATACATTCCTATACAATAAATGATTGTTACTGTGTGCTCTACCTACCCTTAAAGTTTGTACCATGAATTTAGAAACACCCTATACTATACAAAATTGTATGGCGAAAAATGGTTTTAAGAAGTGCCGAAATTACGATTTTTTTTTACTCCGGAAACTGGTACCAGAAATATTAAGCACTATCTTTATTTTATAAATAAACAATATATGCTAACAGTATGGTACAAGACATACTGTGCAATGTTCATGGCATCGCTGTCCCATTAATTCCTTGTGGGCCGGTGGGCATGTTATGTCCCACATACGATTAATCTTCTAGCTGCGCAACCCGAGCTTTCCTCGGGGATGCGTTTTATCCACGTAATTAACCCTCCTTAATTGTTCCTACCAGTTATTTTTTTAATAATTTAAATTTTGCCTTATTTAATCGGAGCATTTTCCCGATTAAATTAGACAAAAATTTTTGTTTTGAAAAACCGGTAACAAAAGTATAAGAGAAAAAAATCTTAAAAGACGCTCGTCGCGAAGAGGTTAAATGCGCAAATTTTGAAGCTATTTTGATAAAGCAATTACGCAGCGAGAGGGTTAATGAAAATTTGCGCCAGAAAATTTTTATTAAATTTTACTTTTCTAACCCATTAGCGGCTACACCCTTCGAAAATCTGAATAAATGCAATGGACTTGGGATCTCTGTGTATTATCAATCATACAGCGAATGAATTTTTAATTTCATTCTGTACTCACAGAGTCTATTTCCTACAAACAAACTTTTATTTATTTTTAAAACTTTGGTGTAACTTAAATCACTTTAAAAATTAATAAACCGTTAAGTAAAAAATTTAAAACTATAATTTAGTATATTTAACTTTTTTATGCGTTGAAAGGCAACATATACAGTACTTCCTTTCGTAGATGGCAATCATATTTCTTTATTATTTGTATTTTACTAAATTACAGAAGTTACGGTATTTCTTATTACTGAGGTTCGATCTGACACTAAAATAGCGAACAATGGATATATTTTTTTTTTTTTTTGTCTTTACATTGTTTAAGGGGGAAAAAAGCACTGTTCTTGGGCATCTGCGTTTTAAAAGTTATACCTACTCCAGATTTAAAGTTTATAAGCTGAAATATTTAGAGAACTCACACTGAAAATAAAACTGTCGAGCATTTCTGCCTATTCCAAGCAATTAAAATAATATATTTTTTAAACTTTCTTTTAGGAAAATCACGTCCTAATGGGAACATGCATGTCAAATAAAAAATTCTAGTATTAATAGTTTCCGAGTAATCATGATTATTTTTAGTTTTCTAATCATTATATCCTTTTAAGACTCAAATATCTCAACAAAAGTTTTTGTCGAGCATGTGCGTCATAAAAGTAACCACTATACCAAATTTCCTGATTTAATATCGACAAAAAAATTCGAATTTCAGAAAGTTTATCACTCTTGCACCTCCTTCAGGAAAGTTTGCAACGAGATTAAACATAGCCTGTATTTTAGCCTAGAATGCTATTATTATAGTTCTGAGAGAAGCCCTGAAAGCGGTTCGCTAATTCCTATGTAATCTTTATTTAAGAGCGTTTTTCGCTTATTTCACCATTCTGAATTTCGAAATTTTATAAATTGTCTGCACGAGAATTAAAAATAACGATTATAAAAATATGTATTACACTTGTAATTGACTAAATATGTATAATCACTTACAATGAATGAAACTCACCTAAAAATTGCTAGTAAATGCCTAAAAATTGCCGCTTATGAAACGTATGTTGATGTAAATAAAGGTATTTTTATCACTATTAGCAATTTTTAGGTCAGTTTAATAACGGTCATGTGAAATTTCAAGCTTCCAGCGTTAATAGTTCCAAATAAATCCTAATTTAGAACGTTTTTTAAATTATTTTCAGTCTTTGCGCCTCTTATGCAATTAATTTGAAATTTGATTTTCATTTGAAATATTGTATGCAAGGCGAATGTCTCTCTCTGGAATATTTTTCATGTATTAATATAGTTTCTATCGATGCTGGATTTAGTTAAGTTTCGTGTTCGCCCCAGGTCGGTGGCTCACGATAAATATTCCATCTTGAGCTGCGTTTGTAGCCTTACCAACATATAATAGTGAGAAATTTTCCATACTGGGTATCGTCCCATGTGGTTTAGTCGGTAGAACGTCAGTGCGCTATTCTGATTGCCCGGGTTCGAGTCCCGGTATGGAATCTTTTTCACTGTGTTGGCCTTTGCGCCTCTTAAGCAATTACTTTGAAATTTGATTTTCCTTTGAAATATTATATGCAAGGCGAATGTTTCTCTCTGGAATAATTTCCATGTATTAATTATTTTCGGCCATGTCACCTTTTTAAATTTTCAATTTTTATGGAAAGCGTTTATTATTTGTGAGCCCTTGTAAGTTAAAAGTAATCACCATGCCAAATTTAAAGTTTCTAGACTCAATTACATCATAATAATCACTAATTTTGCATGTATTTTGCTTCTGAAGCATTTTAAATTTGTAGGTTTTTAAAAACTATTTGGGGCATTTACGCAGTAAAAGAAGGATCCAATGCAAATTTTCAGTTTCTCTCCCTGATTATTCCAAATAAATCGTGATTTAGAACGTTTCTAGAGCATTTGTTACTCACTTTAGGCTTTTAAATTTCGATTCTTTTAGAAACCGTTCTTAGTTAGCATTTAAATTTTATAAATAACTGTCATGTCAAATTTCAAGTTTTTAGCCTCAACAAAATAAAGCAAGTTTTAAAATTGTTCAATTTGGTCATTTAAGGCTTAAAAGTAACAACTATGTAAAAATTTAAGCTTCTATCCCTAACAATTCTATAAAAATCGTAATTCAGAACGTTTTCCGCTCATTTAACATTCTTAAATTTCTATTTTTTTTTTTTTTTTTTTTTTTTTTAAAGAAATCATTCATTACGATCTTTTCCTCCTTAAAAGTAACCCTTATTTCAAATTTTAAGTTCCTAGTCATTTCTGTACTAAGAAAATCGTAAGTTTAGAACGTCCTGCACACTTCAAAATTCCCATTTTTTAAAACTATTCTAGGAATACATTTGCGCCTTAAATATAGTAGCTATGCAAATTTTAAGTTTCTATCCTTAACAATTTCATAGAAATTGTAATTTAGACCGTTTTTATAACGTTATTCGCTCTAGCGTTTTTCATTTACATCTAATAATTAATCATCATGTTAAATTGCAAATTACTATCCCCTTTAGTATGACAAAATCGTAATTTTAGATTTTTTTTTTTGCTCCGGCACACGTTGGGGGTAGTGGTAACAACATACAATATTGCCTGTGGTGTAGCAAAAACTGTCACATTGATTTTTGCCACCATTACTTTTGGTGTTGGTATTGGTGTTGTTTATGGCGACCAATCATCTACACGGCTGGTATGGGCCCGATAGGGGGAGGGGTTGCCCTCCATGGAGGTCTTTCTAAGGGAACCTAACCCATATTTACGCAAGGAAATCCGAGGATCGAAGAAAACCACAGAAAACTCTGAACGAATAGGCCGACGGGCGTGATTGGGTTCGAACCCAGCACCTCCCGTCTAACAGCTTTGACAGCAGAACCTTTCGTCCACTGGTGGGCCTAATTACTTTTGGAATCGGTTCAGCAGTTCCAGAGATTATACCCCCTGAAAACCAACTCACAAATAAATGATTTTTCTTTATAATATTAGTATGGGGACACAAGAAGAGAACTTAAAAATATGAGTATGAGATACTGATTGTGGTAAAAACTGGATTTTCACGATCATTTTCTAAAATGCAGATATATCGCTAGAAATATTAAATTCAAAATTCTGAAACATTATACAAACATTGCATTTTGTAACAATATATTTTGTTTACTTTCCACAGGCAGTTTAATTAATCTTTCTTTTAAACATCTCTTATTTATTTAAGGGGGTAAGATACCATTAAACCTGCAAAATTTTCAAAAATTTTTGATACATATTTTGATTCCGTAATCATTTCTGAACAATATGCAAAAAACCGCATTAAAGAATTCCCATTTGTTTACTAATTATGGCAGTTTTATTAAGACTACATAGGATAATTAAACTTTGGATTGCGTTTATTCCAAACGATGAATTTTGATACTGCGCGCAGTGTTACTAAAAAACTATGCATGCCAATCAAAAAAACTTTTCGCCACATATTCATTACTGTATTATCTGCAACTTAAAACCAGAAGAATGTAAGATTTTATTTTATTTTTTTGTTTTTTACTTTGAAAATATTTTTGAAAACGCGAAATTTTTTAATTTTTTGTTAATTTTAAAATTTAGTCAGTATTTTGTACAAATATTCTGGTTTTAATATAAAGGTAACAGTATTATGTATTTATTTTCACGAAAATTTTCTCTTTATATGCATATTTTCAGATTTTATCATGCGCGCAAGATTTTTTTTCTCTTATTATCATATATGTTTTAACTTATCATTTCAATATTTATTTATGAATTTGCAAGTATATATATATATATTTAAATATATATATGAGCTTTATATTTAAATGAAGTTTCATTTTATTTGTGACTTATTACACAAGTTTATATGCTTGGAACATAATGGTATTTTTTCCTTTTTCGCCCTGTTTAAAGGTATCCTACCCCCCTTGACCTAACCTTTTCTGTTTTATATTTCCTGGTTTTATTTCCCATTTTCAAATTCAGCACTGTATTTAATTCATCACGCGATGTTTCGTAAATCGCAATTTGCGATCCTACATTTTAAACCTCACCTTTTTCTCCTATTTTGAGATCGTTATCACGCCATTGTGCGATCACATCTCGCGCCTGGCACTGTCTTGGCGCGCTCGCGTCTTTTTACGGAACCCTTGGACTGCCCGCGCAAGAGTTTAAAATCGTTTTCCTCCTCTCTCCCGGCAGGCAGTCATCTACTGGAAATGGAATCAAAAAGAGTGCCAGGGTTCGTACGGGTACCGTTATTTTCAATGCCCAATATCAGAAATTTTTTATCGAAAAATAAATTTAGTTTAAACGGACGAAATTTCACCTTATTTCAGCAGAGGTTTTCCATAAGAAAATACTGGTGTCGAAGAATTTCTTGATCATGAAATTCAAGCACCCGTACGAACCCTGGGTGCATGTACGTGGGTGCTTTCCTAGTCTTAGGCCTCAGGCACACTTACGATGTTCGAAGCAAACAGTAAATATTCCATTATTCGCAATCGTGTCAATTATATTAGTCTAACATTGTACCTTAATTTCTCAGGACTTATTAAGATGTCTTTTCTTCAGTCGATTTAAATTAATTTTTTTTTTTTAATAACTCAATGAGCCTGTTTTAAGATCGGCAATGTATAATATTCAGTATCGGAAATCATCTTACGACCGTACAGGAACCTCCTAAGAAACATCTATCTCCAGGGTTCTTGAATTTCCAGACTAAAAATTTCTTTGGTACTAGCATTTTCTTATGCAATATCTGTCCTTAAATAGGGCGAAATTTCGTCTGTTTAAACTATATTTATTTTCTCTCTATTCTAAAAAAAAGTAACTACCGCTGTCGCCGCCGCCGGTTTTGAATTTTTTGTGACCGGAGGTCTTTCTTCGTTAATATTAAGAAAAATAATGCATACAAAAATATGAAAATCGGTGGTATTATACAGAAATGGTTGATAAACACGCTGATGAGGACAGTTTTCAAATCGATGAATTATTTTAAGAGATATTTAATGCTAAAGTTAGACAAAATCGTTCCACTAAAAAAGTTTTATAGGAGCAAAAACTGTTCATGGGAATTTAATCATTTTTAGATCATTTTATACGTTTGAAGTTCCCGGTGTGCAGACTCTATTTTTTTTTTTTAATTTGACTCATTTTTGAGGTTTTATTTCTGTTTTAAATTCAAATTTTCAGCATTTCTAGAGATATTTTTTACAGATTTTAGAAAGTGATATTAATTTAAACTGTTGCCAACTGTATAAACAGAGGAAACAATGATGTTTGCTTCAAAAAAAAAAATATATTTATACGTGTAAATAAATTAAAAATTTATTTACACGTGACTATTATAAACAGAAAAAAACACTTGGAATTAGAATTAAATAATTATGTACAAAAAGCAGGAACTTATTAAAAATTACGTCATAAAAACTATAATTACACGTGAATTTTAAGAGAGAAAGGAATTTGTAAAATAATAAATTTATTAACATGCGTTAGAAGTCTTAAATAGGAGAAATTACGTCATATTTACGTCACATTACAGTTATTACATAAAATGAACACAAAATAATATTGCAAAACGGTTTAAATTTAGAAATTGCGCTAGACATTAATTTGATATTTTGAGAGGATACTTTTCAACTATTTTTGTTAGGAAAGCACAAATAATACATTTCTAGCACAAGTATTTTCACGTGAATATTAAAAAGAGAAAGAATAGTTTGGTCAAAATTACGTCAGATTAAAAACGATTAATTTAAAATGTCTTATTTAAAAGAACTTTCTTTTCGCTTTGTTGAAAAATACCGGGAGACAAAGATTCTGTTTACTTAATTCCTTTCATATTAGCTTATTTTGAAATGTTTAACTTACTTTAATTAATCAAAGACGAAAACAGTGATTGACATATGTATTTTTGGTACTACTTAGTTATCCCGTCGACCAAAAATCTATCATTCGCCAAACTATAAGATTAAATGCCAATAATGGTTGATCGTAAATGTCACATTACCTTGACTTTAAGCAAGTTAAACTTGTCTACGTCATTAAGTTATTTTTATTTCGAAGTTTTATTTGTATTTTATTAATTTTGCACTAATTTATTTGTTCTTTCGTTATTTAAAATAAAAATTATGTCAATTTGTACAATTTGGCGAGTGGCTTGGCGATTTATATAATTTGGCGAAATTGGTCGACGGGATAATCAAGTAGTACCGCAGCGAATTTGGCCTTAAAAATCCCCAATCAAAGAGAAATGAATAGAAATCCGTTTATAGGGAGATCGCCACTGTTTTTAAATTATAGTTCAATCTTCCGAAATATTTTTACAGCCGATCAAATTAGCGTACTTCTAGAGTCTGCGGTGTCTGAACGGTGGTTGACGAGCGTAGCTCGTAGGGGGCAGAGCCCCCTAGTTCTATAAAAAAAATACTGATATTTGCCTTGAAAATAACGGTACCCGTACGAACCCTGACCTCCAGAGAAATAAAATATTGTTTGTTCCAACTCAAGAAAGGTGTGATGTCTGTCTTTAATTCTTCCACGTGTATGACTCTCAGGTACTTTTTTTATTCATTCTATATTTTTATGTTGCGCATAACGTGCAGGAACCCAAAAGAGGTTATCGGACAATGCGATCCTCTACAAACTTTAACAATTAGTTGAATAACGTTACGATCACTTTATTTCTCAACACAAAGCATATAGGACAAAGTAACTTCTTAATACATTGGAACTTTGTTAATGTTAAAGAAGATATTTCAATTCTTTTTAAAACTTTAGGATGCGTATAAATATGCATATGTATGCACCTTTTCAAATGCTACTATGAAATCTGTCTAATTTACTTAGTTGTTCAAGATTCATCAGGCGGAAAACAACTTAAACATTTTTGGAAGTATAGTTTGTATAATATTTCAGTAAATATCGCTATAAAAAAGTGTTCTTTTGTCTAAAAAATCTTTCTTCCTTAATATTACGAAAAATATTGCTTACAAAAATATGAAAATCGGTGGTATTATAAGGAAATGTTTCATAAACACGCTCACGCAGACTGTTTTCAAATCGAAGAATTATTTTAACCCCTTCGCAACGGGAGCCTTTTACGAAATTTTTAATTTTTTCTCACCGTTTTTTAAAAACAGAAATATAAGTCTTGTTGAATCGATAAAATGCGCTAATTAATAAGGCAAATTTTACAGCAAAATTTTACTGGTGAGGAAAAACAAGAATTCTGAGCACTTCATTCCGTACGTATATACGTGTCGCTGGTCCCCAAGGGGTTAAGAGATATATAACCCCTTAACGCTCGAATTAAATTACGGTTTAAAAATTCAAATTGCTTATTGGCACCACTTTTATGAAAAAGAAATATTCACCTTATTTAATGACAGTAAAAACGATATTAAAATATAGCCAATTTCACAATTTTATAAAACTGGTGGGAATCAAACAATCTGAGTAAAAGACACAACCCGTGAATATGACGGGAGCGAGAATTAAGGGGTTAATGCTAAATTTGGACAAAATCGTTCCATTGAAAAAGTTTTATAGGAGCAAAAACTATAGA
Source organism: Maratus speciosus (assembly GCA_963932465.1). Taxonomy (NCBI): domain Eukaryota; kingdom Metazoa; phylum Arthropoda; class Arachnida; order Araneae; family Salticidae; genus Maratus; species Maratus speciosus. The sequence goes on from OZ010797.1 coordinate 175,613,969, forward strand.
TGAGAGTTTAATCATTTTTAGATCATCGTATACGTTAGAAATCCCCGGTGTGCAGACTGCATTTATTTTTTTAATTTGACTCATTTTTTGAGGTTTTATTTCTGTTTTAAATTCAAATTATCAGCATTTCGAAAGATATTTTTTACATATTTTAGAAAATGGTATTAATTTAAACTGTTGCCAACTGTATAAACAGCGCAAACAATAATGTTAGCTTCAAATAAAAAAATTATTTACACTTGACTATTATAAATAGAAAAAAACCCTTCAAATTATAATCAAATAATTGCGTATAAAAAGCAGGAACTTATTAATTAAGTCATAAAAACTATATTTATACGTGAATTTTAAATGTGAAAGGATTTTGTAAAATAATAAATTCATTAACATGCGTTAGAAGTCTTAAATAGCAGAAATTACGTCACATCTAAGTCACATCCCACTTATTACGTAAAATGAACACAAAATAATATTACAAAACAATTTAAATTTAAAAATTGCGCGAGACATTTATTTGATATTTTGAGATGATCTTTTCACCTATTTTTGTTAGAACAGCGCAAGTAATATTTTATTTCTAACAAAAATATTTTCAAGTGAATATTAAAAAGAGAAAGAAAAGTTTGGTCTGAATTACGTCAGATTAAAAGCGATACATTTAAAATGTCTTATTTAAAATAACTTTCTTTTCGCTTTGTTAAAAAATACCGGGAGAAAAAGACTCTGTTTACTTCATCCATTTTATATTACCTTATTATGAAATGTTTAACTGATTTTATTTAATCAAAGACGAAAACAACCATTGTATCTTTCAACAGCAGCTGATTTGGCCTTAGAATTCCCCAATCAAAGAGAAATGAATAAAAATCCGTTTACAGGGGCGCTTCTGTTTTTTAAATTATAATTCAATCTTTCGAAATCTTTTTAAAGCTGATCAAATTAGCGTGCTTTTATAATCTGCGGTGTCTGAACGGGTGTTGGCGAGCGTAGCTTGTAGGGGGAACAGCCCCCTGGTAGTTTTAAAAAGGGATTAATTAATACGCAATTTTTTGCCAAATGAAACAGTAAAAACATTAAATAGTATCTTTATATTATAATACAGTGCGTGTCAAGAGTTTAAGCACAATAAAAATTTTAAAATAAAACTTAAAATATTCACTTTATTTCAATATCTGTCTATTTCAATATGTTAATAATAGCAGTTTTAACACCATATTCAATAAAATTATCTTTTAAATTTTATTTCAAACCATGGAGTTTAAGAATAGAACAAAAATAACCGTTTCAAAAGTTTAAGCACGAAATCTTTTTTTGCAAATTTTACAGACTGATGTAAGCGGTTGCGCACGCAAACGATTTCTGGGTGCATAAGAAACAGTCAGTTGTTGTTCTGGATGAGTACAAAATGCCTAAGTCGAAAGAATTTTCAGATGGGGGGGGGGGGGGGTGATAGTTATTTAGAGTATGAGGGCAAAACATAAGTCTGTTTCTGAAATTGCAAGTGCATTAAAAAGATCAAAATGAGGTATTCATCAAGTTTTGGCTCTTGGTAATGACTTCAAACAAAGATTCCGTCCAGTTAAGCCACTGGTAAACCAGTTAAGCCACTTTACACTGTTAAGCCACGGATAAGTGATTTAAGAAGTGAGACACTTCTATTAAATTTTAGTGATAAGAAAAAAACCTAAAAGTTGGCAAGTAGGTATCTAAGGTTTAATATTTAAAAAATGCAAAATAAAATTCAAGTAATAAAAAATACATTATGAATCGTTAGCTGCATCAAGATTTGAATTTAGTCTTTTAGAGCACGAGACTGATAAAAATAAAATTCATGTCAACTTTTAACGGTCGTGTAGTTAAAATAAATAAATAAAAATAAATATTCTTATTTTTTTTTTCAAAAGCATTGAGACCTTAGTAAGTAAAAATAAATGCTCTACCCATTATTTTTAGGTAAATTTCTGATAAATAAAGCAAGCATAATTGGTTGTAAATTATAAACTTAAAATTCTTTGACTTCATTGAATAGGTTTGGCTGACAGCACCATCTATCGCCTTAAAGAAATAGGAATCACTTATGCAACATAGAAATTTGTCACTATTTCAATAATTAATTTAAAAGCAACTAATAAAAAATTCAAGAATCGTTCTAATGAAACGTTCAAGTTATTTACCGTCAAATCTTGACGGGTACTGTCTAGTTAAATATCACTATTCGAAAATAGTAAGCTTTTCTCACTAATAAAAAAACTTGCTTAATTAACATTGGTCGTGTTTTTTCTGACAACTGTTTAAAAATTATACTTAAGGAGAGAATATATATATATATATATAATTTTTATTAAAAAGTTGACCGCAGAATGGGTACATATTTTGTAATATATATTAAGATTTATAAGTACATTACTTTATATTGTTAAATTATGCCAAAATTCAGCAATTATCTGGCAACTGTTACGCTTTTTGCCTACAACTAAATGCTAATCGATAAATATTCAATCGTAAAAATCCGGCGATTAACCCTTTGAGCTCTAATGGTTGAATTTCTTCCCACTTAATTTTAATTCCCAAACCTCACATTGACACAGGAATATTCGATCAAATTTTTTTGAAAAGAGCTCGTTCGGGACCATGGTTGCATATATGCATATATCCGCAAAAAGAGCTTAAAACGCTTGAATTTGGTACCAGTAAAAAAGAAAAGTAAAATTGATTTTATTTAATTACGAAATATTCATAATTTATAAAGGTTACACTAGAACGCCCGAAAGTAGTCGATTCGACTCCGACCATATGATTAAATGTCAATTGGGACCAGAAATTCTTTCACAAAATAAGTTAAATTTTAAAAACGCGGATTTACGTTAAATAAATCTGTCAAATAATTTTAAATAAAAATTCTGGGGTAATAAAAATTCAGAGTTTTTTTTACATGCGACTGATAAGCGAATTTCATTATATTTTCTTTTTACTGATTAGCAAATTTTTTCTCTTTTTCGTGTAAACGGTTGGTAAAAAATCCTTTTTTTCTGCAACCGATCGACGAATTTCGCATTCTACTGCGACAGATCGGTGAATATCGTGATTATTTTCTCACGGTCTACTGGTGAACTTTGTCGCTTTTCTGCGACTGATTGGCCAAATCTTCATGGGGTTTTTTTTCACGACTGATCGACTAATTCTATTTTTTTTCGATAATACACCGACGAATTTCACTTTTTTTTTTCTTCCTGTAACCGATTTTAAAATTTTGCGATATTTCCCTTGAACCAGTAAGCAAGTCTTGACACAGATTGGAGAAAGTCGTGAGTTTTTTTCCGCTACTGATCTACGAATTTCGCAGATTCTTCTGACAATCTTCACGATTTTTTTTTTAACCGCAACCGATTGACAATTTTCACGAATTTTTCCTTTTAACATAGCAAATTTTGAGGCTTTTTCTTGCGAACGATTAGAGAAGATCGTAGTTTTTTTTTTTCGCTGTTTCTTCTAGAGGTGCACTGACAAATTTTGCGTTTTTTTACCTGCAACCGATTGGCGAAAATCGTGGATTTTTTTCTCGCAACTGTTCGTCGAATTTTGTATGTTTTTCCACAGCAAGCTAAAGGATTTCATTAATTGTTCTCCATGACTGACGAATTGAACGAGTTTTTTGCGACCGATTGATGAATTTTGCAATCTTTTTAAATAAACGATTAAAGAGTTTGCCATTTTTTTTTTCCTTGCCATTGAGTGACAAATTTCGCAATTTTTCCTACAATTGAATGGTGGATTTTCGTGAAAATGAAAATTTGAAATGTTCTGCAGTGAAGTCAATGTATGGCGCATTTATAATCATATTCTGCTTTGGGGAATTTTATTATGTCTTACTTTTCAGATTTTTTTTTTTTTTATTGCAGTATTTTCATCATTTTAGATTGAATTTTTTTACGGAGCCTTTCGATAAATATTATTTGTAATATATAAAAATTTCAAGGGGGGGGGGGGGGGGCACAATACTAGTCCCAAAGAGGGGCACTTTTCTAACTTTTACCGACACCTGTCATATAACATACTGTTGGAAAGACGTGTGACCTCTTATTCATGTTATGTGCATCTGATGCCCCTCTGCCTACTTTGCTCCCTCTGAGGGGGCAGTTTTCTAAATTTTGCCGAAACCCCTCATGTGACATATTGTCGAAACGGCCTGTGACTACTTATTCATGTTATACACATCCGATGTCCCTGCCCCCACTTTGCTCCTCCTAAGGGGGCACTTTTCTAAATTTTGCTAACACCCCTCATGTGACATATTGTAGGAAAGGCCTGTGACCACTTATTCATGTTATGCACATCTGATGCCCCCCCCGCCCACTTTGCTCCCCCCTCAGGGGGCAGTTTTCTAAATTTTGCCGAAACCCCTCATGTGACATATTGTCGGAAAGGCCTGGGGCTACTTATTCATGTTATGCACATCTGTTGCTCCTACGCCTACTTTGCTCCCCCCTGAGGGGGCAGTTTTCTAAATTTTGCCGAAACCCCTCATGTGACACATTGTCGGAACGGCCTGTGACTACTTATTCATGTTATACACATCCAATGTCCCTGCCCCCACTTTGCTCCCCCTGAGGGGGCACTTTTCTAAATTTTGCTAACACCCCTCATGTGACATATTGTAGGAAAGACCTGTGACCACTTATTCATGTTATGCACATCTGATGCCCCCCCGCCCACTTTGCTCCCCCCTCAGGGGGCAGTTTTCTAAATTTTGCCGAAACCCCTCATGTGACATATTGTCGGAAAGGCCTGGGACTACTTATTAATGTTATGCACATCTGTTGCCCCTCCGCCTACTTTGCTCCCCCTGAGGGGGCAGTTTTCTAAATTTTGCCGAAACCCCTCATGTGACACATTGTCGGAACGGCCTGTGAATACTTATTCATGTTATACACATCCGATGTCCCTGCCCCCACTTTGCTCCCCCTGAGGGGGCACTTTTCTAAATTTTGCTAACACCCCTCATGTGACATATTGTAGGAAAGGCCTGTGACCACTTATTCATGTTATGCACATCTGATGCCCCCCGCCCACTTTGCTCCCCCCTCAGGGGGCAGTTTTCTAAATTTTGCCGAAACCCCTCATGTGACATATTGTCGGAAAGGCCTGGGACTACTTATTCATGTTATGCACATCTGTTGCCCCTCCGCCTACTTTGCTCCCCCCTGAGGGGGCAGTTTTCTAAATTTGCCGAAACCCCTTCATGTGACATATTGTCGGAACGGCCTGTGACTACTTATTCATGTTATACACATCCGATGTGCCTGCCCCCACTTTGCTCCCCCCGAGGGGGCTCTTTTCTAAATTTTGCTGACACCCCTCATGTGACATATTGTAGGAAAGGCCTATGAGCACTTATTCATGTTATGCACATCTGATGTCCCTCCGCCCACTTTGCTCCCCCCTGAGGGGGCTGTTTTCTAAATTTTGTCGAAACGCCTCATATGACATAGTGTTGGAATGGCCTATAACTAATTGTTCATGTTATACACATCTGATGTCCCTGACCCCTCTTTGCATCCCCCCCTGAGGAGGCACTTTTATCAATTTTGCCAGCACACCTTGTGACATTGTTGGAACGGCCTGTGATCACTTATTTATTTTATGCACCTCCAGTGTTCCTTCTACCACTTCACTGGCTTATCTTTCAGGAAAACCACTGTTATTTAAGACAAAAGCAGGCTGTACAGTGATACTACATGATTTTATGTAAAGAGAAGACACGGGTTTTTTTACTTAAAGGGAAACTTCAGGTATTTCGGACAACATGGTAAGGGAATGCGCAGGTTTGTTTACCTAAAGGAAAGCTGAAGGTATTTCGGACAAAAAAAGTGGGAGGTTAATTCAGGTTTTTTGCCTAAAGGAAACCCGCAGATTTTTTTGTCCGAAATACCTTCAGTTTTCCTGAATGTTTTTTTTAAAGGTTTTTTGCTGACTTTTTTACCTGGGCCGTAATGTAACGGAAAACTTTTGACTGTCCCTGTAATTAAACATACATCCGATTTTCATAAAATTTTAAAATGGCTCGACAAAATTGTGCAACAATTATATATTTAAAATTTCAGACCATTCGGAGGGCTGTAACATCATTAAAATGCACTTGCAATAATTTTCCCCATTGGCCGTAATGTAAAGAAAAACTTTTGACTGTTCCTGTAATTAAACTATACATCCGATTTTCATAAAATTTGAAAATGGCTCGACAAAATTTTGCAACAATCATATATTTAAAATTTCAGGACCATTCGGTTGGGTAGTTTTTGCTCTGTTATATGCGACGGACTGAACGACGACTATAGGTGCTGCGTATTTATATAATTACGAACGCACCTAAAAAGAAAAAAATACAATTTAACAAATTACAACGACCAGTTGGAAAATGATTTTTTCGTACGCCATTACGTACGCCATGAATTAAACATTAATAGTGTTATTTAGTGTTATTAAAAATTGCAAGCGACAGAAATCGCCTGCGACTCGTACGTATTATCCACCTGAAACTTACGTATTATCCAAGCATTTCATTGACTGTTCGAGAAAGGGCTTTTCCATGGTCAGATTTCCAAGAAATCTGACGACCCATTTTAAATGAAATTTATTTCTTAAACTTCTACACATCCCACAATATTACTTTTTACACCATCGTAGGGAGAAAAAAATGTACTTTTAAATGCAATTTGTTTGAAAGCTGTATCTCAATTTCTTTCTGAGCTATTCATTTTTTTTTTGTAGTTTTTATTACTCTTTTGTTATAGTGGCAACACTCTGTTGTCCATCTCTGTTGAAAGTAAAGGGAAATACAGATTACTGTATAGACCCATCAGAAAACGAATAAAATGATGATTAAACCAATAAAGGCCTTCAGATGTGTTTTTGATTTCCTACCCTGGCAAAGACAATATCCATTTTCCAAATGGTTAAAAAAAAAAAAAAAAAAAAAAAAAAAAAAAACTGCAGATGAGGGAGATTTTTTAAGTTTTTCCAACATTACATAGAGAAAATGCGATGCCAGTTGAAAATAACTATAAAGCATATATAAGGAAAATTGCTGTATAAATGAGATCTGCAGATAAGAATGAGATACAGAATGAGATACATTTAGCCTTTCCCCGACAGTATTTATAGAAAAATAATTACAAAGGGAAATACCTATAAATATATATGAGAAAATTTCTGAAAAAAAAAAATATATGCAGATAATACAGATTTGTAATTTTCCCCCAGCATTACGTAGAGAACATGCGTTCCTCAAAGAAAATAATTATAAAAAATATTTTAAAAAATGATGTATCAATAAAATTTGCAGCTGGGGCAGATTTTTAATATTTTCCAACATTAAGCAGAGAAGACGGGTTGCGATTGAAAATAATTATAAAACATTGACAATATTCCCTTTTGTAACCTAATTAAGGAGTCTCAGTACTCATAAAGCTTCAAAATTTACGAAATTTTAATATTTTTTATCATTTTTTATTATTATTAACATATATTTTTTGGAAATTTTGTTACAATTGTTTCATTATAATTCCCATTAGACCAAAAATTATAGCTTTTAGAATTATATAAACTCGCTCAAAAGCTGAAGCGGCGTTTCCGAAACTTTTAAGTCATTTTTCTCCAAATGGCGTTTTTGGGGCTAACGCGCAGGATATCTCGAAAACATCTGAATATTTTTTCATGAGATTTTCAAAACATATGTTTCCTATTAGTCTGTATAAACGGAACCTAAAATTTCCTTTTTATTGTTCAAAAAAATATTTTTTTAGGTGAATATACTGTTGAAAATTTCAAAATTTTGTATTAGCTAAGTACAACTTTGTATTAAAAATATAAAAATGCTTTAAATACAAATTTATATAGGTTCAGGGAGATTATTATAATCTGAATAAATTAGGCACTCAAATTTTCATTGCAGTTTCAATATTTATTTTGTAATCCTGCTCGTAAGCATCAGTTATACCTATTTCCTGTTCGTCAAATGTCTGATAGTTTGGAGCACCCTATAAATGCTATTTCTGCATCTTGCGATTTTTAAAGACATGAAATGAAAGAACACACTTATATCTTTCATCCCAATAAAAATTGTGTTTTAAAATCATATACATTTTATGATATTAAATGTTGAAAATGGTCTTTTTTTTCCAATTTTAAGAGTCCTGAGACCCCTTAAATAAGGCAAACGTTCTTACATAAATAAAATGGATTTCCAGGAATCTGATTTTTGAGCAACAACACTGCATCACGAGCTGTTAGCATATGGTAGTACTATCGGTCTAAAAATGTTTCAGTATTTTACGGCACGAAAATACCAAATTCACTTCGCCATTACTTGAGTTAATGTGAGAAAGTGTATATTCGCTGATTGGCATTTTCCTTATTTCTTGATTTCTGAGTTGTAGAGGAGATTCGCATAGCTAATAAATGTAACATTTTTTTTATAATGTTGAATAAATCTTTTGAAAAATCCTTACTTATAATAAGTGAATCAAATAAATAACACAAACAAAAAACATTTGTTAAATAAATTTTCTGTTTCAAAACAATTATATTTGAAGCAGAAAAAGTGTTCAGATAAGGATTTTGCAAACTTGGCGGGGGCCACTGAAAAACCCACGTGGTTCTCTGGACGTGGGTTTAAGATCCCAGTTTCAGAGAGATACATTTCGATAAAAACCGACTGATTCAGTAAATGATGTTAAAGTAGTTACTGGCATAGCCAAATGGATGTTGGAGGGGTATGGCCACCGCTATTTTTATATCCAGGGATGAGAGCGGTCCGTTGATTTTAACCATTAAATTTTAATAGAATTCTTTGCTTTATTAAATCTCAGTTTTGTAATTAAATAAGGCGAGAAATACTATTACAATTTAATGGTGAAAATCAACCTTTTGGGTTGGAACATTCTCATCCCTGTACATCGTAATTGAAATCATTTTTGACAGTAGGAATCATGATTACGTAAGATCGAATATATTATAAATAAATAGTGGTATTTATAACCTAGATATCTGCACTGGCCGAAATTTTCTGACTCTGTCAGATTGTAGTCAGTCTTAACACGACAGGATTTAATTTTTAAGAAAACAGTCTATATTACACAACAAGTATTATCCTTTTATAAAAAGTCTTTTAACGCATTATATCCGGGCTCTTTTCTTAACACTCTCGCTGCGCAACCTGAGATTTCCTCGGCAGCGTAAAAGTAGCAAAATTTGCGCAACACGAGATTTCTTCGGGAATGCATTTTTGCTGTCTAATTAACTCCTCCTTGATATTCCCACCAGTTATTTTTTTATTGTAAATTTTGCCTAATTTAATCGGAGCATTTTTCAGTTTCAATTAGAAAAAAATTTTATTTTGAAAAACCGGTGACAAAAAATAAAAATTCTTAAAAGACACTCGTCGCGAAGGGGGTTAAATACGCAATTTTTGAAGGTATTTTGATAAAACAATTACGCAGCGAGAGGGTTAACCCCTTGGGGGCAAGTAATTGTGTTTCTGTAATGTTGAATTCGCACCGAAATCTTCGAAAAATTTTATTGCAAAAGAAGGAAAAGCAATTTTTCGACCTTTCTTACACCAAAGTTAGAAAAGTAAAATTTAATAAAATTTTTCTGGTGCGAATCTTTATTATTCGTAGGTGAGATAAAATATATCGCACCGCCCCTCAAGGGGTTAAACAGGGTTGGGAGTTTGGCCTTTTTTTTAAATTTAGACATTCCAGTTTATAGCAGATTCACAAATATGTTTACTTCATATAATATGCCAACATCCATTAACCCTCTCATGCATTTTTTCGTCTAATTAGCCCTCCTTGATTATTCCCACCAGTTATTTTTTTATTGTAAATTGTGCCTTATTTAATCGGAGCATTTTCCCATTTAAATTATACAAAAAAATTAGTTTTGAAAAACCGGTGACAAAAGAATACAAATTCTTAAAAGACGCTCGTCGTGAAGTTGTTTTGATAAAACAATTACGCAGCGAGAGGGTTGATTATTCCGGAGTCTGATCCAAGACGAGCTTGTTTTAAACCGGAAAAGATATATAAGGAACATTGTCTTCTTTCGATAAGGTACATTTTAGATTACATTTTGAAATTTTTGATTACATGAAATATCAGGATAAAAATGTTTTCGTATTTTATTAGACTCCGAAATAATTTAAAAATGTTGGCTTCTGTGCATGTAAATATGACATAAATAATTAGCCATTAACCCCTTAACGGTCGAATTAAATCACGATCGAATAATTCAAATTGCTTATTGCACCACTTTTATGAAAAAAAAATATTCACCTTATTTAATGACAGTAAAACGATACTAAAATATAGCCAATTTCACTATTTTATAAAACTGGTGGGAATCAAACAGTTTGAGTAAAAGACACAGCCCGTGAATATGACGGGAGCGAGAATTAAGGGGTTAAGCAAAACAAATATTATTACTAATTTTTTTTGGTGCTAATTGAAATTTCTGAATTAAAAAGAAATGGGACACTGGCAATCCTGTTTTAAAAAATGAGGACGAAATTTACGATTATAAATGCCACAGATAATTAATATTTTCTCACAATAAATCCGATATAAGCATGCTTGGATTACACTTTCATTTTTCGTCCTTGCAAAATATAATGTTCCAGTAATAATTTCTATCCCCAATTCACAAATACGTATTTTTACGTTTGCCGCATACAATGTGTTAAAAGAATATTTCATAATATTTATGCGAAAATTACATTTCTAAGATTGTATGTTTAACAGCCATGAAATTCCAAAATGACTACATATACAAATCAATCAATTCATCATTTATACAAATACATTCGAATGAAAACGGATTAGAAAAAGTAATATAATTTAAAACTCAATGAGCGTTTGTTCTAAATAAGATAAATAAACCTGCCATATATTAAAACGCCAATATGCATGCTGATACTTTGCATATATAATCTTATATGGAGCCAGATGTATATGTATTACGTAACACTGAAATATTTTAAATGAGAAAAAGCTTTAAAACAAACAACTTGGAAAAATTATAAATACATACCAAAGATTTCCATAAAAAAATTCTGTAATTTTAAAATAAAATCCAAAGTAAAACTTCAATGATTCTATTAAACAAAAATAAAATATCCCTGTTATATACACAGAAAAGTATACCAGCCCGACTGAAGAGCATGAAAAGCCGAAGATTAAAGGTGCACCAATGTATATTGTTAAATCTATGCATATCCGTGTCTGCATGACTTTTTAAAAAATTACTTTTACCATAGTTGCCAACCTCCCGATTTTTTTAATACAAATATTTTTATGCAGAAATACACATTTATACAATCTAACATTTTTTCCAGTACAGAACAGTATTTTTCCAGTTATGAGTAAATCATACGTCTTGTTGGTTGGATACTCCGTTTCAGATATAATTCTTCTAATCCAAAGGAACAGATCAAAGGAGAATTGATAAATCTTGAATTTAACCCTAGATCTACCGGGAATTTTATTCAAGCTTTAATAAAACGTTCTACACCAGAATTTTTATTTAAAACTATTTAACTTATTTATTTACCTTATTTTTGTCTGGTTTATATACTTAGTTTATTTTAAAGAAATTTCTGGTTTGAATGAATATTTTGTATGTACCTGTCGGGTCCAATGCACCCGTCTGGTAGACGGAGCGTTAAGAGAGCAGAAACGAAGATAATTTGGATGATACAAAAGGAATGTTTTCCCCATGAAAGTGAGGGGAGATTGAAAACTCTGGAGACATTTAAGGATGAACAAGACATAATACGTGTAAAGGCTAAGATTACGTATAGACAAGACAATATGGATTTCCTCACACCTATGGTTGTTCCTTCAAATCATGAAGTTGTCAAACGATTAATTTTACATTACCACCGCAAAAATTGTCATGCAGGTCCTCAGATTCTTCTAAATTTGGTTAGCGAAAAATACTGGGTTTTGAGTGGAAGAAGAGCTGTGAGCTCTATTTTATTAAAATGTACCATTTGTAAAAGATTTAATTCGAAGAATTTAATATATTGGACTAAAAGATTAAAACTGACTTCTTTCACAAATGCAGACAAATCGCCATGAAATGGAAAAAAACAGTTCAAAACTCGCAGAGGAGAAAATTTATTATATTTGGCTAAATGTTGGTAACCGAGTTTATTTTACAAATCTCAAAACTCTAAATTTCGTATGAAAAACTCGCGAAAAATGCAAACTCCGAATAAATTTTATTGAAAAAATGATAAGATTTATTATACTGGGCTAAAAAATAAAGCCAGATTCCTTTTATTTATATGGGAAAATCGCCGCAAAATTAAAAAAAAAAAAAAAAAAAAAAAAAAAAAAAACCGTCAAGAATTGCATAAAAAATTTAAAAATTTTCTTTTGTTATTATAATTTTTTCAACTTAAAAAAAATTTCTTCTATTAAAATATTTGTTTTGCATTATCTTTTTTTACCTTCTTTTATCTATAATAGAAGAAAGTATTGTAGTCGAAATTTTGTTCGACTTCCGGTTTTCGACGGATTTCCACGTTTTAAGGGTAAGAGATACCGAAAAATATGTTTTTACAAAATATCTGTCTGTCCGTATATACGTGTGTCTCATTATATCATCGGAAAGTATACGAAGTTATGCATAGAATTGAACCAAATTTCATATAAGTGTTTTGCTGTGATGGTGCTGTAGTAGCGATTTTTGTGCCATTTTCTATATTCTATCATCGAAAAGTGTATGAAGTTACGCATAGAATTGAACAAAATTTCATGTGTATGTTTTTGACTATGGTCCAGGATGAATTTGGGTATATTCCGCTGGGAGGGGGCGCTGTAATAGCGATTTTTGTGCCATTTTATTATATTGTTTCATCGGAAAGCATAGGTTAGAACCTAACTTCATACATATATTTTTTACTATTGTCGCAAGTCCCAGTTGAAAATGGATATGTAACCTTGGAAGGGGGCGCTGTCAAAACGATTTTCTCGATTTTTTGTAGTTCCGCTGTACATTTGCTGCTGATGCAGTGACATGCATTTCGTTTCTAACTGACCCGGCGATTCGCAAACAGAATAACGATAATATTTACTTTATTAAATATTAAGTTCGAGTTACTCTGATTAATAAAATAAAAAAGGAATTTAAGATGAAAATTAATGTAGGGTTGAGGTAATAACCTATAAGCAGTGATTAATTTGCGCCGTAGCTCAGCTTCGCTACTTCTTTATTTTTAGTGGAAATTTAACCCTAGAACTACCGGAAATTTTACTCAAGTTTTATAAAAACATTCTACACCAGAATTTTTACTTAAAACTATTTAATTTGTTTATTTAACTTATTATTGTCTGATTTATACATTTAGTTTGTTTTGAAGAAATTTCTGGTTTGAATAAATATTTTGAATGTACATGTCGGGTCCATTGGACCCTTCTGGTAGACAGAGGGTTAACTATTGGTCTGAATTCATTTGCGCTCATACCGGATTTCAGCGAAAATAGTGTTTCTAAAAAATCAATGCCTAAATTTTATTTTTCTTTCCCTCCCATATCCAATCTTTTGCGTTCTTACCTACCAAAGCCCTTACGTATTTGACATAGTGCGTCATGTGTAACGTTTTTATTTAATGATTTCAGAATTAATCGCAACTGTTTCTGCCATTTTTACTCGCTGCTTTTTATTCGCGTTTTTAAAATATTCTCTCTGATAAACTTTCTAGCTCCGCGCGGTACTTAATTTGCTCCGACACAGGAGCGCTGCTCCAGTACTACTTTATTTTTAGTGAATATTCAAATATTAATCAGAACAGACCGCAGTTTATAAATACTGCGCGCCAATGTCAAGTCCACGACGAGAAGGATTTTCTGAAAATTCCCCACTCCTGATTTTAATGTTTTTGCTCTGGTCATTTATAAAAATTTATTATATATTAATGCCTAAAGATATGTCAAAATATATTACATATATATACATATAATTTCTTTTTGAGGAAGACGAAATTGCTTTAAAATTTGTAAATAATGTATGAAATATAAATATGCATATGTGTGAGGGCGGGGGGGGGGGGTGTTGTTATACACTTAGTTGTTATTACTGCAGGATACTAGAGCTCTGGTAGTTTGTTTTGGTTTTTTTTTTTTTTTTCGCTAGAAACTAAGCCCTGTGTATATACATTGTTACAGATATTTGAATCACATTGATGTGCATTTGAAACTAATGAATTTAAAAATTAAATTTTGTTTATTAATGAGGATCAATGATTTTGCTACCTGATATAATAAAATAAAATAATAAAATAAAAATAGTGTGTAAAAAGTATTAGTCACATATTGATTTATTGAAAGTGTGATAATAGTTCTTACTTTTTTTTTTTCTTTCTATTTTTTGAAAATGTTAATTCATTGTTAAATCTGAATATTTCCATAAATTTTCTTTCTATTGTTTCTTATTTGCATGGAGAAATGTTATATTCGATGTGTATTATAAGATAACATGACATTTTAGAACTGAAGTTGTTTTAATTTTTTTAGTTTTTGCTGAAATTTTGTATATATGAAATAACGATATTGCTATTTGTATATCATAATGTAAAAAATATGTATAGTACATATTTTTTTTCATAATAGAATTAGTTTATTTATAGAGTAATATTTTTGTATTATTTTGATCCTTAGTAAGCATAATGACATTCGAAATTTTTTGAAAACTTATATCTAGTAGTCGGACAATGCATTATTGTTAAAAGTTTTGATGCGTGACTTTTGTTCAATTTATTCTGCTTGATAATTCTAGTCATTTTATTACTACTGCTGTGCCATCATATTCATATAATTCATTTTAATTTGCAATAGTTTAAAAGTTTTCATTTGTACTTTTACGCATTAAAAATATAATTTTTTTCGTGAATTTACTCAAGTATTTGAATGTAAACAAACGTATCGCGATATTATTTCACAATTATGTATTTTATATTTAATTAACTCCACTCAGTGTTTGAGCAAATTATCTGAAGGAAAGTGATTTCGTTCAATTTACTTTCGAAGAACTGTTTTTTATAAATTTATTCACTTCATATTCCGTTCTGTTACTCATCCATTTACTTTATCACGGATGGTCGGATCTCCGATCTTGTCCGCCACATGACGTAACAGCCCTGCTCTACTCTGATTGGCTATCCTTCAAATGGAACAACCTTATGTAGAAGAACCTTGGATTATATTTTCCAATAGACTCGTTTATAAATTCTGATGTAAGTCTATCATTTCATTAGTTTATAAACAGAATTACTCCGCACCGGTAAGGGTTAAACCAAATGAACATTAAAAAATAAAAACAAAATTTAAACAATATGATAATTTAAATACCCTAAAAATCCCTAAAATTTCCCTTCAAATTAAATCGAATTAAATCTTAGACTTTTAAAAATGTTTTTTGTATTTTACATGTGCCTTATCATTTTGGACACATTCATCATAAGCATAATACAAAATCTGCAATACAAATATTTGCAACTTAAAAATGAAAAAAAGCCTAAAATTTATTTAGATTTCTTTTTAACAAACCTAAGTTTTTAATGGGTTTTATGTATCATATTGTTTGATTTTTTTTAATTGTTCAATTAGTTTAACTTAGTTGTCACAAAAATTTAACATTGAGCGTAGAACTAACTGAATGAAATATATTAATGAATGCCCCTTCTAGGGCTTAAAAAATGAAGAAAATAAACTGACCTGTTTTTAATTTTTTTTGCCAATTATGTTTTAGATTATACTTTTTGTTACATAAGTTATTTTATTGTAATAATAAACAAACAATTTTCTACATTATCCTTCTGTTATGAAAACTAACACGTCGTCTGCCCCAGCAAATAATCATTACACTTTAACCCTTTCGAGACCGCATCGCGTACAAAAATTTTATTTGGAAATACACCGTGTTTTTTCAACTGCCCCCATTACTTGTGAAATACCAGAAAATTCTTTAATTAAAAAATTAAATAATATTTTTCACTTATTAATGGCGCCCAAAACAAATTCCACATGCACCTTTCGACGATGAATATATGTGCCTCACAAATCCCAACAGAGTTAAAGAGTTAAATTATTTTTTAAATTAAAAAATTTCAAATATCAAAATTTTCTGATTTAAATTTATGAAAAAAAATGTTAAATTGAAAAAATATATTAATTTACAAAAAAAAATATTACATTTATTAGAATTATGGAAAATATTTTTGCCCTACTTGTTATTTTCTGGTTGCAGTAACTAATCAATGATCTAAATCTGCAATTCGACCACCACCTGAATTTTACACTACTTCCCCATTCTTTGCTCCGCCCGCACACAAAAAAAATATATGTACTTATTTTTATTTTGTCCTATGTGTTACTCTATAGTAATAGTAAAAAAATCCCATACACCCACCTCCTGACCACGATTTAGAGTATTAAAAAAAAAAAAAAAAAAAAAAAAAAAGGGAAAGCAGCAGAAGCCAACGAAATGCCGAATATCCGCGCCTACCTCTACCAAATAACGATGACTGTCTTTCTTTTCTGTTCGGAAGAGGAGGGGCATGTTTACACATCAAAATATTAAAAAGAAAACGCAGGTTAATTGATTAGAATGGACTGAATGGATAAAATAAAAACACAAATAGAAATCTAATTCAATATATTTCTGTTAATTTCCATGACAAAAGCATATAAAGCACTTTTGCCATCAAAAGAACCTCTATTGATAGTTTTCGACCAACACAATTCCAGCTAAGGGGACCCACTTTGGCAACGATAGCTTTGGCCCATCACATTTCGTGATTACAAAACATGGTTGAGAAAACAAAACATGTATATGACACATTTTGCTTGATTACACCGTCATCTACAAAGATTCGAAAAAAAATGTTAAAAGCAAAAGTTGCGCATTTTCCTCCGTAGAATCCGAATCTGAAATAAAAAATAAGGATTATCATTTACAATTTCAAAGTTGGAACGCCTCTGACCCCCAGGTGGTCGGAGCGGGGTGACAACTTTGGTATCACGGAATAGCTTTTAAAAAATATTTAACACGTATATTTTTGTTTTCGAATCTTATATGAATTTCTGGAGGTATTCGACCGTTTCCAAACTTTTCGGACACCCTGTATTTTATCACATTTGATATTTTTTGTAATAATTTATAAATAATTAAATAATTTTCTACATTATCCTTTCCCTATGAAAATTAAAGGGTCGTCTTCCCCAGAAATAATCAAGAGAGCTTAAAGAGTTTAATTATTTTTTAAATGAAAAAGTTTAAAAGATCAAAAATTTTTCAATTGTTTAAAATTATTAATTTTAAAATTATGAAGAAAATGTTAAGTTGAAAAATATTTTAAATTGTAATAAATTATTACGTTTATAAGAATTATTGAAGAAGTGTCTGCCCGACTTGATATTTTGGAGTTACAGTAACTAATCAATCATTAAAATACAGTGGACTCTCTCTATTCTGAACACTCATCGGACCGACCAAAAATGTTCAGATTAGGGGGTGTTCAGTATAGAGGGAGTTTGAAAACGACTACTATGTATTGAGTTTATAGATTGTTTTGAATACTTAGCCTGGTTAGCCATGCCAGTTACTGAGATGGAGGTGCTGAATTTAGACTCGTGTTCGAAATTAAGAGAATTTTCAGATTTGTTCGATTATCTTTAGAACAACTGGACAGATTTTTATTAAATTAGGTATGTATAGATTAATATAATGAAAAAAAATCAACAGTTATAATGCACACGTATGATCGTGCGTTAGACTCATCAGCGTCAGAAGATATAAAACAGAGCTTACAATATTGACCTAGAAAATGGATTAATAGGGAGTATGTTCCTCTCTTACAGTTATACAGCTCTTAAAACGAATTCATACTGGAAATCAGGCAGTTTATGAGAATCTGGGGCAGTTAGTCTTGCTCCTCCAGCAACGATGTTTTCAGGCTGTTGGTAGTTCTGCGAGGTGGAAAGGGAGTTCCAGTTATCCTCTCCAGAGTGTTCTAGACATACTCTATAGGGTTTAGGCCCAGCGATATGACGGGCCAATCCATCAAGCGAATATCCCCAGTTTCCAGAAATTCGTCGACTAGATTAGCTCTATCTGGGCGCGCGTTGTAGTCCATTAAAATGAAATCAGAACCAACTGCATTCCTTAAAAGCCGAACATAGAGGTCCAAGATATATAATTCCTAAACCTCACACCAGTCACAGAGCCTTTGCCAAGCAAAGGTAGTGGTGTGTATCGTCCGACATGATGCCTGGCCAGACCATCAAACCTCCCATTCCATAGTAGTCTCTTTCTCGTACGTTGGAAGGATCCCTGGTTTTATCCAGCTGAAAATACATCGAGAATTAGTGTTTAGGCTTCACCGAGACTCATCAGTGAATAAAACGTTCACCATTGATACCTGGTCCAATGTCGAAGATCTTTACGCCAAGCTAAACGGGTTCTCCTGTGTGCAGAAGTGAGCAGGATGCAAATAGCAGGTCTTATTGGAAATAGACCTCAGTCATGTAGCTTTCTGCAAACAGTAACCCTTGAAACTCAGAATTATGTGGCCGCATAAAGGTCATGAGAGAGCTGAGAAGCTGTTGCACTCCTGTAATGGACAAATAGTGATCTTCATTAGACGACGTGGCTCTTGGGCAACCTTTCCTAAGCTTTCTCTCTAAGGATCCAGTATCCTTAAACTGTTTCCAAAAGGTCGACACGACACAAGGTATTACATTGAAAGTCACTGGGAATTTGCACTTGAGACTAGCCTGTTTCTATTCTCCCCGCGATTCATCTCCTCATTCCACCATCCAAACGCTGGTGGTTACTCATTCTTTCTGTTTGCTTTTGAATTTCAGGGAATGTTGCAAAAATACCAAGATATTCGGTGAGATGTGCGAGCGAATAAAACGCGAAAATTGCCACGCTCACTTACAAAGCCTGTCTCTCTACTTGCTCCGCCCATACACACGTGCACGCTTACGTATTACACACTAAAGAGTTACGTCGCTGTTTTGAAGCAATCCTTACACCTTTTTTCAGTGTTTTTCACGAAATTCGAAAAATTATGCAATTATTTTTAATTTTGAACATGGGTGCAGATTTGGTGGCTAGTGCAATGTCAAAATAAATTCAGTTGGACGTGTACTCTACCATCTCATTTGTTTATTTTATTAAAAAAGGTAAGGTTGCAGGTAATCGTACTTCTTGTTTCATTGTCAATTATGGTTCCGTGTCTTCGTCACTATCCTGTTCCTCTTCAACGATGTTGTCGCAAACTGGAAGGCTTCCGTCGGCTTCCAGATAAGCTGCAGGTTCAATTTCAGTATGCAGTTCCCGAAGAAATGACCGAAAGCCACTCACAGCTGTTGTTTCTTAGTCCTCTATTCTTGATTGCTAATTCTCACACGGGAATCCAGCTTTGCAGAAGCACCTGTAGATGGTGTAGGGGGCTTCATTCCAACCTATTGATATCCGATGGACAGCATCCATGTCGTTGATCTTCTTCGTTAGTTCGGTTGCCAAATTTGCCTCCTCCATCCTCAGGGACATTTTCTTCAGAAAATGGATTCGGTAGTGATCTATAAAGGTTTTGATTACTACTTGATCAAGTAGTTGGATTATAGAAGTACAGTTCGGTAGCAGGAACTTTGTGGGCTCAAGTTGCTCAGCTGCATGTTTACATATGATCTGTCATTATCCACAAAAAGAAGAATTTTTCTTCCTTCTCTGTTCATTATCTCGTTAATGCCCTCCAACAACTGTGAGAAAATTTTGACTGTCATCCAGGCTTTTCAATTCGATTTATAGTGCACAGGCAATGATGCGATCTTCACATTTTTGAAGCATCGTGGTTATTCAATTTTTCCGGTGACAAGTGCTTTGAGCTTCGGACCCGTAAAACTGGCACAGAACATGGATATAAGTCTTTCTTTCGACGAGTTCGTTAAACCTTTTTATTCTTTTGCAACTATTTTTTCGAATTTCCATGATGGGGGAATTCCCCAGATTCCAACTGCAAACGCACGTTCAGTTTATAGAGAGGTGGGATAGAATGGGGATCAAAAGTAGCGTTCATAATAGCGGGGTGTTCAGATTAGAGGATGTCCAGAATACAGAGAGTTCATCTTTTGTTAAGTCTATGGTGTTTCATCGGGACCGTCAGGATGTGTTCATAATACCGGGGTGTTCACAATAGAGAGTGTTCAAATAGAGAGAGTCCACTGTATATAACTCCGCCCACACTGAAATTTACGCTACTTCCCCGTCCTTTGCTCGGACAGCATAAAAAGTTTTTATATCTTTTTTTTTTAATATTTTGTACTATATTTTGTTCTATAGCAATAATTTTAAAAAACTGTACACCAGCATCAGCCTCCTGAATTAGATGATATTAAAAAAAAAAAAAAAAAAAAAAAAAAAAAACAGCAGAAGCCATCAAAACGCAGAATATCTGCACACTCCGCCCCAAATAAAGAAGATTATCCTTTTTCTGTCGAGGAAAGAATTATAGGAAAAATATTTTCATAACATTTCAAAATATATAACAATATTCACGCGTTAAAAAAATCAAAATACGCAGGTTATTATTTTGAAATGATTGACTGGATAAATAAATATGCAAAAACAGTACTAATTTAATATATTTCTATTAATTTTTATGCAAAAAGCATATGAAACGTCATCGAAATAACCACCACTGATGGTTTTCGAAAAATACTATTCCCCCAAAAGATGGCTACTTTGACGATGAAAGTTCTGTCCAATCAGATTTCGAGATGTCAAAACCTGGTTGGGAATAACCAAAATATATATCTGTTTTATTTGCTGGATTACACTGTGATCAACGAATATTAGAAAAAAAAATGTTAAATACAAAAGTTACGTATTTTTGTCCGTAAAATCCGAATTTGCAATAAAAAATGGGGGTTATCATTCAAGATTTCAAAGTTGGGACACCTCTGACCCCCGGGGGGTCGGTTGCGAGGGTCAAATTTGGTATCACTGAGTAGCTTTTTAAAAAATATTTAACACGTATATTTTCGTTTTTCAATCTGCTTTGTATTTCTCGATTTATTCGACCGTTTCCAGACTTTTCGGACACCCTGTACATGAATAGCGGGCCGAGACAGTCCCGCACTGGCGTGTATTGTATGGTCAGAATCACGGTCTTCGCAAAGACCGTTTGCTGGAATTTAAGCCGAAGACCTGAGTTAGATAACAAGCAAAAAGAAAACCAATATACCCGATATATATTTATTCTGAAATTAATCTGGTGTGAATGTTTAAATGAATATTGTACTTTATTTATTTATTTTTTTTAGAAAAATTAAACTGAATTTTAGAAAAATTATTACTATGAAATATACAGTACCGGCCGCTTAATAAAATAACTCATTAATACAATTAGACGCTTAATCTGATCAAATTCAGAGCACCGGAATCAAATCAATACAAACTTCTGTTGAAACTGCCGCTTAATAAAATTGGGATCGCCTGTTTTTAAACTCAAAAAAAAAAAAAATCAGCAGCAAAACATAGTAGATGTGTGCAAGCAAGACAATCAGTTTAATTACTGCTGAACTTTTTTTTTTGCTTTATTTTTCACATTATACGTAAACAAAAGAAGACAAAAAAAAATTACAGCCGATATCCCGGAGTTTCGCACCTACTTATCAACAAGTGCCCCCATTACGTGTCATAACATTCAAATTTTCCTTTCGGATTTCGTAGAAAATTAGTATAGAAAGAAAAGGGAGATTAAAGAGGAAGGGGCTAAGGTGCATGGGCGATAGGATAAACGAATGCAATCTTTCAAATATTATTACAGGGTTCATACGGGTCTTGAATTTCCCGACTAAGAAATTCTTCGGTATCAGTATTTTCTTATAGAAAATCTGTTCTCAAATAATGCGAAATTTTGCACGTTTAAACTAGCTTTATATCTATCTAAAAATACTGATATTTGGTCTTGAGAATAACGGTACCCGTACGAACCCTGTTATTAGTGCAGTGGTAAGTTTCAAAGATTGTTGTTACAATGCCCACGTGGTTTCTTTTCTATCTTTCTGTAAATTTTAAAAGGGAATTTAATTCAGTATGATTTAGTTTTCTTTCATTTGAGACACCTAACGCGTAAGATGTCAAAGCGAAAGCATTTAAGCTTGAAAGAAAAGAGTCGAAATAGTCGAGATATATGATAATTTACCAAAATATAGCCAAAAGGAAGCGGCGTCAAAGCTTGGGATTTTCCAATCTGCTTTGTGTTCCAAATGTGTGTATCCAACTTGTTAATAACAGACACAATATTAAGTTTGATTGGTTGGTTGGTTGTATTTATGTCGGCCAATTATCAGCACGTGGGATGTAGGCCCTAAAGGGGAGGGAGTGCCTTCCGTGGAGGTCTTTCTAAGGGAACCTAATCCATATTAACGCTTGGAGAACCAAGGTTCGAAGAAAACCACGAAAACTCCGAACGATTAAGCCGACGTGCGTGATGGGGATCGAACCCAGCACCTCCTGTCTACCTGCTTCGAGAGCAGAACCTCTCGGCCACTGCTGGGGCAATATTAAGTTTGAAATTGTAACAAACGAAAATTTGAGCCACAAACGGAAACATGAAGGAAACAAATAGAAGCAGAAGACGTCGGGACATCACCTTTAGAATGGTTTTTAAATGCCGAGTTCCAAAAAGTTCCGTTTACTCGCGGAAATTTGTGCGAGAAAGCCGAACAGTTCGCAAAAATTATGGGTGTCGAAAACTTCACAGTCATTGATGGCTGCTTGCAGTGTTGCCAGTGGGCTACTTTTTTTACATGCAGAAATCTTCATTGGCACCACTTTTTTGAAATAGTAAAATTAGCCTTTTTAAATGACACATTAATTAAGGCGATAGCAAGGGGAATTTTACTATTTCAGACAAATGGCGCCAATCAAGAAATTTGAATTTTAACAAGTAATATAAAAATTTTGTTTTTAAAGTCAATTCCTACTTAGGTCATCAAAGAAAAATTTAATATAATCCCTTAAGCTAATATTAGTTTTTGTTGCAATAAAATATCTCAATTTGTTGATTTTCTATAAGCAAGTAGGTTTACAATGGGACTCTATGGGTATTTGGCGAAATATTACAGATATCGCCAAGTTGTCGTCACTTTTGGCGACTCATTTTGGCCGCCAAATTTGGCGGTATTTGGCGACAGAACAGGGTCCCCCCTATGGTAACTCCTTATTGAAAATACTTTCATTGATCTTCAATAACCAATGACCGCCATTTTGTTTCCCATGCAAAACTAAAATTAATTAATTAAAATTTAATTAATTAATTAGTACATGAAAAAACTGTATTAACATCAATTGTCATCCAGTACAAGTTTAAAAAAATTTATTTCAACTTGATAGGATGAATAATGAGTATTTTATTAACGATTGAAAATTTGAACAAGATAAATATTTAAATAAATAAATATAGGGAGAGTGTGAGCTAATAGTAGGAATTGAGTAAATAAATAAATATAGGGAGAGTGTGAGCTAATAGTAGGAATTGAAGAAAGTAACCCACTGACAACACTGGCTGGTTGTTATAATGGGAAGAACTAAAATATATCGTTTACCACAAACTGTAGGGCGAAATAGCGAATACGGAGTTGCACGCTGCAGATTACTGGAAAGCAAACATTCTTCTCGATTTGTTGAAAGACAATGATTCTTCTCAAATTTTTAACACTGTTGAAAGAGGCTTTATCGGGCTTTACCAGAGCACACTCATATGTTCGAAACAGAAACCAGTAAAGGATTCAAGAGATTTAAACAACGTGTAATTGTTCTTCAAACGTGCAACGTGACGGGGACCATCAAGGGAAAAACTTTAGTAACTGGAGAAAGTAAGAAACCGGTCTGTTTTTTTAAGGAGTGAAGAGTTTTCTTGTGGACTATCCCTACAATAAGAAATCCTGGATGTCATCTTCAATTTTCACTGATTTTCTTGTGCAATGAGACAAAAATCTTATGGAAAATATGGCCCTAGTTATGGACAAACCCGTTGCTCATCTTCCGGATTTAACCCTGAATCACATAAAAATAGTGTTATTCCACCTAACACCACCAGTGTTATATAGGAACATGATTATTTAATTATAAAAGGTTTAGCCCCTTGAGGGGCAAGCAATTACGTTTATGTAATACTGAATTCCCACCGGAAATTTAGAAATTTTTTATTTCAAAATAAGGAAAAGCAGTTTTATCACTTTTTTCCACCGAAGTTAGAAAAGTAAAATTTCATAAAAATTTTCTGGTGTAAATCTTCATTAATCGTAGGTGGGATAAAATATATTCCACCGCTCCTCAAGGGGTTAAATGTTATTATACGGAAGAATTGATTAAAAAAAACAGTAACAGAAATCGAAGTTTGTGATTCATCTGCGTCTTCTTCTGTAAGCTCCGTAGCAAAATTTGACAGTCCGCTGAATGCAATGGGACAGTGTGTCTTGGGACGGTGTGACGAAAGGCACAATAAAAAATTACTTCTGGGTTTTGGATTTAAATCCGAAGAGTCACATCTGAAAGTAAGCTTGCCACTAAGCGTATTGCTTGTCACTTCAGCATAGCTGCCAACTTGTACGGATTTTTGCTACCACTAAAATTTCATAAAAAATTGTGCCTAATTCAATCGCTGAATTGCAGTAAATTTTGATAATTAAATAAGGGAGAAATTTCTGTTACATTTTAGTGGTAGCAAAAATCCGTACAAGTTGGCAGCTATGCTTCAGTATACCATTGTTCGAAAGCCTATTAAAATCCTTGCTATTAATGACTTCGAAAGAAAAGAGCATCGCATGTGTACGTAAACTTCAGGGTTTTTTTTTTTTAATGAAATGGGTGTGCGTTTTACGGCAAATATACCGAAAGATAGAAAACACAGTCTCAAATGCTAGGTGCGCGTTATACACCGATGCTCGTTTTTCGCCAGATTTTACTGTATTTATTATTGACTCAAAAATGGTCCATTGCATCTAAGTTAGAATTTTCGAAATTTGAGTGAAATACTTTACGGAAGTAGTTTATCTCAAAGTGAGCTTTATTCAGATGTATGTGCAAGGTATCTCTGCATTTACTTGATATTGTTACATGACATTTTTAGATGTTATAGATTATATCTACGTTTTAAGGCATAAATTAAAAGGGTGTATTGTTTCAAAAACAAAATAAAATTTACACAGATAAATTAAGACAAAGCAATATGTAATGCTTTTAACTTTATTAAAAAAATACATTTTGATAAAATATACACATGTTTAGATTCATTAAAAAGACATATAGGCGTCTTTGAACAAATGGGCCAAACTGCAAGGAAATATCAAGTTTAAAAGAAGGGTAATTCTGGTGTTGCAATGTGGCGTTTGAAATTAAAAGTGTTTGCGAAAAACAAGAAATGCCGAGGTATTGAAATAAAGCTTTTTATTGACATAAATATTACATTACGTGCTTAAATGTGCTACCACTAACATCGATACAGATCTAGCAGCGTCTAGCAAGTTATTGGCGTAGCTTTTCAATGATCCCCCGAGACAACAACTGATTCTGATGATGACTTTAAGGGGTCTTGTACCTTTTAAACGCGTCGAAAATTAACGAAAATCTTCAAAGTTTGAATTAGTCTATCTTCAAAGTCTTTTTATGTATAAACATGAAATTTTTGATATTGATTAAGCAGATTGTGCTTTGTAATATGCTACCATTAGAAATTTATTAACCTCTTACAGAATTTGTGTATTGTTGAAATCAAAATAGCGCCTTTTTTTACCCCATAAGTCATTGCGCGCATGATATCTTGAGAAAGTATTTATGGATTGGCATGAAATTCGGTAAAGATACTAAACATATATGTGTGTTTAAAATGATCTACTCTTAGGCTAAAATTATTTCATTAACTATTAAAAAAAAATAATAATAATAATAAATAAAAATAGTCATAACTAAAAATATTACCATTGTAAATACTTAAAAGTAGACCATTTTAAACACACATATTTGTTTAGTATATTTACCAAATTTCATGACAATCCATACATACTTTCTCAAGATATCATGCGCGCAATGACTTATGGGGTAAAAAAAGAGGTATTTTGATTTCAACAATACACAAATTTTGTAAAGGCTTAATAAATTTCTGTCGGTAGTATATTACAAAGCACAATCTGTTTAATCAATATCCAAAATTTCATGTTTATACATAAAAAGGTTTTGAAGATAGACGAATTCAAACTTTGAAGATTTTCGTTAATTTCCGACGCGTTTAAAAGGTACAAGGCCCCTTAATGCAAGAATATCAGTCGCTGCTGCAATTGTTAATGAAACATAATTGAAAGGGCATGCCAATCACTCGGTAGACGCTGCCAGATCTGTATCGATGTTGGTGGTAGCACATTTAAGCACTTATTGCAATTGTTATGTAAAAAAAAATCGCTTTATTTCATTCCCTCCGCATTTCTTGTTTCCGCCAACATTTTTTTATTTCTGTCCCCTATTGCTATACAAAAATTACTTCTTTATCTGTACTTTACCTTCACTTATAGTCTGAGTTCCGGAATACCTTCAAGATACAATTTTCAAATCCTTAAAGATTGCATGTAACAATATTAAATGGTTCAAGAGCAATATTACTCTAAATTAAATAAAACAATATCTTCAAAATTTTAGATAATCAAGTTTAAAATGATCTTTTAAGAATTGCTTGCACACGGATCACCTGATATGTTTCTAATCACATCTCGGTTAATTATCAGGACTGTTTTATGCAATTTGTTTTAAAATCTGCGAAAACGGTTTGATGTTTGCGTATTCATCGAAAAAAAGAATATTTTGAAGATTTACGAGTATTACGCCATGTTATAAAAATATTTTTAATTGGCAAATCTTGAAAACAATTATTGGGGAGCAAAATGGTTTGATAATAAATAAATAAATAAATAAAAACAGACAATTTAAATGCACGAAAAAAAATTTCAATAAATTGCTATTACAAAAAACAGTTTAAACAACCAGCTCTTTAACTTCTTAACACGTTTGTCCGCACAACAATATTATCGTCTCTATTGTCAAGGCCCAACAACCGGTTTTGTGCCGTCAAAAATGAAAATTACTAACTGTATATGTTTCACCCCAATATTCACTCATAAAACTATTACGAGGATTGTCTCTTTATTTTAAAGGACATATTAGGTTATAAAAATGATATTTCATAAAAGTAAAAAAGTTTTTGTACGTTTGATTTTTATTTTTTACTAAAATGCTGTTAACCCAATAACCACGGGTGCTGCGTTGACGCAACAGTAAAATTATAATGCCTATGCTTAAATTTACTATCATGCTACCGCTATTTTTGAATTTAAAAATTTGCCTTAGTTAATAACAGAATCTTTGATCATTAAATAAAGCGAAGGAAAAAAAGCAAAATTTGTGGGGGCAAACGTTCTTCTGCAAAAAAGTTGAAGATCGCAAAGTTATAGTTTTGGCGGTAAATGAGTTAAAGTATTTTAATATTCAAAATATCACCTTATAAAATAAAATCATATTTATGTTTTCCAGTCAAACTTCATAAAACTTCACGAAATTAATCCAAAGCTCGATCACGAAGTTAGCGATTCAAGATTTTACTGATAACTCTGTAGACTATCTATAGCTACTGCTGTACAAGCCAACGAGTTATCATCGTTAGTGACATCAAATTGTAACAATTGACGTCTATTGTAACATATGCGAATTAGCATACGCACCTGTTACAATATAGACGGTAATGACACCATACAGTGTTGCCAGTGGGCTACATTTTTTAATTCATATTTTTTGATTAACAACACTGTTTTGAATTGGTGAAATTCCTCTTGCATTCCCGTTAATTAATATGTCATTAAACAAGGCAAATTTTACAATTTAAAAAAAGTGGTGCCAATCAAGAAACCTGAATAAAAAAAAAGTAGTCCACTGGCCACACTGACACCTTTCTTGCAAGAAGAGTTTGCTTGTTTCGTTTCTAAAAGCTTTTCGACACCACTAACTTTAAACAGCAATATTCGATTTATTTAATGCAGATATATTTAAATTACAAAAAGCCAAATGGGAAAAATATAATATAAATTAACATCGTAACAGTTTAAATTTGTAAAAAATTACTGTCGAAATGCAGTCTATATCTAAAGGGAAAAAAGCTTATTTTGATAACACGCACACAGTCATGCAAGACAATGTGATATCGTGAGACGTTTTACCAGCAAGAGTCTCGATCTAATTAACACAGATATTTATTTTTTTATATAGGAATTTTCATTTATAATTTACCGGTGTCAGTAAAATATCCCTTTTTAAAAAATGCATCTTGAAAAAAAGGGAAAAATTTTCTGAAATTATAAATTAAAATGCTAGCAAATATTTTAATAATAATCAAAAATTTTTATATATATAACATAAGTATTTTTTAAGTTATACTTTCGATTTGTAAGAAAATGTTGAAGCTATTTACATGATCATCGCAGTTGCTGATATTCTGCTAGATGCTCTTGGCAACCTTATCAAGGTCAACACTTTCGAAGAAAAAGTACTGCTTGTAATTTGTTGAAATGATTGGATAATACTGAGATTTGCTAACAAGTGTATTCAAAAATAAGCAAAATCATTTCTTCACTTACATTTCAAAAACAAAATACAGTTCCAAAATTCTTAAGTCATTGTGGCATTCGGAATTAAAATTAATTGGAATATATAAGAATCCACAGCTATTCAATTGATTATTTGGGATTTTACTGTTATCGAGCCTAAAAGTATAATTTTTTACCAAAATAATTAACTTATTTATTATGAAAATAACGTAAATTAAAATTTCATCAAAATTATGGTCGAATTAGAGCGAGGAATTTAGCTATAAGTTTCTGGCTAAAACGTTCTACATATACGGCTGAAAACAGTGCTTGCAATTCTCAAGGAGTATGGAAACAATAATTTAGAGTTGAAATGTTTGCCTAATATTTCTTCTTCAGATTTGGAATCATTCTGCTATTAATTAGATTGTAATATTATTCTGTTATTAGGTAAAGAAAAGAAAATTGTTGCTTTTGAATATTGTTATTTTAGAAAAGGTAAATATGGTATTAATGTTTCAGTTCGTTGTGAGAGTGGAATATTCTATTATTCAATCCCTAATTAAGCAATATTCCGTTTCAAAATTTCTATAAAAATAACTATACACTTTTTGTTTTGTAATTCGGTTTCCTGTAGATAGATATGAAAGAAACATTCCTTTGAACGTAATACTCTATTAATTTTACGAATATTCCAGACGATCAGGAAATCGCAATGATAAATGCATATAAATAGCTTCAAGCGTAAATCTTTCATCGATGGTTTAGTTACAATCAGACCGACAAAACGCTTTAACCCCTTGAAGGGCAGTGGGATAAAATCAGTGGTGGGATTCAAATAATTTAACAACCGGTTCGCTACCCGAATGATTTTTGATGCATAAACATGAAAGCAAAATGAAGCCTCACACATAGATTATGAAATACTTTCCAATATTATAAGAATATTGCTAAAAAATTTCAATTTCTGGGCATAGTGAAAAAAAAAATCCTGAAATGTTTCCTATAAAAAGACGTAATTTATTTAATAAATATTCGTCAAGCATGAAACCCTGTTCAAAAGTTTTATCAGAAAATGGATCAAAACAGTATGTAGTACAAGGATAATACAACAAGAAAACACAAAGGCAATACGAAAATAGCACAAATGTAAGCTTAAGAATTAAAGCATGTCCATGAACTAAAATTCCAATCAGTTAAATATTAAAAACACTAACTATAGAAAGAGCTCAGATATTGCTGAAGTCTCTAATTTCGTGAGAATACTAACTCACTGAATGTCAAGTATTCCTATTAGCATCTAGTTTTGGCGATAAATACTTGTTTCTTCAAAATTATTCTCGGTAAATCACGCTTGTGAGTGGTAGGTGCTAGATTTCTAGATTTTTTTAAAGCATGTTTTGTGTTAGGTTTTGTCACCAAAGTCTCAAATTTCACAGAGATTCTCGTCAATGTCGTCTTCTATTATTAGTCCCAAGTGACTCTAAAAGTATTTTTGTAGTAACTATAATACACACCCGAAGAAGATAATCTGGAAATTAAGTACCAGTAATAATATTTAACTCAGTTTAAAAGCATGCAACATCTTTTAAAAACCTTTCACACAATAACTGCCATGGATAGCAATTGCCGATAAAATATCAGCACGCTATACATTTTCGGATTGAAACCAGCAAAAATAGATTCGAATTATTTTGGGTATCCTGCAATGAAAATAATTTAATGATGTTGAAAAGTTTAAAAAGTTATTCAAATAGGTAGTAGTATATTATTTCGTATAGTTAATACTTAAATAAAATGTGTAATGAAATGATGTAAAAAAAACTAAATTATAGAATAGAAGAGTTTTAAAATATTCAATAACTTTTGTGTTATGTGAGCTATATACATATAACTTTTTGATAAGCGTCCTCACTTTCATTTTTTTCCCTTTTTGTTTTTTGTTTTTTACTGGAACATTATCGGATGTGTGCTTCTTTCTTAACGTACATTCAGTATAAACCATGGTTCATACTCTTAAGAACAAATAAAATTAAGGCACTATTTAAGGACTGTTTAAATACACGCAATAATACGTGCATTAAAATGGCTCTAGAATAACACATAGCGAAATAGTCATCACATTGGTTGTCTATTTCGAAGAAATCTTACCAGATCTTTAAATTTTCTATAAAAGGCATTTTCAAGACACATTAGAAAATTTTGAAAGAATGACGTATTTAAACTTAGTAAGGTGCCATGGAAAAAAAATTACAATTAAATAAAAAGTTTAGAAAAGATATATATTTTTAAGTGCAAAAAAGACATGATATTAGTAAAGAAGTTGAATTTCAGAAGTTTTGAACACTCTTCAGGAGTCAAATATTAGCATTTCAGAAATAGTACGCAATTTGTTTCAAGTTATACTTTTAATATTTTTTATAAGAATTCTCTGAAGCGTCAAATGTTACAGCATACGCACTTATCCATACAAACATAATTGAAATAAAGATTACATAATTTACTTTTACTTTTTAAATATAAAGGATTTTTAAAAGAACTTATAAAAAGGAATAAAAATTTTGTTATCAGTAATACAGAGCAAAAAATTCAGGATTGATATAATTCTGTGAAGTTTTTACTAAATGACAAAATTCGCTATTTTTATGAACGACTGATTGACGAATTTCGCAATATTTTTCTGCAACCGATAGGCGAACTTCACAATTTTTTTTTCCACAACAGGTTGACGATTTTTTTTCGACGAAATCTGCATCAAATGATTTTTTTCCACGACCAAATAATGAAATATGCAATTTTTTTCGATGACCGAGAGACGAATTTCGTGATATTTTTCCAAAATGGATTTGCAAAATTTTCAAATTTTTTAACGACAGATTGACGAATATCAAGATTTTTTTCTGCATATAATTGACGGAATTTATCGTATCTTTTTTATATCAACTATGTTTGAAATTCGTTATTTTTTCCTGCTGTTAGGCGAAAATCGCGATTTTTTCTACGACAAATTGATAAATCCGCAATTTTTTTCACCCGCGTATGATTGAAGAAATTTGCATATTTTTATGAATGACCGATTGACAAATTTCGAAAATTTTTCTGCGAATGATTTAGAAAATTTGCAATTATTTTGAACGACAGATGAACGAAATTCATGATTTCTTCCGCGTGTAATTGACAGAATTTGCGTTTTTTTCCCCCTTAGCGATAGACGAAATTCATGATTTTTTTCTGCGACAGAAAAAACTCAATTGCGAAAATTAATCCGCGATTTTTTTTTCATAAGGGATTGATGAAACCTCGAACAGAATAGTTTCTTTCTTTTAAAATTAAGGAACCATTCTGTTAGAGGTTTTTAGGCAAATTAGACTAATCGGCATTATGTTTGATACATTAGAAATAGTTTATATACTTCTCTTCTCTCGCCATATTATGTTTATCTTTAAAAAACTCTATTCCATTTTTGCTAAATTTGCAGCAATTCTTCTGACAACATTTTTAACCTTTTGAATACTTTCAAAAACTCCATAAATTTAGAAAAATATCTAAATAGTAAAAATAAATAAAATAATCATTAATATTAATTATATGTATCATTAAATATAAATAATATTTCTCCAACTGCTTTCCATGGAAGTATTGCTTCTCCAATATTCTACTAATCTGACAGTGAGAAAACTGTAGTTTATTCCTATATTCAAATTGACTACAACTTGGATTTAAATGTCCAGTATTTAGTAGCCTATCATTTTTTTTATTTATATGTTACGTTGTTTTTACAAAAAACATGCTCAAGAGGTTAGTAAAATATTTATTATTTTCTACAAGTCTGATATTTTTTCAAGTTTCTGAAGTAATAAAACCCTCATCGTCTTTTTTTGTGTGTGCTTTTTTCTTCTGAAGCATTTCAAACATTTTAAGGCGGTGGTCAAGATTCTTGATCAACAAACACAAAACTTTGACATATTTACTGGCTCATTTTTAAACGTAAAGGCATAAAATTAGCAGGGTTGACTATTGAAGCGATTTGGAATATAAATAAAGTACTTATCGAGTTATAAGCGATTTTGGGTCACGTTACCACAAGTTTTCACCTTTCTCTGGCTGGTTTTTCTCGTTTCGTCAGGAAATTCGCTTCAAAACGCCCACATTAACAGTATTTTCTGAACGATCTTTTGCGTTTACCAAAAACTGGAAAACGTCTTTTGATGACATAGTTTCCAAATAAGAACAGCTGCCAATTTTATGCTTTTACGAACAAAAATGAATGAAAAAATATGTCAGAAAGTAGTCTTTTGTATCTGAGAACAACCTTACTAAATTTTATCATAAGTCTTCATCCTTTATGATGCCTATATAATACTTCTTGTTGGCATTGGCAGTACATTTGAAAGACAATCAATTTCATTTATATATCAGCAATATCAATCAATCAATATCAGTTATAAAATACGTAAGGCGTCCATTCTTATATCTGACCAAGAGCTAATTCCTAAATCGTTAACAATCGTTAACAATCGTTAACAATAATCGTTTATAAATGAAGAATAATATTTTTAAAAAATGCAGCTGGAAATATACAACTAAATCTAACGATTTAACTGTTGGCTATTGGTAAGCAAAAACAGGGAACATTCCGTACCAAAGCAAAGTACCTTTTATTCGAATATAAGTAGTTATTGTAATGTTGAATAAGCATGTTATATAATTAGCGTTAGCCTAGGTTGTCGATTTGGAACCCAAAATTCTTCCAATCTTCAAAATTTCATTTTTTTTTCAGTTGAATTAGCTTCTTACAGGACTGATGAAAAATATATATATATATATTCCCTTTGCATATGAAACATTATTTTATTGAATAAAATTGAATTATTTTATTGAATAAAATAAATCAGTACATATCACAGTGTTATGTTTAGAAAACGCTGCTGTGCAGATAAACATTTAAAGAAAGTAAATTAATGTAAATGCAATTTTCTCATTTGAAGTATCATTTTAACAACCGGTTCGCCGAACTCAATACAAATTAACAACCGGTTCTACCGAACCGGCTGAATCCCACCACTGGTTAACAGGGATCGCATTCTATAAGGAAAATTTTATTGTACTTACCACTATTTTAAAAATAACATCTTCGACATTCATTTTTATAGCATAGCTTAAATAAAATTATCATAAAAATTACAGTTTAAGGATTCTGGTATGAACAATAAAATTATCTCTATATAATGCTACCTTTCGATTAATATCCCTTTCACCAGTGTCGGCGTTATAGATGGTATAACGCCGGTACGAAAGCAAAGTCGTCTACTGTTCTTAAAAGAAATGCCCAGCATTTGAAACCTCTAATAAGAAGTATACTTTCCAACGATCCACGAAGCAATTCTAATATTATGGCGTCTCTTCCACGTGAGAGAATTGAGTGAGACATTTGTTATAATACCCCATTCTAAGTCTTGCATGTCCCAGTCACTACAATCCCTGTTTTAGAACCCACAAAACAATTTATTCTAAATATACAAATTACTAAACAAGTAAAAAACATAAAATCAACCAATAGAATAAAAGCAATAATGGCAGGGCTGCCACAGGCGACCATTTGTTAACTCTACTCCACACCCCTTGCCCAAACCAAAATTACAGTCATGCTGTTCAGGAACATTTGCAAGAAAAATATACTAAAAAATCTTACGAAAATAGCCGCCTGTGGCGGCCCTGTAATGAAGATAATACAACCATGTGTGACGTGATTTTGCACTCCCTTCGATGTATTACAAGAAGGAATGAATTTATTACAGCGATTTTTAAAAGATTATATTAACTTCTCCCCAAAAATTCCTGTCACAGAAATCTCAAACGAAGCGTTTGAATCCATAAACGGACGACATAGTGGAGTGTTTTAACCCTTTAATGCCCAGGGTGGAATGCGTTCCAGGAATTGCGTAATTCAGAGTATAGGAATTCATACCAGAAAATCTAAATAGTTAATTTCGGTTTATTTAACATGCGGCTGTTAAAGTGAAAATTTCTCTTTTAATTTTCTGGTGGGAACACGGAATATGTGAATAAAAATATCCAATAAATCGGAAACACTGTGGTATCATAAATGACACAATGGGAATTTAAGGGTTAAAAGAATCTTGAATAAACTCTCACTTTTTGCAGTACGTGATTACCAACGGGGTAAACTTCCAGGAGTAAAAAAAAAATGAATAGAAATACTTGTCTTATTCATGACGCAAAATTTCCGTGAATCCGGCATTTAATTAAAACAAAAAATTCTGTTAAAATTTATTGGTGTAAGTTTGCCTAGCGGTAATCAGGACCTGAATCACTTATGTTGTCAAGAACGTCAATGCCACGCCCATTTACGGTTAAAAAAAACGCAAAATGCGAATTTTTCTTAACTGCCCAATCAGGATCACATCGTTACATTTCGATATCAAATTGAGACATCCATATCTACGACTGTGATTCCTGATGCTATTGTTCTTGCCGAAGCCAGTGGCGAAAGCTATTGCTCAAACAAACGCCACCTGTGTATTTTTTCTTGCATGAAAAGTTTGTAATCTTTTGAGAGAAAACATATGTATATATATCATATATTTGACAGTATGTTATTTGACTTTTAGCAGATTGTAATTAAATAGAAATCACGGGACATTTTTATTCAAAATACTTAAACCTGAAAAATCTCAGTTAATAATGTTTAAAGAAGAGGACAGTAATTCTATTGTTTTCGTAGAAAAATTGCCAATCAACAGTAATTTGTGTAAGATATCAATAGAATATCTTAATGTTTTATCAGGAATATGTTTCAAAAAGAACATACTTACTAATGAGTCACAAATGATTCATTAGACCCATACTAGAATAATAGAAATTTCAAATTGTGTTATTTGAAATAAAATATCTTTACTTTAAGTGCTTTATCTTAAAATGATAATTTTTAACCCTTTCATGCGGAGAAAAATTATCCTAGTAAAATGATGAAATGATTAACTGACACCAGAATTTGCAAACGAATTTCTTAGAAAATAAGAGCTTGTTTACCTAAATTTTCATTGTAAAAGCAAAATTTTATTAAAATACACTTGTTGCCATTGGTCGGGGGCTTGTTGTTGGGTAAATATAAGACTGTTTGAATTTTATATGATTCGTCGTGTGATTGTAAGTGTTCAGCTATAAATATGCAAAATTTAAAACCTCCAACTTAATTAGGGGCCCAGTTAGAAAAATTGCTTAAAATACACAAGTTAGAAACCGGATGGGTAAATATAACATATTTTTGAAATTTTTATGATTTGTCGTATGATTGCAAGTGTTTAGCTGTAATTATGAAAAATTTCAAGTCTTCAACTTAATTAGGGGCTGAGTTAGTAGAAAGAAAAAAGCTTAAAATACACAAGTTAAATCCCAGAGTGTTAAAGATAAGACTTTTTCAAAATTTTATGATTTGTCGTTTGATATAAGGTGTTCAGCTATAAGTATGCAAAATTTCAAGTCTCCAACATATATAGTTTCTAAGAACGGGCACTGTGAGCGACGGACGGATAGACAGACAGAGGAGTGAGGCGAATATGATTTCGTTAGATGAACGAAACCCTAAAAAAATACGAGAATGAATCAGTCCATTATTGTTTTCAGTAGGGTTAGTTGGGGTAACTGGACCCACGAGGTAACTGGGGCATAGGCTATTTTATAAAAAACCGTTGATGTATTTTTAGCTTTAGCTTTTGTGAACAATGCACCTTAATCACTACTTCCTAAAACAACGTGTGTCAACTCAATCATAACTTTCTCTTTGCTGTGAAAGGTTGTCGAAAATGTACGTTACTTTTATTAAAAACAACGTCAATTTGTTTGAACTTCATCGGCTTTTTATTAAAATACTGTAAGTACTTTTATTAACCCCTTGAGGGGCGGTGGAATATATTTTATCCCACCTACGATTAATGAAGTTTCACACCGGAAAAATTTTATGACATTTTACTTTTCTAACTTTGGTGGAAAAAGAATCGGAAAATTGCGTTTCGTTATTTTGAATTTTTTTTCTTCTAAATTTCCGGTGTGAATTCAGCATTTCACAAACGTAATTGCTTGCCCCTCAAGGGGTTAAACAATCTTTTTTTAAAGATTAGGTATATAACTATATTAATATTATTAGTTATCTATACATATTTACTTCATGTTTCAAACGTAAGCCCGGTGTCACAGTTACCCCATAAATTTTTCAAGAATGGGTAACTGGGACATATATCAGCAGTAGTGTAGTCGTAGAAAAAGCAGAGGGCATGCACTCTAAGCAGAGGGTGTAGGTTCAAGACGTATACCCTACAGTGTATATACTATAGTTTTTTTGAGAAACAGAGGCTATACGGTGTTCCCTAAAAAAATCCAGAAGGTATACGGCGTATGCCACCATATACCCTCTAGTACATCCCTGTATATTAGGGGTAACTGGACTATGTTAGATCCATTTACCGCAATAGATATAAATAATCTTTTTGATTTTCTCTTATTTCTTACCTCATTTTCATGGGGCAGCTGGACCCATGGGTAAAGAAAGATGAAATATGTATATATTTTTATTTTTAAGTATTAAAATATAATTTTGAGCATTTGTATTTGATAGAGGGAACCTAACTGAACACATTTACAAAAGTTCAGATTTCAATTCAAATGAACATCAGCTTTTTGAAGCTGAACTTGCAGAATCTCTAAAGTCACATTGTAAAATCATGGCCTAGTTGCTCCACGTAACCTTATGTGCATTTACTCATCTATACTAATATTATAAAGAAGTAAAAATTGTTTGTTTGTTAGAGGTAATCCCTAGAGCTACCGAACCGATTTCAAAAGTAATAGTATCAAAATGATGGTGTTAGTCCAACTTAGAACGTACTATACTTTATGTCGGTGCCACTACCCCAAAAGGGGTGTAGGAGCAAAAAAGTTCTAAAAGTGCGATTTTTGTGTTACTGAAGGGCCCAGAAATATAAAATTTAGAACATTAGTTACTCATAAGATATAAATGGTGTCTAAGAACAGTTCTTAAACAATTCGAAATTTAACAGAGGTGAAAATGCACAAAAAGCGTTCTAAAAAACGTTCTAAATGGTATTTCCTACATAATCTCCGGAAATACCAAACAGATTTAAAAGTAATGGTTTCAAAATGATGGTGACAACGCTTGCTCCAAGATAGGCTATATTTTATGTCGGTGCCACTAACCCAAGGGGGGTGCAGGAACAAAAAACGTTCTAAAAATGCGATTTATGTGTTACTGAAGGACCTAGATTTATGAAGTTTGAAAGATTTACTACTTATTAGATATAAAGGATTTCTAAGAACGGTTCTTAAAAAATTTGAAATTTAAAAAGGGTGAAAATACGCTAAAATTGTTCTAAAAACGTAAGTAATAGCGAAATATACGTCATTAAATAAAATAAAAATACTATTTTTAATTTCTGCTGTGGTTTCGTGTTTTCTAAGTCAAAGTGGAGGCCAAACTGGAAATCCTGATTAAACTCTCTCTGGTGGACTAAAATTGTGGAAAAAATGATTTGTAATGGTGAACTTGAAAAATAATTTTAGCAAGTGAGTTATATGGGGTGATAAATAAAAAGCAAATTCATGATATAATTTAAATAAACTAATTTTAGCAATGAAATTTTTTCTAAGAAATTATGTTTAAAAATCTTACATGTCTTGGCATACACTAAAGCAGGGGTGTCAAACTGTGGTCCGTCTGATACCACTAAAATTATATAGTTATTGTAAGGGTTGCGCCTTTTTTTAATTCTGAAATTCTACATTGACACGAGAAAATTTTTATAGTATTTCTTTGAATTTAATGACAGATGTTTCGCGTTACATAAAATATAAATTCTTCTTTCAGAATTTCTGATGTGAATTCAAAGTTTTTATTCCGGGATGACACGCGCAGGTTATGACATATCCAGGGTGGGCAAAATTAAACTAGCAAAAGCCATGCTTTGCTTGGATTCGCGAAGCATTATTTAATAAGATAAATATTTGAAAGTAACAAAATTTTTTATATTATTGTTGCACCTTTATTAAGCAAAAACATTATTTTATGTTTTGGCGTATTTTAATTTTAGAAATGTAAATTCAGCCAAATAACTAAGAATTTCCTTCGAATTTTTTATTTGTTTACAATTTTTTTGTTGCCACTTTACAAAAAAAATCATAATATAATTCATTTTTATATATTAATCTTTATATGCATTATGCTTTTTATTATAAAATGCATAAGTATCGTCTGCGTAAATGATTTCACATAATAAGAATAAATTGTCTATTGGAAGTTTTAACACTGAAAAATACTTTTACAATTGAATGTAAATAATTGAATTTTCACAAATTTTAATTCATTAAAAATATGCTATAATTTTCATAAAAAAAGTATTTTAAAACTTTCATAAAAGAAATCGTAAAACTAATTAATCATGATTCTATATATAATGACTAATTCCATGATTTATTTATTTTTCTGAAAATATATGTGCTTCATTTTCTTATTTCCGTAAATGCATCCGTAATGGAAAAACATGTAATAAATTAATTAAAATAATAATTTTTTAAGGTTATTCTGTAAAAAAAAAAAATAATAAATAAAATAAAAATATTGTGCAAATCTACAGATCATATTTATTTTTATGTTTAATTTCAAGTCAAAATACTGAATAGGTTTTTTTTTTTTTTTTTTTTTTTTTTTTTTTTTTTTTTTTGTAAAGTGTACAGCAAAATGTAATTTGTGTGGCCTAGTAGATGGTCGCTAATCCTAATGACAAAACTATTTCATTTTATTTCAAAAATTTTTCATAAAGCGAATACTATACATAAAATAATTTCGAAATCACTTTCAGCCAATTAATATCTACTAAAAATTGATTACTCGCTTCAAATAAATTTAAAATTTTGAGAGTATTTTTTTCTTTTTTCTCATTCACCCGAAGTAAATTGCTAACTACACATTTGAATCCAATAGAACTAGTAAATCTGGGATTTCGTATGGTTTAAAATATATAAGAAGATTTATGAAAATTATTCTAAGATTTTTTTTTCACTTTAAGAAAAATATTACACTAGCTCGGTTTTTCCTAAAGAGCTTGATTTATTTTAATTTAAAAATGTACCATTATTTTCAATAGCAATCTTCACATTGCCTGATTACTGAACTCTAAATTAAATTCAGCTAGATATAGTTTTTCTGCAACCACATATTAAGCGTAATCTGTAACAGTGAAAATGCAAAGATAATATCGCGCATCCGACGAACACGGAAAATCGCGATATATCCAAAAACACGATATATAACCAAGGCTATTAATTTTTTAACCCCTTAACGCTCGAATTAAATTACGGTTTAAAAATTAAAATTGCTTATTGGCACCACTTTTATGAAAAAGAAATATTCACCTTATTTAATGACCGGAAAAACGATACTAAAACATAGCCATTTTCACTACTTTATAAAACTGGTGGGAATCAAACAATCTGAGTAAAAGACACAGCCCGTGAATATGACGGGAGCGAGGATTAAGGGGTTAAAAGAAAGATGATAACCTACAGTAGCATTTCATTGCTGCTTTTGAGTCACTAGTCTATTGTTAAATTTCAGCTTGACATCGAAACTTAAATAAATGAATTTATTTATTGAAATTTAATTTATGCATTTTGCAGAATTACATCAGAAAAATAACTTATTGGGACTAAAATAAAATATACATTAGCATGCTATAAGTGATGAAAGTACAGACCGGCAAAGTCTTCAAGACATTTTAATAACTAGGTTCGTACGCTTCTAGCGATGACATTCTCAAGAGCAGCAAATAATAAATAAAATGTTTCCGCATAAACTAAACGGGTTAGATCTTCAGCGATCGGGTTTACCATCAGTCTGGGTAGTCTTGAAATGACTTGTGAATCTGCCTGTTCCTGGACTAATGGCGGTCTCACGGGCCCCATCGCAAATACTTAAGAGGCACACTAGTCACAGGAAAAAACTAAAACGCTAAAGTTAAGTCTATCGGAGGATTATTCTCAAATATCTCGCTTGAAGTTTAATATTTTAAACGTTTTTTTGCATGGGATAGCTGAGGATGATGTACAACCGGGCTAGATTTTACTTTTTCGAGTTTGGTTTCCGATTAAAAAAAATAACTTTCACTTTCGGAACCAGTTTGGACCGGTTCTGAAATTGAAACTATCCTTATATATATATATATAAAACTATAAGAAAAATCGAAAAAGTAAAAACTATCCCGGCTGTAGATCGTCCTCAACATCCTATACCAAAAAACATTCAAAAATATTAAATTCAAAGCGAGAAATAATAACGCCCCCATGGACATAAGATTAACTTTCTTCTCGTG
The DNA here is from genome assembly GCA_963932465.1 of Maratus speciosus. NCBI lineage: Eukaryota > Metazoa > Arthropoda > Arachnida > Araneae > Salticidae > Maratus > Maratus speciosus. The sequence goes on from OZ010797.1 coordinate 175,655,070, forward strand.
ACTGAAGTGGACTCTTAAGAGGGTAGTACCTCACGATCATGAAAGACGTCACTGATCTTTTTGTTCTTTTACTGAGTGCTTTCACCATCACAATAGTAAACAAACTTCTATTAGATTTATTTAAACACATATATTCAATTGCTAAATAAATCATAACAGCTGTAAATTTGCAAATGAGTGAAGAAAAGTCCAGGCCAGGATTCGAACCAGGGATGTCAGGGCTGAAGCCGCAAATGACCAACTGAGCCAAATGACCATATGACCACCTCTACCAACTGAGCTATCCCGGACGAATCTGGAGGACTCATTCACCCAACTAACCTATAACGATCAAAGTATCTGGTATGATATGTGAATCAGCTCAGCAGAATGAGCCATCCAGATTCGTCCGGGATGGCTCAGTTGGTAGAGCATTGGCGGTTTCAGTCAAGACATCGATGGGTCGAATCCTGGCCCGGACTTTTTTCACCCATTTGGAAATTTACAGCTGTCATGATTTATTTACCAATTAAATAATCGTGTTAAAAATCAATCTAATATAATTGCACATGTAGCGTTTACTGCAGTTACAAAATAGTAACCTACAATTTGTTTTATTGAGCTGATTCAGATATCAGACCAGATGCTGTGATCGTTATAGGTTAGTTGAGTGAATTAGTACTACAGATTCGTCCGGGATGGCTCAGTTGGTAGAGTATTGGTGGCTTCAGCCAAGATATCTCTTGTTCGAATCCTGGCCCTGACATTTTTTTCACCCATTTGGAAATTTACAACTGTTACAAACTTCTATATTCGAGATAGTATATTATTCACTCCTTTACAACATGTTGTGGAAATAAATACTCATTGATTGTATTGCATATAAGGCGATCACAAATAGTTCAATTACATTTACAACAGATTTGATTCTTTTTCTTAACATAAAAAAAGCAGAGTTGGACAAATTTGTAATTGCAAGTACCTGCATTGTAATTACGATTTAATTGTATGCAATTAATTATAGTTAGAATTACATGCCGTGAAAACTTCTTACAGCACTGTATCCGGTACTACCATCCACTCATTTTTTGACGAAATTTCTGTTTTTGGATATGTATTTTATAACTATAATCAATTACATACGTTTAAATTGTAACGCTGCAGATAATTGGAATTAAAAATCTGCGCAGTTCTCAACAAAAGTATATAGTATTACACATACCGGTCTAACTGAAAGCTTTGTATTTCATCTTGGTCTGTGAAAGTAAGGTTAGTTGGGGCAACTGGGCCATGATTTTACAACGTGAATCTGGAGTTTCTGATAACTCAGTTTCAAAAAGCTAATGTTCATTTGAATTAAAGTCTGAACTTCTGTAAATGTGTTCAGTTAGATTCCCTCTATCAGACAGAAATGCTCAAAATTATATTTTAATATTAAAAAATATAAAAATATGCATATTTCATCTTTCTTTCCTCATGGGTCCAGTTGCCCCATAAAAATGGGGTAAGTGGACCAGGAGGGTCTATGTTCCACACTCGTTTCTTTTTTTTCACATGGGATATCAGATCCTGTTTGAAAAAGTGTAAACAACTTAAAAAAATTTAAATCAGGCAGATCATGTAAATTATACATCAAATAAAGAGCGTTGTAAAGGAAACCTTTGCTGTGATTGTGTCTAAAAAAACACTAAAAGTGAAAATATTAGATTTATTTATACCATAAACACAAAAAATTAAGTAAGTACCTAAGTACTTTAGTATAGGTAATAAGTATAAAAGTCACATTGGTATTTTAAGGGAAAAAAAATAGCAAGGTAAATATGTGAACAATCGACTACGTAAGTACTTTAGTACTTTATCTGTATCCAGGGGTCGCATTATACAGGGAAAATTTTATTGTTCCTGCCAGAACCCTTAATGAGTTACCTTCATGATCATTTTATTTAACATATTATAAAGAAAGGTGCGATGAAAATATTATTTTCAAAATAGTGGTAGGAACAATAAAAGTTTCCCTATAGAATACGGCCCCTGTGTATAGAACAATTTCAAGGTTTGGCTACCTCGCTCTTTCAGAGGCAAGGTGCTTGCATTCGTAAAATGTTGAAATAATTTAATGACATCAGTATTTACAAGAGAAACTATTTGTAAACAAGTAAAAATACATTTTCTCGTAGTTAATAAAGGTGAAATTTTCATTATAAAATTCCGGTGCCAATGTGTCAATTCGGGATTAAAATTATGTGATTCCATAACGGCATCACCGCCTATCAAGGGGTCAAGAAATTTGGTTTCATTCCACCCAATATGCTTTTTTTTAATTTTATTACAGTATAAGGTATTCTATAATTTTCTTTATTGTGAGCAAAAAAGAATGGAGAAATTTACTTCCCGCAGTAAGATAAACTAAAAAAAAACTATTTATAACTATTGGGGGTAACTGGATCCAGCATGGTCCAGTTGCCCTGGATACATATCCCAGTTACCCGATTCTTGAAAAATTTATCGGGTAACTGGGACACCGGGCTTACATTTGAAACATGAAGTAAATATGTATAGATATCTAATAATATTAATGAAGTTATATGCCTAATCTTAAAAAAAAAGTTTGTTTAATAAAAGTACTTACAACCTATGATTGTTTTGACAACTTATCACAGTAAAGTGAGAGTTATGATTGAGTTGACACACGTTGTTTTAGGAAGTAGAGATTAAGGTACATTGTTCACAAAAGCTAAAACTTAAAAACATCAACAGTTTATTTTAAATAGCCTATGGCCCATTTACCTCATGGGTCCAGTTACCCCAACTAACACTTATAATTATTTGAGAACTCTGCAATAACTATACATTCAAAGTTTGTCAGATTATCTTTAAGTTTTCTAAAGAGCTCAGCTTGGATCTTGGATATAAAATGATATGCTTTTAACTAGATTAGTTTAAAAAAAATAATTGTAGAAACTCATCTCAAGGGAAAATATGTTCCATAAAATCACCTTTCCCTTCACTCACTGTTTGAAACTTACTTTATCAGGCAAGTTAACCCTTTAGTGCGCAGCTTTGCATATATGCAAACAACAGTGTTTTGGATTTAATAAATTCTTTTTTATTCATATATACCTAATTCATACCAGAAAATTAAAATAGCAGTATTTGTTTTAATTAATAACAGCCATTCCGTATTTAACCCCTTCGGGACGGGAGCCTTTTTCGAAATTTTTAATCTTTTGTCACTGTTTTTTAAAAACAGAAATTTGTGTCTTGTTGAATCGAGAAAATGCGCTGATTAAATAAGGCAAATTTTACAGTAAAATTTTACTGGTGAGGAAAAACAAGGATTCTGACCGCTTCATGCGGTACGTATACTTGCCGCTCGTCCCCAAGGGGTTAAATAAAGCGAAAGTAACCATTGAAACTTTCAGGTGTACAGTCAGCTTCTCTGAACTTCGTAATTTCTACAACGTGCTCTATCATGGGAATTAAAGGGTTAAAGGTTAAGTTTTATAAAATGAATAATTATATAAAATAAGATATTTGGAGACATACTTATTCAAATATTTACTAATTTGCAATATTTCAGCGTAAAACAGTCACAGGACAGTAGTTTTTACTTATTGCAGATGTGCAACAGAAGAAAAGATTGACGTGTTATATGAAAAATGTATCTCTGATTTTTTTTCATTATTTTTCCCGTGTAATAAACCTTTCAGAGAATCATATGTATTTTTTTCGAAACAAAATAAAAAATCGCGCATTTAAAGACTAAAACTTCAAGAAGTGCTTGTGCTTCGGAACATTCCAAGCAATTATGAATCTAAAAGATTTTACTCTTAATGCCACACAAAAGGAAGTCTAACAAAGTCCGTTAATTGGTGTTCAATTTTGCCACTTCTGTCATCAATTTAAAATTCTGGTGATACTGACTCGCATAATCACTGTGAGTGCCAAATTTCACAGGCAGGTCATACACAAATTTATTAATATTAGTATAGCTAAATGGAATTGAACATAGTTAATTTTAATGATATTTTTAATCTAAATTTAAAAGTAATTTAAATTAAAATTTGAATATATTTGTAGAGTGTATGCTTATTAATGTCATTATGGATTAATTTTACCTCATAAAAGGTTCAAAATATTACTAAGAAGTTAATTAATAATAAGAAAAGACTTTCACATATTTTTTATAAATTATTACCGTAATTTCCCGCGTATATGCCGCAGCTCAGATAACTTGATATCCTACCGGAATTTGTTTTAAATAATATGTGACTTGCTTTTGATTAGCATTTTCACTTCATTTTTTAAATAAAATTTCCGTATGAAAAATACTTAACTAAGTCTACGCGAGAAATTTACTACGCGAAAATTGCGTTATATTGTTATTAACAAAATAAAATTATACTATAATCTGTAATACTTTCTATGTTGTTGTTGTTCTTATAATTTCAACAAACCTTCAACATTTAATACCACTTTCAACATTTAATATCTTGAAATGTATTTGATATTAAGACACAATTTTAAATGGGAATGAAATATACAAGTACGTTCTTTCATTTCAAATATTTGAAAAATTGCAAGATGTAGAATTAGCATTTACAGGGGGCTCAAAACTGTCAGACATTTCACGAGCAGAGAATCGGCATAACAGCTTATGCGCACGATTATAAAATACATTTTGCACCTAGAATGAAAATTTTGGTTTCTACGTATACCTCATATTATAATAATTACACTGAACCTAAATAAATTTTTATTTAAATTTGTATTTGTATTTTTAATACAAAGTTGTATTTAGCTAATGCAAAATTTCGAAAATTTCAACAATATAAAATATAAACCTCTAAAAAAAATATTTTCTTTTTACAATAAATAGGAAATTTTAGGTTCAGTTTATGCAGACTAGCGTGAAACATATGTTTTGAGAATTTTATGAAAAAATATTCAGAAGTTTCGAGATAAGGTGCGCATTATGCCGAAAAACGTCATTTGGAGAAAAATGACTTCAAAGTTTTGGAAACACGGCTTCAGCTATTGAGCGAGTACAATTCTAAATACCACAACTTCTGTTCTAATGGGAATTTCAAGATACCAATTATATCAAAATGTTCAGAAAACATAGAAGTTTAGCACCTAAAAAAATTAAAATTTCGAAATTTTTAGAACTTTAAGAGTCCTGAGACCCCTTAAAACTACTGGAATCACATTTCCAGAAATTATCATTTATAGACGGCCATGTATCCAATTCCTTGCGTGACCCTGTATATCATTTTATCTATATTCTACAAACATTTCTTAGTAAACAAAATGCAGTTCAGCGTAAAAATGCATAACTTATTTAAAAACCACCTTTAAGCAATTTACAATTATACCCAGTAACCATTACGAATTCTTTTGTGTAGCCCTGTATATGAACTACAGCATTTATACACACCATATACAATGCATAAATATAGTGAAACATAAAAGCACTTAGCATAATTAAAAATGCATTTCCAGCAATCATCGCTACCGTACCAGTACTTTGGATACAATATAGTATCTGAAATCTTGTGTGTGTCCCTGTAAATGCTATGCACTTCGTATTATATATGGAATAAGTTATAATAAATATATCGATTTCATTATACATGAAATAATTTAACATAATTAAAATACGCCGTAAAAAATTCCCCCCACCCGTATATCATTATGTAACGGAATTCTTTTGTGTGGCCCTGTAAATGAATAATATTTATTCTTTCCACCGCATATTCTACGGAATACATATTTTAGTGCACTTGATAAATACATGTCAATTTTATTATGTTTGAAAGCATGTAACATCATTAAAAATCATTTTAAACGATTTTTCCCCTTAGGCCGTAATGTAACGGAAAACTTTTGACTGTCCCTGTAAATGAACTAAACATGCTACAAACTTCATTTGCAATAGGGTTCGTGCTATGGTAGAGGTCACTAACATCCAAAAATTTCAGAACGATCCGAGTATATTTACGGGAGTTAGAGCGCGTACAGACGGCCAGACGGACAGACAAACCGAATGCATAAACACTTTTCAACTTTGTTGGAAAGTGTTAAAAAATATCCCGTATTTCAGGATCGGAAAGTGTCTAAAAAATTTAATGAATTGTTGTTTGTGTATAATGTTATTATTTTTTTTACTGTTTACAGAATTTTAAATAGTCAATTGGATTTGTGACCCTTATTACGCCCCTAATTCAGAAGAAAATAATCCATTTTATTGGTAAAATTTTTCCACAAAATAAACAATACACATAATTTCAAAATTACTCTTCGCCAATCAATATCTATCGAGACCACCGCACAGTGGTCTCAAATCAGCAGTTATAGTGCCCAAAATCATTCCTTGTCATTTCATGAAAAAGGGATAAATTTTCTGCAAGTGACAGCTACATAAGTACATATACAAGGTTGCCACGCTTCAGGGAATTTCCAGACCAGCAAATTCTTCGGTACCAGTATTTTCTTATAGAAAATCTCTCCTTAAATAAAGCGAAATTTTGGGCGTTTAACCTAGATTTAATTTTCTATAAACAAATACAGTCGAACCTCTATTTAACGAACCTCTATTTTGCGAATTTCTCTATTTTACGAACTTTTCCTTGGGACCAAGAACATTTCGCGAATTTCTTCGTAAAATAACCTCCAAACAGCGCAGTGCATTCTCTATTTAACGAACTTTTTCTTACAAATTTAAATTTTTTTTCTCCCTATTTGTCAAAATATTACTGGACATTTCAAACTTAATTTTTCTTTCAACACATTTTATTATGACCAATGACCATGAACATATCTTACTAGCACCTAACTCGCCGAGAGCAGTAAAATCGCTGTGATTATTTGCTTTTCATCCAAGAAGTGTCTGCCTCGTGTCATTAAACTAGAGTCTGTCGTTTTCTAGATCATTCAGTCGTGCTGGTAATTTCGGTTCTTTTAGCTCGAAAATGTCAAAGAGAAAGTGCTTGGCATAAAAGAAAAAAAAAATCTTGATGTAGTGGATAAAAGCGTGAAGAAAAAGAATATTGCTTTAAAATTTGGTATTCCTCCAAACAGCTTATCGACCATAATAAAAAATTGTGATTGTAATGTAAAATTATTTTTTTAACTGAAAATACAATGTATTTTCAGACAATGTTTTGTTTAATTCTTATTTCCCTTGCAAGTTTTTTTTAAGGGTAAAATATGTAAAACAAATAGATATAATTTATACAAAAAGTGTGATTAATTACTTTTTTAAAATTATATTTAGTGTTTATCTGTTTAAAATATATTTTATGTAGTTTAAAGTATTTTAAAACGTGACTCTCTTTTTAATGAATTTTCCATATAACGAACTTTTTTTCGGGATTTAGTGACTTCGTTAAATAGAGGTCCGACTGTACTCATATTTCACCTGGAAAATTCCCTGAAACATGGCAACCCTGCTATATTTATTCACTTATAATTTGTTGGAATATAAACTATACATTAAAATTAAGAAAATATCCTAGATTTTTATTTTAGCATAGGTGTTTTAATTAGAGGATACAATAGCATTGTTAAAACAGCAGTGATATGTAAAAAAGCTGTCCAACATTTTATATGGAATGGCTCTTACAGTTTTAAAAGTCTCCACATTTTTTACCCTAGACCTAAGTAATCTGCTCCGTTTTAAGAAGTTTAAAAACTTCCGCATTTTAAAACCTAGACATTAAGTAATTTGCCCGTTTCAGGGCCACTCTATGAGAAAAGGAAGAAATGTCATCAGCGTGACACTTTCATAAATATCTATATCTATTAACTTATAAGTTTTTAAAATATAAACTATACGTTAAAATTTAAAAGAAAAACCTAGATTATTCATATTAGCATGATTCATATTAGCTTTTATTTAATTTGAGGATATAATAACATCCTTAAAACAGCAGTAATATCCCATACATGGCACGGAGTGGCCATTTCTGTCTTTCATAGTGGTTGCATATGCCCAGTATTTCTCTTACATCATTTTAGGTAATAATACATTGGGAATTAAATTTTAATTTAATTAGGGAGCATAGGAGCGGGCACTTTTTTATTTCTTTTGCAAGAAGATTCTTTTTCAGGGATGAGAATCTTTCACTTTTGATCTTAATGAAGTATTTGCCCTTTTTTAAAAATTCGCCTAGTTCGCCCGCACTTTAACACTAGAACGTCCATCTGGTGTGAATTCTTCACCGAACGAATGACAAAATGTCAATTCGAACCAGAATTTCTTTTGTAAAATTAATTAAATTGTAACTAGAGAAAACTCGATTGAATAAATAAGTGAAATTATTTTAAATAAAAATTATGGTGTTAAAATGTTTTTATTAAGATTGGGTAAAATTTACGGACGTTCTAGTGTTAAAATTATTTTCCTTCTTGTGCCCCCCTACCCCAAAATACAACATTTAAATTCATTAAAATTGTTTAATTTTTCCTGTGGTGGTACTACTCAGTAACAATGATATAAAACAACAGCCAATAAATAATGAGATAAATAATTTAATATCTACCCCTACCACACCCGCAAAAAAGTATATTTTTCTATTTGTTGTCTTAGCACACATTTTTTTTTTCATTTTATTTAACATTACCTGCTTTTGTATTTACTATAAATAAATAACGAATCATTTAATTCACAAATTAGAAGATTCCAAAAGAAGAGGTTTTTATCTTTTTCTCAGAAAATATCCATTCAACAATGATTCATATAATTCATGTAAGATATCGTCGGTACCATGTCAAACTATCCAATATCAATTTGATATTAGATAGTTTTACATGGTACCGACGATAACTATGGGATATTTTAATTTTTTTTAAAGGACGTTTCATAAAGTCGATATTTATAATTGACTAATAAAAATGATCTATTACTAGATACTAGAATACTCAAATTTGAAATTTGAATAAATTATTCTTTAAAGTGCATTATTTTTAAGTGACGTTTTAAAAAATGCGTTCTGGATATCACTTGAACTATGTGAAATTTTTAAATTAAATTTTTAGCCGTTATTAGTTATTTCTACTTCTACAGTCTGACCTTAAGAAAGTTTTTTGATTGAAAAAGAATAAAATTGAATGGATCAACTAAAAATAAACAATATGCAATATTTTTAATTTAATTTTCAAAACATGTTTAGGCTCAGTATAAAAATACAAATAACATCTATAAATCCGTAAAGATTTCATTTAAAAGTATTAGGTGGTTCATGAGAAAAAATGTGCGCAATTTATTCAACATTTTGAGGTAAAACCATTTTAACCCTTTAACTACTGACGGTACTTATAAGTGCCACTCACTTTAAACTTTCATCCAATAGTGAATATTTCTAATATTCTAATGGTACTTTGCAAAAACACAATTTTAACTCCACTTTATCCGGATACATGGCAGCAGTAGTTCTAGGTTTGTTATTTTAGCTAGGAAGGAGGCTATCTCTGAAACAGTCGATGTGTTTTGTGCCGACATTTTTTACAGATTGTCACGCTCGTCTTTTTATTGCTGCAAACACAGTAAAGGATATCAGATAAGTGTAGGATTTTTTTGTTATGTGTTCATTATGATATTAGAACACAATTTGACTAGCCATTTTAGGTATTTGATTTAACTGTTGAATTACTCGGTGGTACTAAGTACCTTCAGTACACCGGGTGTTGGAGAAAAACTTCTTGTTCACTTTTCGTCTGTGTAGTTATCCATTGTTTTCATCTGCTTTCAAATGTAATTACTAAAATGTAGTGCAGTAATGATTTCTCTGGTATTTCTTTTCTGTTTCATTGTTATTTTTTATAGTATATTGAAAAAGTTTTGCCACCGGCTCGTTTTTGGTAGGTTAGAAATGGCATATGTAAATTCTTATGTGGCATATGTGGAGATGCGAGAGAACATATTGTCCCTGGATATAGACTTCGAATAACTAAAGGACTGCTAACAAGATCGACCCCCCCCCCCAAAAAAATAGTTTTTTTTTAACCCTTTCAGGGGCAAAGTATTTTCAATTCTAAAGTGTTGAAATAAATGATTGGCACCAGAATTTGCTAAAAGGTTTATTTGTAAATAAGAAAAAGCCTATATTTCACATACTTAATAAATCGAAAATATTTTCTGGTGCCATTTGAAATACCTTGTGGGTTTTCTGTTACGATATTTTAGTCATAGTGTACTGTCTGTACTTTAAAGTACCACTTTAATTAGTTACCTCTAATTAATTAAATTTCGCACGGGTGAGTATTTTTTTATGTTTATCCTTTAATTTCCATTGTAGTAACTGAAAAAAAAATTACATGGAAAAAATTGCATTAGAGCATAAAGGGTTAATGTATTTTTTTAAGCATTGCTTACACAGAGATCCCCTGATATGATTGAAATCTTACTAGCGTACTTACGAGAATTGTTTTATGCAGCTGTTTTTTTTTTTAAATTCGCAGAAACTGCTGATCTTTCGTTGTACATGTGTATTGAAAAACCGAAGGTTTTCTAGTTTAACCATTTAAGCGCAGGCCCTGATATGTGTAGCGTACTTTTTTAAAATTCAGATTGTTTGATTACCACTACTGTTTTTAATTAGAAGTATTCACTTTATTTAATGACAGATGAAAAAAATGAGAGAATAAATCCAATTACATTATTTTAAAAAGCTGTTCGAATAAAAAAAAAGTAGCGTACACAGCCCATGAAAGTCACGAGCGCGAAAATTCAGTGGTTGATAGTATGCGTCATTGCGAAGGATATTTTTTAGTGGCAAATGTTGTAAACAATTATTTTGGAATAAAATTGCTTATTGTAAAAGAAAAAAAAAACATTTAAATGAGTGGAAACATAAAATAATATGTAATTACAGGAGTTTGGTTGTAAGTCTGGCACTTGGTGAAATCTACGAGAATTACTGTCGAAAACGTTCATAATTGTTTAATAACGAGATATTTTTCCAACGTACAAAATGTCTTTCAGTAATAAGACAAAATTTTCTACTCCTTTTAAGTGGTAGCAGTTTGCTCCGGCATTAATTCGACCTTTATACGGTGTAAACAAACAACACCCGCCTTCTTCTGACAACATCCTCAGATACTCCACTACGCTATCTGCCCTGTCCTCTTTATTCATAGTCCAATTGGTTAAGCACGTCGTTAAATCTACGAGAAACCACCGTCAAAAATTCACTTAACCCTTTCAAGGGCGGCGGCTACACAGTCTAGCATTCCAAAACTGACAAATGCCATCAAGAATATTTTAATAAATTTCGCTTTTTTAATGAAAGTGCAAAATAACGGGTTTTTATTTCCTAAGAAATTAGTTTGAAAATTCTAGTGTTAGTCAATTATTTCTTCATTTTAGGAACTGAAATCTTCTGCCCCGTGAAAGGGTTAAGGGGAGTATAAGGTGATACTATTACCATAGATGTCAACATCAGTTAATTATTCCGAAGTCTGATCCAAGACAAACATTTTTTCAATTGAAATTTTTAATTAAATCTAGCAGGCAGTGTCAACAACAAAGGAAAATTTAATTAAAATTTTCCTTTTATAAAGTACTGTAGAATAAGCGAGCTCTTACGTTCTAATAAATTCATTTTAAATGCCGGTGTCAGCCCACCAGTTCATTTTACAAACAGAATTACGCCCGCGCCAGAAAGGGTTAAATGAAAATCTTAAAATGAAGACTAAAGATGACCTCATGGAAACAACAGACATTTCTTTGTACACACTTTCCGGTTTTAAATATGTCTCGGCTAAGACTACGGAACAATTAACCCCTTAACGCTCGAATTAAATTACGGTTGAATAATTCAAATTGCTTATTGGCACCACTTTTATGAAAAAGAAATATTCACCTTATTTAATGACAGGTAAAAGGATACTAAAATATAGACAATTTCACTATTTTATAAAACTGGTGGGAATCAAACAATTTGAGTAAAAGGCACAGCCCGAGAATATGACGGGAGCGAGAATTAAGGGGTTAAGAATTGTATGTATCTACGCTGTACGACTCGCACTGTCATTGAAGCCAACGCGATTTCATGAGATGACATGACAAATTTGAATTGATTGCGAAATACTGGCAATATCTATTTTTTATAGAGTACCTTGCTTTTATCTTTGACCGGTGTCAGCTAAATATTTCTTCTGTTTCTGTAGCGTTTCTGTAATAACCAATTTTATCAAAACTTCTAAATCAAAATATTTACAAACATCTAAACAGAAATCCCTAACACACTCACACACATATAAATACAAAAATAATTTTTTTAAAGTTTGAACGTATGACTCAACAAAAATAATGAAGATAGTTAAATAATTATCGCAATTACTGTTGCTCTGGTCGATACAGTTGATAGCTTTTTTTTTTTTTTTATTCTTTCAGATGCAAAGTCTTCTGTTGCTTTAAATGTGAAATCATTGAATTCAAGTGCCCCACTCGTCTCTTTTTTTTATCACCAATATTTTTTATCGAAAAAATTTACTTATATTTTTATTATATATTTTATTGAAACGGTCAAGAAATGCAATTATTGTAAAAACTTAGCAAGAAAAACTTTCGTCAAACATAGTGATATTAAAAAACCGGACTAGTAGGAGCCTTATTGAATTGCACGAAGAATTACGATGTAAATTTTCTATATATGAAAAAAATTAATGATTTGAAAATGGGCCAAACAATTTGGAAATGGACCAATGAAAATCTGCGTAGGTACTGCGAAACCGCATCGAAAAAGAGAACTGGGGCATTTTAAATCAAGTCGTATGTCAAAAACGACCGGGCTGAAAAACTCGAAAATCACACAGATGGACGCAGAAACAAAAACTACTTTCAGAATATAAAAAAAAATATTCCGATACGTACATTAGAACCGAAAAATCGGCTAAAAATCGATCGATAAAAAATTCCTTTTATTTCATCCCCACGGGTTGCCAGAATGAGAAAGGCAGGGCTTTTCCAGATGCGGATGTTAAGCAATAAAGTGTACTGTGGGTTATAAAAGGCGCCCCCATCTTAGAATCTAAGGGACCTAAAAACTTGAAGCATGGGTAGCCTGACGGGAAAAAATTCCCTTTCACGTAATGTAAAAATTATTCTTATATCTTAATTACAAGCAGAGATATTAATTATTATTTCACTAATTGGTTTATTTCTATTAAATGCTCATTTTAAAAGACAGTCGCGTGACTTTTTTATAGTAGCATTCTTCGGAGCGGTCTAGAATATTTAAAAAAATACAGCCTAAATGTTACTTATTCAATCTACGTATTTAAGATAAAAATGTCAAAAGTTAAATTACAATTATTTTCGAATAGTAATTTCATCAAATATCTTAAATATTTGTATAAGACCGCACACCTCGAGAAATAAATCTACTGATAGGATGTTTAACGGAGTTCCGTGCAGATGCAGTAAGTTTTAAGAATAGGGTGTGTTCCCTGGTGGTGGAATGTGGAAGTAACACAACGCGATTTTGTTAAAATTTCGAAATCTAACAAGGAGATCTGTTTTAAATTTTAAAATGGATTATAACACATGATAAAAAAATATAAAAAAGAATAGCGCAGGGGGGGGGGGGGCACGAACAAAATTAGGAAATATAACAAGGCGATCTGTTTGAAAATTTAAGATAGCTTATAACACATAATAAGAATTTTAAAAATGTGGGGGGCCTCAAAACTTGGAGGGAAGGGAGGAGCGCGTTTTTACAAAGTAGAATCTAAAAATTCAATGCATAGAAAATAAGGGATCGCGAAGAGATTCAGAATGGAATCACAAAACAATTACATCTGGGGCTGGCTAGAAAATAGAGATTGCTTCGCGATAGCAATCGGAATCGCGAAGCCATTACGCGGGGGTTTATTGAGCGTAGCGGTCAGATGGCCGGAGCCCCCTCATTATGTTTAAAAGCAGAGTAATTTCCGACGTATAATCCACGGATCAAACAATTCTGTTTAGAGCCAGAAATTTTATTTATTAATTCAAGCCAAATTTTTACCACGATCCAAAAAGTTACATTTTATTTTAAGAAATTTCTGGGTCGAAAAATGATTGTTTGATCCGCGATTTTAAGCCGGAAATTACGGTAATTAAGGGCTTGTTTTCACATCCATTACAAAAGTCATATATTATCTACTTGTATATATATATATATACGTATATACGTATATATTACAACAGAAAAATTCTATTCCAGAATTCTGGTTCCATTATAGTAATTGGTATTGAAATTATGTCGGATATACAAGGATGAGAGCGCTCCGACCCAAATGGTTGATTTTCACTATTAATTTTTACTAGTATTCTTGCTTTGTTACATGTCAGAAATTTTTTCATTAAATAAGGCAAGAAAAACTATTAAAATTTAGACGTGAAAATCAAACATTTGGGTCGGTGCTCTCTCATCCCTCGACATATTATATATATCCCACAGTCCTTCAAGAGGTTAAAAAGAATTTTTTAGCTAAGCAGACTAAAATAATAAATTTAATTATATTTTAAACAGAAATATACACAAATGAGAGTGCAATAAAAAATTGCTATGACTTTCAGATCAGAATGGTCTTTTCTTGTGAGTAACAGTACTTTTCTTGTAAGTACAAGAAAAGTACAGCAATTGAAATTTCCAAGGAGTATGGCAACAGTTATTCGGATTAGAACGATCAAACTTACCTAATATTTGTTCTTCAGATTTCAAATCTTTCTGTAATTAATTTATAGATTTGTAACATATATATATATATATATACAGGGTGTTTCAAAAATCACCGGTATATTTGAAAAATCAATAAAAACTAAACGGGCAGCGATAGAAATACACCGTTTTTTGCATTATGCTTGGGACAACAGTAAATTTTCAGGCAGACAAAAAAAATTTTTTTTTTGAAATTAGTTACAATTTTCAACAACAGACGGCGTTGCAGTCTGGAAAAATCTAAATCACGATATTTTCCACATATCCACCATGCGCAGCTATAATATGGTGTAGTCTCTGAACGAAATTACCAGGAACCTTTGTAAACGTGTCAGGCGGGATGGCTTCTCATGCAGAAAAGATGTACTGCTTCAGTTGTTCAATTGTTTCTGGATTGTGGCGGTACACCTGGTCTTTCAAGTGTTTCCACAGAAAGAAGTCACAGGGGTTCATGTCTGGCGAATAGGGAGGCCAATCCACGCCGCTTCCTTCAAATCGCCTGCAGCGCCATCTGTTATTGAAAATTGTACCTAATTTCAAAAAACAAATTGTTTGCCTGAAAATTTACTATTGTCCCAAGCATATTGCAACAAACGGTGTATTTCTATCGCTGCCCGTTTAGTTTTTATTGATTTTTCAAATATACCGGTCATTTTTGTTACACCCTGTATATGTTTGTGCCTAATAATAAAAGTTTCGCCCTTTTACCTTTGTTATTTTATTCCAAATTCTTAAAATATATAACTTTTTACCTGTCTTTTAATAATATCTTAAATATCCTTAATACTTTAATCCCATGCCTTTAATTCAGTGCATTACTTTATTTCTTATTCTAAAAGCCGTAATCTGATAAATAATGCACTTCTTTGCAAAAACACACTAAATTACTTTATGCTTTCTTCGAAGGTTTTATTAATACCATTTTATCTTTATTGAAATATCATTCCGTATCCCACAGTGCCTTGCGAGAACTTCGCGGGGCAGGCTGTTTGCTTTATAAAACTTTCGCCGGTAAGTATTAATTTCTGTCATCTACGTCGTGCGTCCCCGTCTTTTTTCTAGGTTTTACCCTATCCCTGGCGCGTCGTGTCTTTCTGTTCCTCCTCTCTTTGCCCTGGGTTGATTCATTGCTATGTACCTTTGCGCGTTTTCTCTAGTATTTAACCGCTTACTTTGGCTTGGAGAGCAGATTTATGTATGTTTTTGTGTTGTTACTAAAACCCCGTCACTTGGTGGTATGGCTTTTTAATATGTGAGTTTTCCAATGCCCTGTAAGATCATCGAACGTAATATAAAGTGGCACGGCTAGTTTTGAGAGCCGATTGATTTTCTAGTGGATCCGTTACAACATGATTTCGCAATAAACGGCTTTAAAGATGATGCTGCTTCCATTCTTTTGATTGAAAGCGAAATTCTTTCCAATGTTTATTGATTTTTGTCTGCTACTTCTCCACCACGACCGCACTATCTTATCTCTGAGGAATAACTTAGGGTTGGTAAAGTATATGGCATGAGTTTATTATACTACTTTACGTAGATATGTAGGAGCGTCGCAGGAGTTTCACATGTATATATACAGTGAAACTTCTTTTAAAAGCCACCCCTATTCAAGGGCCACCTCCATTAAGGGCCAATATTTTTAGGAGCGAAATTTTTCCCCATAGACATAATGTTAAATTTACTCCTATTAGGGGCCGCACCTACCTCACATAAAGGACATTTTCTTCACATGTGCCTTAAATCCTAAACAGGTGTATTGAATTCTTGAACCAAAAGATAAGAGTTCAGCAAACAACTGCACTTGCAACAAAGAACACAGAAGGGGTTGGGTGGGATTTAGCAACACAATGAAGGAGGACCACAAACTTTTCCACAAGTGAGACAAACAGGTGTTCCTGACACTTTGGGTGACCTTTCAATGTGTAGCGGTTTGTTTGGAAGGAAAACTTGACCCTTTTATGCAGGCTCACAATGGATAACAGGTTATCTTGAAAAACTGATTCCACATTTACTAAAAATGTGAATGCATATTGAAGCACAATTTTTACACTAGAAATTTTATGCTCAGGCTTATGTAAAATTTAAAATTATGGCACCTAAATCAAGCCAAAGAGTACTTTTGGATCTGAATGACAAAATCAAAGTTCTTAATTTTCATGATCAAGGAATATCTGCAAGAAAAATGACTTCACTGTTTAATTGCAGCAATAATCAAATAAACAATATTGTTATAAGCAAAGAGAACTTACTGAAAGGATATGCGATTTTAAAAATCGCGGGATAAAAAGATATGAAAAATTTGGTCACCCCTGTTCAAGGGCCACCGCTCATTAGGACCAATTTTCAATGGAACGGCAGGTGGCCCTTACAGAGAGGTTTCACTGTGGTTGCAATTAAACAAAGCAAAAAATTATCTTAAAAAATTATGACACTTTAGGTAAACTTGCAGATATAACCTGTATTAGAAGAACAATTATCACAACAATATAAGTGCGAACATAAATAATATTTATTGATTACTAATTTCAAATAGTAATTTTCATCATATTTTACAGCAAAAATCTCTGATTTCATATGGCAGGGATGCCAGCGCCGCGCCAAAAATGACTGATTCCACCACTATATTTTAATAGTAGGGGAGACCGGGGCTAGTAGTGACATTTTCCACATTTTTTATATTAGCCGTAAGATTTGAACTGAAGCGAAACATTTAGTGTATCATATCATTAGAGTAAATCTTGCGTAACATATTTATAAAACTACTATTAATATTATTAACGTTTTTCATAACACAAAATGAATTCTGCGTAAACTCGAAATTTGTCACTACTAACCCCCGCTACGGGGCTAGTTGGGACAGGCTTGGGACACATTGTGACACATAAGAACATCTGTATCATATACAAATTATATATGAAAGACGATTAAATGGGATATGTTAAATGAAGAATGAGAAATTTATTCATTTATAATGTTCTTAACACAATAAAACACTTTCATGATTTAATAATAT